>CM033692.1:3087309-3687309 GCA_019514585.1 Dendrobium officinale
GTACAGTTACGAAATAAATCGTACAGTACGAATGAACAGAAAAGTTAAAATATGGATTAATCGTTTTTTGTTCCCCGCTGTGTCGTGTGCATAGATCTACAAACTAACAATACTTAATTTACAAGAATTGAATCATTAAATGAAAATTAGTTAGTTCATTTTTTACGACCAATTCTATGCAAGCTTGAGCCTTGAATCTTAAAGAACGGTGATGTTGTACCTGGTAATATTAGTCAACATAGAAAGACATATGCACGCAAATACTAGGGAGAAATAAAAGATTAATAAATATTATTTGTTATCATCAAATCTTAAATCGGAGCCAGAGTTGTTATCATTTTCTGTGTTTTGTTCCTGATTGAGAAGTTTTGTAAGGGTAAAAAGCGAATAATTCACTGTTGTCGATGTCATAAACGTGTGGCTACAGTGTTCTCCATACCTGTCCAAATATTAATTGCATATTTTAATCTGTCATGTTTTGTCTTGCAGGAATTATTGTCCGAATACTCTTGTAACATTTGATCGCCAGAACGAAAGGATTGGATTTTGGAAGGGGACCAACGCTCTGATTGTGGAATATATTGATTATTGACAAAAATAAATCAGAAAAACCACCACCATCACCTACATCGACAAACTTAACAACAGAACTTGCACCTGCTTTATCTCCTAGTGGATCAAAATACAATTTTCTGCCAGGTAAATGTTTTCCTTAATATGCTAAAATAGCTGAAAGAGAAAATATCTTGGAAGTTTCTGATTTTTTACTCTTATATACTTGGTCTTAATAAGCTTTAATAATCCATGATTCTTTTTTAGTAACTTATCAAGAAGAGTCATTGTTTCCATTTTTCTTACGTGCATTTGTATGGTTATTTGTATGTTCCTTGTTTTTGTTTATCAAACTTTTACTGGGATCACTCTAAAGGAGTTGAATTTTGTTAGCGCTGTGACATTTTCCGGAAGTGATGCGGCACAACCAACTAAATTGTTGTGAGGAGTAGGCGAGGGTGAGTAAAAAGTAAACAAAAGTAGGTTGGGTCGTCACCTTTAAGCTATAAGTCACACGTTACTGGGTTGTATTGAAAAGCAAGGGTTGACTCAATATAAATCTAAGATTAGATTTTGACACCTGGAATTTGAAAATTTTGAAAAGGAAAAGATGAGTTATTGTGCTCTATGATGAGAAGAACAATACATATTGCTTGTTTTTAAGAAACTATATGGAAAGGAAAAAATTCAAGAATATTGGGAAGATTATGAAATTAATGTATGTTGGAAACGTTATCAATAGGAATGGGGTTAGGTTTATTGCAGATAGAAAGTTAAAAGATAAAATTATTGATGTTAATAGGGTTAATGATGGGGTGATTGCTAGTAAGATAATATTTAGTGAAAAAATTATGAGTATGGTCAATGCTTATGCTCCATGAGTTAGATTAAAATATAGTTTAGAAGATCAATTTTGTGAAGAGGCAGATGAATTGCTAAAGCATTTATTTGCTAAAGAAAGGTGTTGGATGTGATTTAAATTGCCATAACAGGCCTAATTTAATATGATGAGAATGAGAGAATTCATGGTAGTTATGTAATAGGGCGATATAAATTTGATGAGAGAAGCTATACTAGATCATAGTATCCTATCATCTTGTAATAGGGGAACATCTACTTTAAGGAATGAGAACTACAATTAATTTCTTATAAATGTGGAGATCACCAAATCAAAGATAGTTTTCTTCTCGCTAAATAGGAAAGAAAAAATCTTATAAAAATTGTAAATTGATCTCAAGAGAAAGCTTGATAGCACAACATATGATAATAATTATGGGGATTATATATATTTATATATATATATTTATAGCTAAGATTATAAAAGAAAACAATAGAAGAAATTATGGCTTATGATAATGTGGTGGAGTTAGAAAGGTGAGAAATTATTAATATTTCAAGATAGGTTGCAAAGTGAGTCAAATTAAAATTATTTAGTTGATCCAAATTGATGTGGAATTAAGATGACTAGTTTCATTAAGATGATTATTGTAGAAGTTTTAGGAGAGTATACAAATAGATCATACGCTAATAAGGAGGCTTGGTGGTAGAGCAAAAGAAATACAAAGGGTTATTAAAGAGAAAAATAACCATCTACTAAGGTTAATAATAAGAAAGTTAAAAAGTCTTGCTGAGAGGGTAGTAGGCAAAAACCAAAAGCTACACTTTTTGAAAATTTATTTTATAAGATTAGTAATAAGGAAGGAGATAAAAGATCTAGCATTTTTTATGAAGTTATATACTTGGATGTGAAGATGATAGGATCTTGATTAAAGATGAAAATATTAAGAAAATGTGCAATTGTTACTTTGAGAAATTACTAAATTAGTTAAGGAAGAATTTATTTCAAAAGAATACTATAAACAGTATAGTGAAGTGATGGAATAATTTTTTTTAGGTAAAAAATAATTTGTAGACATTATAATGATAAATTCAGCAAATTATAATTTTTACCTATTTGAAAGCCCAAAACAAGAAGAAAAAATGCAAATAATGAAAATGATGAAGGAATACTTAAAAATCAAGAATACTCATGAGATTGAGTGATTATATATATGCCAAGAGGTGGAGGTAGTGTGAAATGAGAGATATATGTTGTAACACCCCACAATACACTTGACTAGTACTGTAGAGTGTAACAGTTAAAACATATCATTTTCTTTCTATAAAGTTTTTGGAAACAGATAACCACTTGCATAATTATACGAAGTATCTCATAAACCTTCATGGATACATTAACTAAAGTACTTAACATTTTTAAAACATCCATAACCTAGTTACAGAGGCACTAAAGAACATCCAAACAAAATATTTCAATTGAGTGTTTACATACCCTTAGCTAATCCTTACAAACAGATATAGAAATAAACACATAACATTTGAGGTACTTGAAATCTAATCAGCAACAACTTTATCTTTTTCTTTACCTGTAAGAACAGCCAGAAGAAAGTTCTGGTGAGCTATGAGGCTCACATAAGCTATGCAAACTTAAATAACAATAAAAAAATGAATTGATAAAATGAAATACAATACTGAGCTAATCATTTCACCAACATATCATTATTTGAAAAGCATCAAAACTTCATATTGAACATCATCCTTTATGTCATTTGAGATATATATTGAATATTTGATCTTTTTAAAAGATTTGGCTATACTTTAAACATATTCAATGGAGCCCAGATAAATCTGGCATTATCACCATTGAATTTCATAGAGGTCCCTTTTGCCTCTTTAGGGGTCCCTTTTGCCCCACCTGCTATGCAGGTTTCCATTTCCTTGGGGTCTCTTTTGCCCCATCTACTAACAATTCAGGTTTCATATTGGTCCCTTTTTCCCACCTGACCATGTAGATATCATAATATAACATAGCCAATCTTTATTATTCAATAATATTCAATAACTCTCATATTCATAAAGTCATCTCTTTTATCACTTATATAGCTGTACAAGTGTTGTAAGAAAAGTTTGACATGCATTATCTAACAAATGCAAACTTCTTTCTTTTAACATATATCATCAAAGCGATTGAAAACAATATATTTGATCAAATATCATTTCACTTTCCACATAAAGTACATTTTGTTTATACATGAACACTTCAATGAAATCTATTATGGTTGCTATGCAAGTATTCATAATGCATTGAATTACTCAAACCATTGAAAAGAGATAATAAATATAAAAAAAATTAGTAATTAACTTTACATAAACTTACCTCCTTGACGAATTGTTTCCTCCAATTCCTTACTACGAACTCTTCTACGATTGTAAGTCACCTCGAAACTCTCTCTTTGCATATGATCAAATTTATCTTGATTTCCTTTTCTTCAAGCTTTATTCTTCCTTCAGTGTTCTCACTTCCCTCTCACTTAGAATTTAAACTACAATTTATTACAAAATTGATCACAACTTCTAAATCTTGATTTCTATTTTTCACTAATAATCTATTTCGTTAATAAAATAATACCTGTATTGCACACTCTCTATTGCCATGGAAGCAAATTCTTCTCACAAAATTTCCTCAATAATATGGTCTTATTTTCTGCTGATTTTCCAAACTGCTACAGTGCTCTCCTTCACTGTGCCAAACAAAGGAATAAAAAATTCTGTACTAAACCGAAACTTCCATAGCCATTTCATTGCATTTTACTTCAGGAAATCAACCTAATATTTCATGAAAATACTTACTGTGAACCCTGGCTGCCAATTGCAAAAGCTCTATGCCAAATACCACTGCCGACGCATGCTACAGTGGATTCTGCGATTTTTCCTTCACAAATCAGCGGGTAATTGCTACAGTCCCGGGAAAGTGATGTTCCGAACTCTCCCTGTGAAGAATTTCTGCACCGTATGCTTCTACAAGAGGCGTTTTGGATGCATTCCGAATATTGATAAGGATCCAAAGAGTGGACCCCACTACTCTAACTGCTCTCATAATAGCCCAAGGGAAGCATCTATTCAAAACAAAATTTTTATTTAATATTTAGTTTAACAGGATATATAATTATTAATGAAGGCTAAGTTACTTTAATTAAACTTATTTAATTACCAGAAATTTTGGGTTGTTACATATGTGAGGATGATGCATTAAGAAGCATTCTTGAGAAAATGTTTGTGAGCAAGAAGCTATTCGTGCTAATCTTAAGAAGCAACAAGAAGCATATAAGAAAACTAACAAATGAGAGGGCCTGAAAAGAATATCCAAGAAGCAACGAATTCCAACTATAGAGAATAAAGAACCAGTGAGCAACGACTCAATGACTATGAGAAATAGTGAGGATAAATGAACATTCTTGTGTAGTTATTTGTGACATGTTGAATCGATCATCAAATTTGAACAAGGATTTTGTTTTGAGTCTGAGTCGTACACATAAAACTACCATGCAACACACGTGTGATTACAATTGCCTTTGGCTTCTTTATAAAAATGGACTTCGTTATATATTTCTTAATTCTTAATTCCTATCAATAAATGCTTGATAAAAGAAAGCATTCTAATCCAACATGATAACATCCTTTATCTAACCTATTATCTAATAATAAGGAATAAAAAAGATTAGAAGGTCAAATGTTGTTAATGCAATGTTCATGTGGAAGAGAAGCTAGAGACGTTAGGGGCATAAAAGAGTAGAGTCGAGTCAAGTATTTGCCTAATTGAGCTAAGTTCGTTTAGTTCTTATTGAGCTCAAGCTTGTTTGGAAAGCTCGAGCTTGACTCGATTGTTGAGCTCAATTTCTTAATTTTAAAGTAAAAATTTTAGTTTTTTATAATTTTATTTTTAATATAGAGTAGATTTTAAAATGTTAAAATATATTATATAGTGCTAATTTAAATTAATTTTTAAATATATTTTAAATTAATCAAGCGCTCAATAACCTTTCAAGTCGAGCCAAGCTGAGCTCGAACTTGAGCTTGTTAATGATTCAAGCTCGAGCGGGCTCACGAGCCAATCGGCTCACTTACACCCCTCTAAGAGACATAGATAAGAAGGTTGAATTTATTCTCCAGTTGCTCACTTCTCTAACCTAAAGTCATATGTTGTGGTTGTGAAAGTCAGTTTTCTCTGTTTTCCTTCCAGGTTCGTTCGGACGATGTGGAAATTGTCTGGGACGATCAGTTCAAAAGCTGGTGACAGAGATCTTCATCCCAGGACGAAGGTAGTTCGTTCGTACGAAATTTTTCCCGAGAGCAACTCGTCCAGGGACGAAATATTTGGAATTAATTTTCATATGAACGAATTTTGTCCAGAGGAGATCGTCCCAGGACGATCGGGAAAATCATCCTGTACGATCCGACTTTATAAATATCCAAACAGATATTTTTGAAGAAAGAGAGAAAAGGAGGAGAGAGAAAAAATGATGGAAAAGGGAAGAAAAGTGGATTTTGGGCAACTTCGGTCCGTTTTCGTCCGTCGCCGTAGTTGTAAAAGTTGATCGACTCGAGATAAGACATATTATGCTTTTCTCAATTTTCAGAAATGTTGATTTTGACGACTTTTCTGTTTCAAATTCCGTTTCCGTTAGCGAAAATTTGGTATTATTTCGTACTGATAAATATTTTACCGCGTAACTTTTGGTATGTTTCTGAGATGATGTTTTTGCACGTTTTGAGTATTTTCTAGAAGATTTTGACGGGGTATTTTTGAATTCTGCGAAGTTTTAATCGAATAACGAATTATCTGAATGTTGAAATATTTGCTTCAGTACAATGAAAGTCTTAAAACGGTGTTTTACACTATCTGAGGTAATTTGGTAATTTTCTAAAACTGTGATTTGATCTGTGAAAATTTCTGTAGACTGTCGTTATGCCGCTAACGATTTTCCTAAGTAATCCATTTTTTTTGAATTTGAATGAATTGATATGTTTGAATGATCAGAAGGGATTTATAAGGGGCCAGAATCCTTTGGGATTCTGTCAGGGCCCGGGAATCTGAAAATAAGTTCTGATCTGATAATTATGTATATCTGGTATCTTCTTGTGCTGTAAGCACAAGGGAGGCATAAGGGGTCAGATTACTTTGAGATTTTGTCTGTGTCTGGGAAGGGAGGCATAAGGGGTCAGAATCCGTTGAGATTCTATCAGGGTCTGAGAATCTGATATCTTTTATGTGATATGTGATCTTATCTGCTTTGACAATGTGCTTTATGATTTGTACGATTCTGATTTGAAATCTGATTTGAATTATTCTGTTATATGAAATGAATTCAGTTATTCTTTATCGGTTGTTTGATTTCTGTTTGATTAGTTGTTTTATACGAGTATATGTATTATGTCTGATTATACGATTTTCTGTACGATTATCTGAATTCTGTACGGCTACTATTCTGATGTAATTTTGGATGTGAGTTCTTGGAGATTTTGATTGGCAAGTGTAGTCTTGCTGAGCTGTTAGCTCATTCTTGTTATTTGAGTGATTTTCAGGTTCTGGGAAAGGGAAGGAGGTCTTGGACTAGTCGTTCAGTGTCTGATCTAAGATTATGTATTTTTTTTTGTACAGTCATGGCTCTTCTATTATGTTCTTTCTGTTGGTAGTCGTGCACTGTAATGTACATGATTATTTTGAAGAAAGAAAGAAAAAAATAATGGATGAACTTTTCTGTATATTTTGATGTTTATAGTAGTTCTGTGTTTTCTATATGTCTGTTTATTGGAAGAAAGTCTGAAAGCAAATTCCAAAGCTAGATCCTGGATTCATTCGTCGCGACTCGATGCGATAGAATTCGTTCCGGTCAGGTTGGGTCGTGACAGTGGTTCTCGTTCTATTGCAATAGGCTAATCATTCTAGCCGATCTGTTATCCAAACCCAAAAGTTGTGAGATGCCAGCCTAAAGATGATCCATAAAGAACCCTCAAACTCTTTGTATGAATGCTTCTACTATGTGCTCAACCATCTCAATGCGCATGGGAAGGCTGCAACACACGATCTGCATTGGAGCACATTGTAACAATCAGCATAAGGTGGATCTGCCCCAGTATCCCATTATGTGGGGTCGTCTACACATGATCCTTTTTCTTCATTGTGTCCTGTTATGAGTTATATTCTCATTTAAATCTAATAAAAAAGGATCATTTCTAATATTTTCTAACCAAGTCTTTTTTAGATCTACATCTACCTTTCTTAACATAAGCCAAATATAAATGCATATACTTTCCTAACTGGGTTATCAGAAGGCCGTTGTTTTATGTGACCAAACCATTTAAGGTGACTCTCACTAATCTTATCTTTCACTGGAGCTACTCCAACCTTTTTCATGTATATGCTCATTTAGTATCGTTTTTCTAAGAGTAAAGCCTCTCATCCACCTGAACAAAAGTGTAGAGATTTTTTTTTTTTTTTTTTGCTTTGAAGTCGGCTCGATCCCTTATTTATTCATATCCCTAATCTTTTGTTACGTTTTGCCCTAGCGGGATTTGACCTTTTTAAAAATTCTTTACTATTTCTCTTTGTATTTGGTTTGTAGGGATATTTTTAAATTTTCTTTACTATTTCTCTTTGTATTGGTATTTGATTATGTTGGGCAATATGTTTTTTGTATTTTATGTTGGGGTGGGGGGGGGTGGGTGGGGGGGGGGGGGGGGGGGGGGGGGGGGGGGGGGGGGGGGGGGGGTGGGGAACTAATAATATCCCCATCTATTTTGCAGAGATGAGGATGCTCAGCCTCAGGTAGATGAGTGGCTCTACTAAGGAATGAAGCATTGCATCTCTCACCACCATCTTATAGAATAGAGTCTGTTACGGTTTTGTAAAAAAATTTCCTTCAGATACTAAGGAATATGAAAGGTTTCCCAGATTTTATTAAACGAGGAATATAAACTTGCACATCCAACGTATTGTCTCCATCTTTGGAATTAAACAAGAAGTTGGAAGCTGAAGGGGAATTTGAGTAATGGAGTGGTTAGTCTTATGGACCCAATAAACATTTTGATTGATTTTCTGTTACTGGTTTTATTATGAAAGAATTTGATTCCAGGAGACAAAATAATTACTCTATAAATCTTTTACTATATATTATATATATATATATATATATATATATATATATATATATATATATATATATATATATATATATATATATATATATATATATATTATATAGTGTTCAAGTGAAGGGCATTTCTTATTTTCTGCTTATATGTATTATGTGTCTATTCTTAGTTGTTCCCTCTCAGGTCAAATCCAAATTGGAATCATTACCTTCGATATGTTTTTTAAATCTGACATACTCGGCCCTACTCCCTCATTCAAAGGAACTTGAAGAGCTCATTGCTCATGATCTGGATGTTAAGTCATATCAGGTAAAAGTTAAATCTCTACTGATTTATTATTTTAAGCTAGTTAAGTTCCTACTACGGTGGAAAGATATTCCTTCACCATGGAAATGATGCGCCTTCAACTAGAGTGCTTGGCTTGCCCCATTATTTCCATCTGAACATCTTACACATGCAAATGCTTGCACGTTTCTTATTGTATATTCTTATACGGCCACTATGTTTGTTTTTTCAGGTTCATTTAATGAAACTTACCAGCCAAGGTAACGGTACTCTCATAAAATTGGCCATATTTCCATCTGGCACTTCAGACTTTATTTCTAATACAACAGCAATGGTAAATTCATCCTATAGCAACTCTTAGCGCATTTTGGATTTGTGTACATATCTACCTTTCAGTTTTTGCCAGTACTTATAAGCACCTTATGATATCCAGGGCATAATTACTCGAATAACTGAACACCGGTTTCGTCTTCCTGAAACTTTTGGAAGCTATGAAGTGGTTCATTGGAATTTTGAGCCTCCATTAAGAAGGTATTTACCTTTTTAAATACATTCATATCAAACATGTTCAAGCCATCTGTGGTTTTGATAAAAAATGGTTTCTAAAAGAACCATGAAACTCTAATCTTAGATTTTGCCTGCTCCATCCTTCTCAGAAAACAGTTTTTGTTTGTCTGCTCTCCTTAATTTGATCAATCTGAATGGTTTTACTTGTGCGCCTGTTACTGAGGTTTCGTTTGGGATGGATTTCTTTCTGCTTCTTAAAGCAGCTTTTTAGTATAAATTTTTTTAAATTTTGTACTAAAAAACTGTTTTAAAAAAAACAGTGAGAAAGCCATCCCAAATTAGGCAAATTATTAGGTCCGGTCACCAGATCTAAATTTGTGTCCAGATTTGTGCACTTTTCATGCAATTTTGATATATTTTTTGCAAAAAGGCAGCTAATACGCAATTTTAATTGATATTAGCTACTTTTTTGTTGAGTATTTACAAAAAATAAAGCAAAAGCGTAGCAAAAGCGCAACAAATATCTTACTCATTAAGTATTTGCTGCCCTTTTGCTACGTTTTTGCTGCTTTTTTCAAATATTCAGTAAAAGTAAAAGGGCAATAAAAGGGCATCCAAAGAGCTTCCTTTTTTGTAAAAATACATCAAAAGCGAAGAAAAGCGCACAAATCCTGACACAAATTTAAGTCTGGTGACCGGACCTAATAATTTGCCCTCAAATGAAGCCGGAATCTTCTTGATTATCTATTCATCTTTGTCATATGCATAGGTCATGGTGGCAGCGACATTTATGGGCAGTGAGCTTGGGTATTTCAGTTGTTGTGATGGTCAGTTTCACAACCTTCTTAGTCTGGTATTTGTGGAGACATAAATTTTGCTGCTTCGCAGGCTGCATACAGGCCTGTGGATGCTATTTTTCCTGAGCAAGAGATGCAGCCTTTGTAACTTAAAGCTGCTTGTCAGTATAATCATAATCTTATTATAACTGACAAGGTATAATTATTAACGAAAATATTAAGAAAAGAGGAAAGAATAAAAGTACAACTGGCTCTAATTGATTGATTATTTGGAGCAAATTTTTGCAACCTTTTAATTCTGTTTCTTGAGTTAAATCATTGGTTGTCATCTCTGTTATAGTTTATGCTAAATTAATCCAGCGAGCCCATGTTCTCATGATCAAATGAATGACCTGATTTGACCGACGGGATGATCTTTGCCGTATATTTCATCATAATTTTATGCCATTGCTATTATTATAACCCAACTCTGCACTCATTCATCACAATGTATTTTATTTACTTATTATTCTCTGCACTAAAGAATATTCTTGACATACATCATATTGAGTTCATATCTAGGGGCGGAATCAGTCTTAATTTTTAGCGGGGGCAAATTTATAAGTAAATGATGGTGTTGCCTTGAATTTGGCTTGACCCTTACTGCAAAAAAATGGGTCATTAACGACCAAAAAAATAGAGACAAAGAAAATAGTCGCTAAAGATATCTTTTAGTTACCAAAAGTAACTAAGACTTCTAAATAATAAGAAAATTTGATATTCGGGGGTTCAATGGGGCAGCGCTCTTTGGCCGAATTTGACCTGTTAGCGGACCTGTCGGACCTGTTAGCGGGGGCAATTGCCTAAAAACTCTTGAAATAAAGACTAAAAAAAGATATTGGAATATAAATTATCTAAAGAATCATATAATAAAGAATTTTTTTTTTATTTCATGTCATGACACAAGTTTCATTTTTCATAGGCGATGAAATACTTTCCAAGCATTTTATTTATAAATTGTGAAGTCCAGTAAATAAAATGAAAATAAATCCTTAAATATTGACGATTTTTCGGTTTAATGTTTTAAAATTAAGCGTGCTCGCAAATGGGATAACTTCGAGACTATTAAGTCAATCCATGTGATATATCAATAATTAATAATTAAGTGTTTAGACTGTTATAAATAATATTGCAAATTGGAAATTGAAAATTAAGTATCATATAGAACAAAGTATTATGCTATAGGAGTTATATCTAATCTCTTAAATTTTGGCGCACTTTTTGATCTTATGGGAGCTATTTTAAAATTTTATTTTGCTTGGTGGATGATTTTGGATAAAATATATTATGAGGATGCTAATTAATAAGTGAGAGATTGTGAAATCATTGAAAGTATTATTGTTTAAGTAAAGATGATCATTTAAATATCAGGACTTTTTTAATGTAATTGTTAAAATTTTATTAAAAATTGATAAATTATTTTTTAGAAAGTACAGCAATGTGATAAAAATGTGAAGTCCTTAGATAAAAAAAAGATGAGAATTTAAGCTATTAAATAAATTATATCTAAAATCCCGTAATGTTAATTATGATTAGAGTGAAGGAAAGTCGCATATTTAAAAAGCATGCTATTGTTTATTTATTTACACTAAATATTCTATAGAAATACGAATGGGTATGTAAAAGATAAAAAATTGACGAATCTAGGCATGGGCATCTATCTAATAGTCATAAGAATAATTAAAATTATTAGGCATCTGCTTATTTTTATTTCATTATTTGATATCGCCTCTCGCTTTTAATGGGCAGATTGGCATTTTTTATTTTGACATGTCGCTGTTGTACGGCTAACATGAGAGTAACTTAAAAAGACATTAAAATATCATGGTAAGGGCATCTCCAACGGAGAACTCCATTTTTCACTACAAAATACAGCAAAACTCCAAAATGTCATGATCCTACTCCAATCGTATGTCATTTTATGTGCTTATGAAAAGATAACGATCCTTCTCCCTTTCGCGCGTTTTTCCGGTTGAGAGAGCAAAATAGCATAGGTGAACAGTGCAACGCTAATATTTGACGTTCAGCTGGAGCGAACGAACAATGTCATACGCTCGTTTGGCATTCGGTTGAAAATGCTCTAATGGAAGAGGATCCAATCCAATTGACATATATAGAAGAATAATAGAACATTTCAAACCCACTTACCATCCGACCTTATTAGTCATCTTACTTATTACTTATTACTTATTACGACAAAATTAATAAGAAAAATTTTGTAAATATAACATCAAAATAATTTGAAGGTTGTTGGACGTAAACAAATTGGGAATGAGTGTTTTGATTGCAATTGTAAGATTGAACGGGGAAAATGAAAGTAAACAGAGCTTGCAATCGGAGCAATTAGACCAATAATATAGATATAAAAAACTGCTTTAAAAAGTGGTAAGAAAGCCACCCCAAACAAAAAGCAGTCCTCTTTAAATGAACATCTAGATCTATCAACCTTCATACCTTGCATCAACTTTGCTTTACTCTTTAGTATTATTAAAGCTGAAAGGAAGCAATATTAAAGCCAGGCCCACCACCAGCTTAATTTTGGATCCTTTAGCTTTAATGATCTTTAAGTATTCCAATTCTTGTTTCAACAGCCAGATTTGCTTTGTTTCACTCCAATGGTGCCCAGTAACAACAAATTGATGCAGCGCATCAGTATTGTTTATCTAATTGCAATAATTAGACATTTAACCTTTGTGGTCCAGTTTTGGGTTTTTCATCATTTACTGTGGGGTCTAACTTTTCAGCAGCAGCTACAATATCAAATTCACTTGTTTTCCACCGGATGGGATGGGGCTAGATCTGTCCCGAATGAAATTATTGTGATAAAAGCTAATTCTTAGCAAATGTATGAAATTTTTTTTTTTCTGAAATAGCGTATCTTAAGGCTTCATTTGGGACGGCTTTCTTACTACTTTTTAAAGCATTTTTTTAGTATAATGGTTTTAATTTTTGTATTAAAAAGCTGCTTCAGAAAGCAGTTGGAAAGCCATCCCAAACGAAGTCTAAGTACTAGATCTTGAATATTGGCTAGTAAACAATAATCAAATTCACCTAAAAATTTTCATTATATTACCTGAACTTCTTACTTAGTGCTGTCATGGAAGCAGTTCTTTCGAAGTTCAAGACAACCATGATATAATAATTTCGGGAAAAACTTCAGATTGCAAGATCAGGAACCTCAAAAGTGATCTGTTTAAAAGGTTTTGGCTCATTTATTTCATTCAAGTGATTCAAACATTGGAAAAATTAGCAACCTCAATAATTTAATGCTGACAGAATGAATGCTCTTACATCAAAAGCTACAAAAACTTGGCTAGTCCTATTGTTACAAAAGCAAACACAAGAACTCTAGCTACACTAACAAATCAGTTATTAGAAGATTAACTAATCAAGCAGTTTTACGAGCTACCATAGGAAGCTGCCAATGATAAGAGGTAAATGCTATTCATACCTCGATATGATGAGCTCCAATTCATACGCAAGCACACAAATGGGTGGTTGACACATCGTTGTGAGCAGCATAGGTTGCAAACACATATAGGGTCAGCAAATGAACAAATAATAAAGAGCTGCAGTATTCATAAAAGAGTAACAAAAATCACAAGATTTGATCATTTGCTACAATTTAAAGGCAGAAAACGTAAAGAATTCAGTTGCAGACACATGTGATGCCAAACTCTAGGTATATAGCAATATTAGTACTTAACAAAGTATACTGAAAAAACCTAGAGCATTCTTGTACAAAATCCTACAGTTATGGAAGATACTGTTACTTAACAAAGTGAGGATTGAGCAGCCCTGAGATTTCAAGAAACCCAACACGATCTCTGCCTCCAAATATGCTTTTCAGCTTCTCATCACATACTATGATTTTCTTGTTCTCTGGATCCTATGATTTAAAAGCAAACCAAAAACGAAAAGTCAATAGCTTTCCATTTGGTAGTTCTATAAAACAATTATGTTTAGAAGTTTTACAGCGAGATGAACATCTTAGATTGAAATCAAAATATTTTTTTCCGGGCGAAGCAAGGGAAATATATTTTTATCAGAATAGAGCACAAAAGAAACCGACTGCTACTGAAGTCAAATGCGGGAGTTGTTTTCTTCTTGTGGCAACAGCCATATATGACTCCTTTTTACCAATGGAAAGGGGAATTCTAAAAAAGCTTCCTGATTATAAATATGGCCCAAGGCATGCACAAAATAAAAATATAGCTATTTACATAAAATTCTAATTGGATATATTATTATTTTCACTTGTAGGATTCAATTCCTTAATTAAGTGAGATACTCTAAGAGTTCTGCGCAGATTATTTCCTTTTCCACGCAAAATGCTTGCTTCTAATGAATTATTTCTCTTCTACAATTTTTTGTTCAATATTCTGTTACTGATTTGAGAGATTAACTTTAATCAAATAGGATAAAATTTAATTTTTAACTAGACTGAATGTTTAAAGAATCAGTGTGATTTACTTGTTCCTGAACTTGTACAGAGAAGGATTTTATATTATTATTTTCTCTTCTACTCATCAAGTATTACATTTTTAAAGAATCATTTGATTTTCTTCTAAATTTGTTTGTTCTAGATTTTCATCAAAGTTAGCAGATAGTTATCCAAGATTATGAGTTTTTAACCTACGGATTTTATGTCGTTATTGCACGATTTTTGGCAACTCATTTTAGTTTTGCATTAAAAGCTCTAAGACATTTTACATCACTTCTAGAATTCAATAATGGATCTTCGGCATTCAATAGTTACAAGTTGATTTTCAAAATATATTTCATCTCAAAGAAGCTCACCCCAACAGAAAACTCTAGATGACTAATCTTGTATATAAAAAAAGTATAATTAGAGAATGCAGTTTTAAGATACTTTTTTTATAAAAGAAGTTCCATGTTGAAGATGCCCAGAAAAAAATAAAGGAAACTTCCACAAAATAGGTATTAACAGAACGCCCAAGTATTATATCCTAGAACAATAAAATAATACTTTAGGAAAGTTAAACATGCTAGCTATTGAATACTGCAATATTTATAGTTGAGCAAAATTTATAAAAAGTTAGAAAAATGAAGAACTTGCAGTGCAAACTATCATGAACCAAAAAAATTTATCTGAGTTAAAGAGAAACAAGCTTGATCCATGGGCATGGTTTGTTTGTCTTTAGAGTACAGAATATTCTCTTCACACAAGATTTATACTAATCTTTGTTCCCAAGATACAAAAATATTAAGAAACTTTGCTCTTTTACACCATATCACGGTCACTAGTGAAGCTTTTGTAAACCACACTCATTAACTCCCAAGATTCCAATTTAACGACAGGAAAAAAAAAAAGACAAACTAGGCTTTGGTATAGATTAGAGGAAGAAGACCGGGGCATAAGAATAAAAGAGAATTTTTCTTAATTTTCTTCACCCCGCTTGCACATATGAAAATCATACTAATCTCCTCTCTCTTATAATATTTGTGCATAAAAAGAATATGCTAACTGCAAACCCCAAATGAGCTTTTAACTCATTCAATTTCCTTTTCTTTTCATATTAATTCATAAATCTCACACATGCATATCATACAATTGAAAGAGTTATATGATGTGAAAAATAAAGCTTGCTATCAACTTACTAAAAAAATCTTTTTTTGTACTATGTGCGGCTCAACTTACTAGAAACCTAATATTAAACAATATATACATCAACACCAAAGAGATTGGAGGACTATGACACGCAAAGAAGGTAATTTTTATAGTGGTTTGGTGAGTTACACCGATATTGGTTGTAACAAAGGAGGGAAACATTAAGCTACTCATCAAGTATTACATGTAAAGTAAATGAGACTCAACAAAGAGAAAATGAAGGTCTAAGAGTGGTTGAGCCAATTTATTACTCCAAAACCTACTCCAAATGGCACCTCAAGCGGATTCCAAGAGGATTCAAGTCAATGCCCCGAAGTTTTACATGTAGAATACATGAGACTCAATATGGAGAAAATGAAGGTTTAAAAGTGGTTGAACAAATTTATTACTCCAAAATCTACTCAAAAGGATGCCTTGAGTGGATTTCAAGAGGATTCAACTCAATGTGCCAAAGCATTCGTTGAAATCAATCTCTCCCTCTTGTTATCAAGTTGTCCCAACAAATCCTTCTTTGTAGTTTTGTGTATGGCTCGACTTACTACAAACCTAACTATGAACAATGTATAAATCAACACCAGAGGAATGAGAGAAATACGACATATAAAGAAGGAAAAATTTAAAGTGACTTGGTGAGTAACACCTACATCCATTGTAATGAAGGGGGTAAACCTTACACCACTAATAACATGTAGAGTACATGCAACAATGAAAAAATAGAGAAAAAAAGTTGAGTAGATTTATAACTCCAAAATCCACTTCTAAGGATTCTTCCAGTGGATTCCAAATGGATCAAACTCAACGTGCTAAAGTTATTGTTAAAGTCAAACTCTCCCTCTGGTTATCTAGTTGCCGCAACAACTTCTTCTATGTACATCTGTGTGGGGGTCGACTTACTATTAAACAAATCATGGCAATGTATAAATCAACACTGGAGAGATAAGAGGACTACAACACATAAAGAAGGCAAAATTTATAATGGTTTGTTGAGTAACACCTACTTCCGTTGCAATGAAGGAGGGAAACCTTAAGCCACTCATCAGCATTACATGTAGTGTAGATGTGACTCAAGAATAAGAAAATGAACTAAAAGTGGTTGAGTAGATTTAATAATCCAAAATCTACTCCGAAGGAAGCTTTGAGTGGATTCCAAGAGCATTCGATCTCTCGCCCTTTTTATAAAGTCACACTAGCAAACTCTTCTTTGTAGTTACGTCTATGGCTCTACCACCGCCTCCCTTTGGGGTTTTAATAAGCGACGAATAGTATCCTTTTAAGGATAAGGTTACAAAAGTCCAAATATTAACTACTAAGTTTCCAACAAAAGCAAGCAACGTCCTTCAGAATCATCACGATTAAATTTTTCATCATTTCTTTTGCCTTTAGATATTCCAATATGTAGCAGAAATACCATCAAAACCCTAACGGATGTTAAGTTCTTCCGACCTATAAATAGCCCCTAAACCCCATCATCAAAACCCTAAAAAACTACAGAAGCTTCTTATCAAAACCAAAGCCAGATGGAAAACCTGGAGATTATTCTCCTTGATGTAGGCCCAAATCTGCTTTAGGGCTTGCGTCCGCGGTATCTCCTTTACTCCGAGGAAGGCTTGCATTGCCGGCGACACTGGCTTGGGCTTCGTGATACCCCTCGCCGGCTTCTTCGGCCCCGTCTCCTCAGAGATAACAGTGGTCTTTGCTGATGCCGACGCGCGATAAGACAGCGTCGCCGGTTTCAACCTCGGCAACCGAGCCGCACGGGAGCCAACAGCCTCTCCACAGATAAAAGAACTAGAGCTTCCAAGCGAGAAGAAGGCCGACATGTTCGGAGGTTCGCCGCCGGCCGCTGCTAATAGCAGGAAGGATGAGGGGTTTTAGCTCTTCACAAGTAAAAACAAAAAAGTGCAGTGGAGCTTTCGAATATGCTCTTCACAAGAGCTGAGGTATATATTGGCGGTGGGAACAATCTGGGCCGCCGCATAGGCCCATTTAAATTCTACAGCAGCGATGAGAGAGAGCCCAATGAACTCTCCTGATTTAATTGGGACTTTGGCCGCTCATCAGCTATCACTTCAGGTCGAGTCTATATCCAAATTTAGGTTTATTGAGCCACTTAATTAATTTAAAATATAATTTAAATTAATATTTTATAATATATTTAATTATTAAATTATCTTTTAAAAAAAACTTAGATTTTATTTTAAAACTGCAAAATCGAGTCAAGGTAAGGCTTTCTAAATTAGCTCGAGCGTAAAATATTTTAATGAGACAAGATCGAGTTAGGGCTCAGGTTCGAACTCAAAAAGAATTAAACAAGCCTAGCTCAATTGGACGCTTACTTACACGTCTCAACTCCTGAGGGATCAAGAAAATCAACCTCGAAATTTATTGAAAGTAAATAATAGCTCTAGTATAAAGTTGGAACTCTAAATAATGTTAAAAAAATACATCAATAAATGGAATAGATTAAATGAGATGCAAAGGGGTTAGTTTTATTATATAGACTCGAATTTGAACTACATAATCAAATATGACAAATACATTAAATTAAGTCACCTAAAGTTCAAAATTAGGAGACATGACAATGACTTGTGGCTATTAAACAAAAGCTCATAAGGCCAAAGAACATTCAAAGAAGTCCTTCGTCAATATAATAAAGAAATACAACATAAGTTTAGGAAGACAAACGAGAAAAAAATATAAGCAATCACTAAGGGAAGAAACATAAATTTCAAGGAGATAGGTTCAATGTTGAACATCAGATCTTTTTGATGAGATCTATTAGTTATAGCAATTGCAATGTATGATTTGGAAAAGTTTCTTTGATTGATAATAATTGTTAGTGATGAGAATGAGACATTATTTTTAATCTCTCTTATTTGGAAACAAAATAAAGATTGTTGCTAATGACTTTTCTCGAATTTGAACTACCACCCGACCTTTGATAGCCGTCGGACTTCTGCTCGATCGTCGTCAGATCATCGTTGCCCGCCGACTATGGTCCCTTCTACCACCGTCACCCGCAGACTAAGGTCCCTCTGACCACTGTCGTCCAACGACTATAGTCTTTCTAACTAACATCACCCACTGACTATGATTCGTCCAACCTCTTTTGCCTGCCAACTACGGGCCCTCCAACCAACGTCACCCGCAGAATACAGTCCTTTCGACCTCTGTCTCCTGCCAAAATTAAGAGACATGACAATGACTTGTGGCTGTTAAACAAAAGCTCATAAGGCCAAAGAACATTCAAAGAAGTCCTTCGTCAATATAATAAAGAAATACAACATAAGTTTAGGAAGACAAACGAGGAAAAAATATAAGCAATCACTAAGGGAAGAAACATAAATTTCAAGGAGATAGGTTCAATGTTGAACATCAGATCTTTTTGATGAGATCTATTAGTTATAGCAATTGCAATGTATGATTTGGAAAAGTTTCTTTGATTGATAATAATTGTTAGTGATGAGAATGAGACATTATTTTTAATCTCTCTTATTTGGAAACAAAATAAAGATTGTTGCTAATGACTTTTCTCGAATTTGAACTACCACCCGACCTTTGATAGCTGTCGTACTTCTGCTCGATCGTCGTCAGATCATCGTTGCCCGCCGACTATGGTCCCTTCTACCACCGTCACCCGCAGACTAAGGTCCCTCTGACCACTGTCGTCCAACGACTATAGTCTTTCTGACTAACATCACCCGCTGACTACGATTCGTCCGACCTCTTTGGCCTGCCAACTACGGTCCCTCCAACCAACGTCACCCACAGAATACAGTCCTTTCGACCTCCGTCGCCTGCCAAATATGGTCAGTTCGACCCCCCCCCCCCCCCCCCCATTATAGTCCCTTCCTCCCATTGATTATTGAGTAGGTCCCTCTGATAGCCATCGCTCAAGGGAGTACGCTACCTCCGACCAATGTCACCCGCCAACTATGGTCCCTTCGACCAATGTTGCTTGTCGACTACAGTCCATTTGACCTCACGTCGACCGCCGACTACGGTCCTATCACCCACTGACTAGCGTCCCTCTTACATCTTTCACCCACCAATTATGGGCCCTACGACCTTCGCCACTTGCCAACAATAGTCCCTCAGACTATTTTTGCCCATCGACTACGGTCCCTCCTACCAAGATCACCTACCAACTACAATCCTCAGACCATCATCACATGTCGACTATAGTTCTTTCGACCACCTTCGTCCGTCGACTATAGTTCCTCCGACCATCGTCGCCCTCCTACTACGGTTCCTCTAACCCCTGTCGTCTGTCGAATATGGTCTCTCCGTCCACCGTCACCTATCGACTACAGTTCCTTTGACCACCCTTACCTACTGACTACAATCCCTCCAACCTCTGTCGCTCATTGAATACGATCCTTCTTATCACTGTTGCTAGCAGACTATGGTCCCTCCAATCTCCGTCGTCCGCTAACTAAGGTCCCTCCAACCTCCGTCGTCCTGCCAACAAAATGAACATGCCAACTTTCTCTTGAGAATAGATCCCTTATCAATGGATTCTTCCAATCAACATCAAGCATTATATACACTATATACAAGTATTAAACATGCTTCGTATAAGCATTATGGTGTAATCATTTTAACAGGGCAAGGCCCCGTGGTTTTTTTCCCTTTTCATGGTTCTTTCATGAAAAAAATCTTGGTGTCTTATAGATCCCTTATCAATGGATTCTTCCAATCAACATCAAGCATTATATACACTATATACAAGTATTAAACATGCTTCGTATAAGCATTATGGTGTGATCATTTTAACAGGGCAAGGCCCCGTGATTTTTTTCCCTTTTCATGGTTTTTTCATGAAAAAAATCTTGGTGTCTTTTATGACTCTCGCACTCATCTTTCTTATTTGTATGTATGGTGGATCTTCATACAAATTTTGGACACTAAGTATATATCTCTCTGCCGTCACAAATATTCTAGTATGCAACATGAAGAAAGAAAATTTATTAGACATGATTTAAATGGTCATTTTAGTTCTATTTAATGAATTAGTCATAAATTCATTAAATAAATTTAATGAATTTAAAACTGTCCCCCACTCCCCCCCCCCCCCCCCAATTCAAACATAATAAATTTGTTTAAATATTTCAGCTTTATCTAACCAAAATCAAGCTTTTAAATCCGTCTTAATAGCAGCCTTTAATCTAAGCCTTTGGTTTTGAATAAAGAAGTGAGGGTAGGATGATCTTTGGTTTACATTTTAGAAAATTATTAGGCATAAGTACGGCTGGTTTTGGCCAGGATTCGTAGGGCAAATAATAAAAAGGAGCACTTTTTATATGAAAATAAGCTTTAAGAATGTCTGTGCATTGAAATTTAAAAAAAAAAATCAAGATAGAAGTGCGTATTCAAAAACTAGATTATAAAAATCCATTATATTTTTTTTGTTGCTTTTAAGAAATTTTTGAATTAAAAAGATACTGTAAACAAATGGTAAAAAAATTGATGTAGTGGCTCATCGGAAGAATCGACCTGCAAGAAGGATTTAATCCCAATCCATGGAACAAGAGGAACCCAAAGATTCAAATCTTTAAAAAGGAGATAATATTCATTCAATGAGCCATCCACTACAAAATATACCTATATAAACTAGCTATAGAAGATTCTAGAAAAACTCATAACAAACTAGATAAGATATCGTAAGAAATACTTCAAGCTTAAAATGCTCCGCATCATTCTCCCCTTGCATCAAAAGAGCTCGACTCCATTAAGTCGCGTTATTGGAAGGGAGGTAGTTGCAGAAAATTAGATTCCTGGATTGAAAATTTTGTTCTCTATATTTCTCTCCTCTGGAGTGGTCTTTTGGAAGTCCACAAAAAATTTCAATAATTTCATGTTGGAAGAAGCAAGATCAGCACTTCATCCAAGGAAATATGGGATGACAGACGCAAGGGCATTAAGGCATTGCTGAAAGAGGTTCCGAGTAACATCTGTGTTGCTCTCCGAAGTGTAAGTCGGCAGAGGTTTCTCCAGTCCTGCAGGAAGTTCTTCAGATATGATGGATTTCAGCTCTGCTGCGTACTTCTTCTCATATTCAGCAAATTTTGCATTCCACTCTGCTTCAAGAGAAGCACCTTCAGGGACATGCTGGCTCGAATGGCTTTTCACATCAAAGTTTTTGGATACACAAATCCACAATTTAGGATTAAATTCCTCTGTCATTTCATCTTCGTACACATGTTGCAAGAGATTTGTTTTTCCTTTACCACCATTCCCCACTATAGCTAGAAGAGAAATGTTCCTATACAAATCAGTTCCAGGATGCTCATTTGATGGCTTCCTTAACCACTGCATAATCAACTCCTTGTCCTTGCCTCTACCGATAAAATCATTTCTAGGAAAGGATCCTGCTTCACGTGCTTTGTATAACTCATGTTGCTGCTGCTTTGTGCTTTCTAAAAGATGAATGAAAAGACTAACCTCAACTGGAACTTTATCAAGTTTCTGCACAACCTCCTCTAGCCTCTTCAAGTTGGGTTCAGATCTTTTAGCGACATTTCGTCGAACAGATTGGGAGCATTGCATTGGATCAGTCTTGTCACTAGAATTCAAATCAGCCATTTTCACACCTATAGTAGAAACATCTTCAGCAAGACGTAAAGAAACCATTCCAATTATGGAAGCCTTCTTCTTGGACATATGCTTTAAAACCTCTTTTTCTTCGTTGTCGGAACTAACCTGGGAACTCGAACTTGAAATGCATTCATATGAAAAATGTCTCTTCAAAGCACTGCTACCTACTAGAAAACGTTTGGTAGTTCTAAGGTAATCATCCATTGACAATTTTTCTGTACAAATAATTTCAACCTCTTCTTGTGATTGAAGTCCTGAAGCAAGGGGAAGTGCAATATTGGAGCCCGCACCCAGCTCCCTTCCAGCACCTGGCTTTCTCTCCTTGTAAGCATCCTGTAGAATTTCATCAGGACTCAAAGAGACCATGGTAACCTCCCTTTCAACCTTGTTGGACTGCAACAATTTCAATTCTGTCGAAGTAGAGATGAGATCTTCAACCAATTGAGAAGTTATAGCATATTCCACAGCCACCAAACTGACTTCAAAATCAGAGGCCTCGGATACCAATACTCCATTCGGTAAATCAGAATTTGAATTCATGAGGATTGGAACTGGATTATAAACGTGTGGAGTGCCGATGGCGGGATTGGGCGGGCTGAAGTCACTTAGAGAGTCGGAGAAGGAATTTGGAGTGTGGGACGCAGGTATTTCGTGAGCAGTGGTCGGGTTGCGAGATGAAGCAGAAGTAAAATTAGAATCGAGCTGTGGGAGAGCGAACGGAGTTGCAACTGTGAAATCTTGATGGAGGGGATCGGGATTACGAGTATGGCATTGAACTAGAGGGGGTTGTGCCATCGGAGAGGAAGCTCGAGCGACGGATACTCCGGCGGAGAATCGCGCCATTAGAGAGGGAGTTCGAGCGGAGGGTTATCGTCAACCACAGTCGGTTGATTTCAGAACCCTTTGCGGGAAGCGGAGTAGAAGAGGGAAGGCAAAGACGAATACCTCGGTATAGTTGCTGATGACATTCGCATTCTCCTTATTGCCCGAAGGTTTTCGTCTATTCGATCCTCATAGAACGTTATACTACTTCGTTCATCGTCGATAGCTCTCCTTTGTTGGTGTCGATCGTCATCGACCACCGTTCTTATTCTTCGGCTTCGATCGCCGGGGCTTTGATCGGCGTTGACAGCCAACCTTCTTCTGCAGTCCATCGATCTTCGCAAGCTCCAGGCTCTGATACCAACTGTTGTAGTGGATCGTCGGAAGAATCGACCTGCAATAAGGATTTAATCTCAATCCAGGGAATAAGAGGAACCCAAAGCTTCAAAGCTTTAAAAAGGAGATAATTTTCATTCAATGAGTCATCCTATTTCAAAACATACCTACATAAACTAGCTATAGAAGATTCTAGAAAAACTCATAACAAACTACATAAGATATCCTAAGAAATACTTCAAGCTTAAAATGCTCCGCATCAAAAAAAAATTAAATGAAATTTCTTAAATGAAGCAATCGTCATAATCTCCCTATTTTTATAATTATACAATTAATGTTTTACTTATCTAGACGACATCAACAAATAAACAATAGAAAAATGGGTGTGCCTCAATATGTTGGCACTACGATTTCTACTATTGATCTTGTTGAGTTAGATTATTGAATTTTAAGTGAAGATGTAAATAAAAATGTTAATCTTGTTGACTTAGATCACATCACGTTAAATTAAAGTATATAAATGTTGACATGTCAAAAAAAAAAGGAGTATTTTAATTACAAAAGATCAACTTTCATTTAAAAAGAAATATGCTAAAATAAATAAATAGAGGACTACATGGATATTTATACACCTTTTGATGGTCCGTGGCTGGTCGCGGGGCTGGTGCAGTGGGCTTCCATTTTTGAGTCCGGTTATTTTTTATTTTGCTCTTATTGTATTGTCTCGTATCTTACTGTACGTTTTGAATTTTTTGCTATGTTGTTGCACTGGCTTTGGGTCAATGGATGTTGTAATCTTTTATTACTAGAATAAATGTTTTTTTTTTTTTTTTGAAAAAAAAAAAAGATCACAAGCTCACAAAATATGTCATGTACACTCTAGAGCCCTAGTTTGTTAAGTTAGATTATTGAATTTTTTTCTAATTTTATCTATAAGATAAGCTGGTGCTACTAGTCATATTTTTTCTTTCTCTTCATTCATGCTAAGGAGTCATTAATTTAAATGTTTTTTTTGAGCATTTTCTTACTTAGGAAAAAGTATAAGAAATGGAATTAAATTAATTCAACACAAATTCATACAAATTGAAATCATTTGTATTTATATCAACCATACATGCTGGCAGAAATTTAAGACAAAATTAATAACTAATATAGAGAAATTAAATACATTTGATTTGGGTTCACTGTGGGAGCCTCGAGGTCGATAGAGTGCTGCATCCATCAAAGCTAAGGCGACACCGCGAGCATCCAGAAAGCAACAACAACGACAAGGAGAGTACACAAAACCTCCTCCCATCTCTCGCAAAATCGAAGCCCAGGAGCCTCGTCTCCCTCTCTCTCGCCTGCTCTCAGTTCGCAAAAAAGCCATAGGCCACGTTGCTCCCCTTGCTCGCGTGGACATTAGCCTTAGTCGAAGCCCTTACTTCATCTTGATCTTGGCTGGCTTGGACTGCATCTCCGAGAACACCTACTACATCTCTTCACCCGGTGCTACTCTTATGATCGCCAAGCTGGACTTCACAACAAGTGTTATGATGTCCATCGCTTGTATTGGCTGTCGCAGCATCGTTCGCTGCAACACAAAGTAGATCTGCCCTAGACGGAGCTCGACGGTGTCGGGGACCGCCGTGACAATGACGGGTAAGCGATTAGTTGATCCCAAATTTTTAGCTGGTAAAGCTTCTTCGAAGTCTTTTCGTGATGCTCTTTCTAGTGGTTCTGCCTCCTCCCTCTTTCCGATTCTCAAAATTATTTCCTTCAGTGGTTTGCCGTCGCTGTGGATTTCGGAGATGGAAATTTAGCGTTAGCGACTCCGTTTGAGTTTTCTTTAGTCAATAAATTCCCTTTGCGTAGACCGTCGCTTGAGGTTATTCACAAATTTTTCTTTAACCTCAAGCACAATGGTGAATTTTTTGTTATTGTTCAGAATCCGAGGCATGTTTTAATCAAACTCGTCAATGACCTAGACTACTGTCGTATTTTTGCTCACCGCTCTTACTTTGTTAATAACTATTACATGAAGATTTTTAAGTGGTCACCATCCTTTGATGTTTAAATCGAATCACTCATTATTCCCATTTAGATTTCTTTTCCAAACATGCGCCCCCATCTCTTTTCCCTGAGGATTTTGCATGGTTTAGGATCTATGTTTGGTCAGCCTTTTAAGATTGATCATGCTATGTCGGCTGGCTCTAGGCCTTCAGTAGCTCATGTCCTTGTTGAGCTGTATGTTACTAAATCCTATCATGATAAGGTGTTGGTAAGTCCGAAAATTTTAGGGTATATACAGCTTATTGCCATGGAGGATTTCCACTGTTATTGCTCCCACTGTAAGTCTTTGGGGCATTCCAAACCTGAATGTAAAATTCTTCATCCCCAATTAGCTTTAATTCATACTGTGTTGACTAAGGTCGTTGATTCTGTTTTGAATAATATTAATACCTCGATTGAACTGTTGACCTTGATTGAACTATTGACCTCGATTTTTGTTCGAGTGTCATTGAGGGTCTTTGATTGATTTAATCAAGCCCCATTGGGTTCAATTCGAGCACAAATCAGCTCGAGTTGAGTCGAATTAGGCTCGATCGGGTTTGATTAAACTCGATTAGTTTGCCTTGGCTACGTCGAGTTTGTTATGATTTGAGTCGTCATTTTATTTAAATTTAATTGGGTTAATTTGAGCAAATCAAGTTGAATTCTAAATTGATCCAAATCAAATCTAATTTTGAGCTTGATTTTAATTTAATATATATATTTTTTATGAGCTTAAATTTATTGTTAAATCAAGCAATTAAATCGACGGCTAAATCATCTCGATTCCCTTCTAATTAGCCTAATGATGAATCTAGCCATAGATATAAGATCTTGATCATTTAAATACTTTTTAGGGCTTCATCAGAGGGGTTGGCTTCTATTCTCTCCCTAGCCACTCTCAACCTTCACTTCTTGGTGTGAGAGCTCTTCCAACTTCTCTCACCTTCTTCCACTCAAATCCATCGGGCAAACTCTGTCGACGGCGATCCTCCGATGAGATCAAGGCTAGATCCACCCAAGGCCTCAATCCGGTTGATCCAGAGCTTGTTTGATCGTGATTTCAATTAGAGAAATATACGAGGACAATCTACAAGCTCAACCGTATAAAGAACTTGAAGATCCAACGGTGAGATTCCTTAAAACTTTAGATCTAGGTCACTACACTTAGATCTATATAATTTTTTTTATAAGTGCTTTTTAGATCTTTCAAATATCACCCGATGTTTTCCCTTCATGATACTAATCTATGTTAAAAAATTTATTAAATTTAGATGTCTCGATCGAGAGAATGAATTTTTCTTTTCTTTTCTTTTCTTTATTTAACAAAAAATATTTAAAAAGATTTTAAAATTATTTTTAAATTTATAAAAAAATACATATAAAATATTATTTTCTTCATGATTTTACCCTCTTTATTTTAAAATTAAAATTATTCTTAAATATCATATATATTTTAAATTATTTTATTAAACCTAGTTTAAGTATTTTAATTAATATTTAAATAAATATTATTTTAAAATTTAAAAAAAATAAAAAAAAATCTTTATTATTATTATTATTATCATTATTTATTTAAAAATTATATTTATTATGTTTAATATTATTATTATTTTTAGTAATTCCTAATTTTGGATTGTCATAATTTAGTTTATCTTTGAATTCAAATTTCCCCAAATTTGAAATTCAAATTCATTCATAAATTATAAAATCTATTTTATGAAAGTTTTTTTAAAATTTTCCCTCCATTGGATTTTGAATTAATTAGGGTGACTTAATTCATTCTAAATCCAATCTCGAAAATTAAGGAAGCATTAAAGCCTCCTTAATTCCCTCCATGAATTTTGAATTTGAAATCCTTAATTTCCTTCATGAATTTTGAATTTCAAAATTCAAACATCCCTTAATAGTTTCATAAAATAACTTATATCAAATTGGAAAGTGTATTTATTTAAAATCAATTCTCCATTTGAATTTCAAATACTTTCCTTTTTTATAATCTTTAATTATGAAGCCTCCCATAATTTCATCTTGTATTCAAATCCTTTCATATTTTATACATCTTAATTTGGTAATGAATTTGACTTCAAAATTCAAAATAATTTAAATTCAAAATTCAAATTAATTTGAATTAAAATTAATTTGAATTTGAATTTGTTTTCTAAATCAGGATTTGATTTAAATTAATATTATTATATTATATTATTATTTAGATTACTATTTTATTTTTAATCATAAAATATACTTATTTATTTTAAATATATTTATTACTATTATTAATATTTTAAATATTTTGATTATTATATGATTTTTTTTCTTTAATTTTTTTAATCGTCTAAACTACTAAGTATACATCTCTCTACCATCACAAATATTCTAGTATGCAACATGAAGAAAGAAAATTTATTAGACATGATTTAAATGGTGATTTTAGTTCTATTTAATGAATTATTGACTAAATTCATTAAATGAATTTAATGAATTTAAAACGGTCCCCCCTCCCCCCCCTCCCCCCCCCCCCCCCCCCCCCCCCCCCCCACCCCAATTCAAACCTAATAAATTTGTTTAAATATTTCAGCTTTATCTAACCAAAATCAAGTTTTTAAATCCCTCTTAATAGTAGCCTTTAATCTAAGCCTTTGGTTTTGAATAAAGAAGTGAGGGTAGGATGATCTTTGGTTTACATTTTAGAAAATTATTAGGCATAAGTACGGCTGGTTTTGGGCAGGATCCGTAGGGAAAATAATAAAAAGGAGCACTTTTTATATGAAAATAAGCTTTAAGAATGTCTGTGCATTGAAATTTAAAAAAGAAATCAAGATAGAAGTGCGTATTCAAAAATTAAATTATAAAAATCCGTTTTATTTTTTTGTTGCTTTCAAGAAATTTTTGAATTAAAAAGATACCGTAAACAAATGGTAAAAAAATTGATGTTGTGGCTCGTCGAAAGAATCGACCTGCAAGAAGGATTTAATCCCAATCCATGGAACAAGAGGAACCAAAATATTCAAATCTTTAAAAAGGAGATAATATTCATTCAAGGAGCCATCCACTACAAAATATACCTATATAAACTAGCTATTGAAGATTCTAGAAAAACTCATAACAAACTAGATAAGATATCGTAAAGAATACTTCAAGCTTAAAATACTCCGCATCATTCTCCCCTTGCATCAAAAGAGCTTGACTCCGTTGAGACGCGTTATTGGAAGGGAGGTAGTTGCAAAAAACTAGATTCCTAGATTAAAAATTTTGTACTTTATATTTCTCTCCTCTGGAGTGGTCTTTTGGAAGTCCACAAAAAATTTCAATAATGTCATGTTGAAAGAAGCAAGATCAGCACTTCCTCCAAGGAAATATGGGATGACAGACGCAAGGGCATTAAGGCATTGCTGAAAGAGGTTCAGAGTAACATATGTGTTGATCTCCGAAGTGTAAGTCGGCAGAGCTTTCTCCAATCATGCAGGAAGTTCTCCAGATATGATGGCTTTCAGCTCTGCTGCGTACTTCTTCTCATATTCAGCAAATTTTGCATTCCACTCTGCTTCAAGAGAAGCACCTTCAGGGACATGCTGGCTCGAATGGCTTTTAACATCAAAGTTTTTGGATACACAAATCCACAATTTAGGATCAAATTCCTCTGTCATTTCATCTTCGTACACATGTTGCAAGAGATTTGTTTTTCCTTTACCACCATGCCCCACTATAACTAGAAGAGAAATGTTCCTGTACAAATTAGTTCCAGGACGCTCATTTGATGGCTTCCTTAACCACTGCATAACAACCTCCTTGTCTTTGCCTCTACCGATGAAATCATTTCTAGGAAAGGATCCTGCTTCACGTGCTTTGTATTACTCATGCTGTTGCTGCTTTGTGCTTTCTAAAAGATGAATAAAAAGACTAACCTCAGTTGGAACTTTATCAAGTTTCTGCACAACCTCCTCCAGCCTCTTCAAGTTGGGTTCAGATCTTTTAGCGACATTTCGTCGAATAGATTAGGAGCGTTGCATTGGATCAGTCTTGTCATTAGAATTCAAATCAGCCATTTTCACACCTACAGTAAAAACATCTTCAGCAAGACGTAAAGAAACCATTCCAATTATGGAAGCATTTTGCTTGGACATATGCTTTAAAACCTCTTTTTCTTCGTTGTTGGAACTAACCTGTGAACTCGAACTTGAAATCCATTCATATGAAAAATGTCTCTTCAAAGCACTATTACCTACTAGAAAACATTTGGTAGTTCTAAGGTAATCATCCATTGGCAATTTTTCTGTACAAATAATTTCAACCTCTTCTTGTGATGCAAGTCCTGAAGCAAGGGGAAGTGCAATATTGGAGCCCGCACCCAGCTCCCTTCCAGCACCTGGCTCTCTCTACTTGTAAGCATCCTGTGGAATTTTATCAGGACTCAAAGAGACCATGGTAACCTCCCTTTCAACCTTGTTGGACTGCAGCAATTTCAATTCTGCCGAAGTAGAGCTGAGATCTTCACCCAATTGAGAAGTTATAGCATATTCCACAGCCACCAAACTGACATCAAAATCAGAGGCCTCGGATACCAATACTCCATTCTGTAAATCAGAATGTGAATTCATGAGGATTGGAACTGGACTATAAACGTGTGGAGTGCTGATGGCGGGATTGGGCGAGCTGAAGTCACTTAGAGAGTCGAAGAAGGAATTTGGAGTGTGGGACGCAGGTATTTCGTGAGCGGTGGTCGGGTTGCGAGATGAAGTAGAAGAAAAATTAGAAACGACTGTGGGAGAGCGAACGGAGTTGCAGCTGTGAAATCTTGCTGGAGGGGATCAGGATTGCGAGTATGGCATTAAACCAGAGGGGGTTGTGCCATCGGAGAGGAAGCTCGAGCGACGGATACTCCGGCGGAGGATCGCGCCATTAGAGAGGGAGTTCGAGCGGAGGGTTATCGTCAACCACAGTCGGTTGATTTCGGAACCCTTTGTGGGAAGAGGAGTATAAGAGGGAAGGAGAAGATGAATACCTCAGTATGGTTGCCGATGACATTCGCATTCTCCTTATTACCCGAAGGTTTTTGTCTATTCGATCCTCATAGAACGCAATACTGCTTCATTCATCGTTGATAGCTCTCCTTTGTTGGTGTCGATCGTGATCGACCACCGTTCTTATTCTTCGGCTTTGATCGTCAGGGCTTCGATCGTCGTCGACAGCCGACCCTCTTCTGCAGTCCATCGATCTTCGCAAGCTCCAGGCTCTGATACCAACTGTTGTAGTGGATCGTATGAAGAATCGACCTGCAAGAAGGATTTAATCTCAATCTAGGGAATAAGAGGAACCCAAAGCTTCAAAGCTTTAAAAATGAGATAATTTTCATTCAATGAGTCATCCTATTACAAAACATACCTACATAAATTAGCTATAGAAGATTCTAGAAAAACTCATAACAAACTACATAAGATATCCTAAGAAATACTTCAAGCTTAAAATGCTCTACATCAAAAAAAAATTTTAAATGAAATTTCTTAAATGAAGCAATCGTTATAATCTCCCTATTTTTATAATTATACGAATAATGTTTTACTTATCTAGACGACATCAACAAATAAACAATAGGAAAATGGGTGTGCCTCAATATGTTGGCACTACGATTTCTACTATTGATCTTGTTGAGTTAGATTATTGAATTTTAAGTGAAGATGTAAATAAAAATGTTAATCTTGTTGACTCAGATCACATCACGTTAAATTAAAGCATATAAATGTTGAGATGTCAAAAAAAAGGAGTATTTTAATTACAAAAGATCAACTTTCATTTAAAAAGAAATATGCTAAAATAAATAAATAGAGGACTACATGGATATTTATACACCTTTGGATGGTCCGTGGCTGGTCGCGGGGCTGGTGCAGTGGGCTTCCATTCTTGAGTCCGGTTATTTTTTATTTTGCTCTTATTGTATTGTCTCATATCTTACTGTACATTTTGGATTTTTTGCTATGTTGTTGCACTGGCTTTGGGTCAGTGGATGTTGTAATCTTTTATTACTAGAATAAATGTTTTTTTTTTAAAAAAAAAAGTTCACAAGCTCACAAAATATGTCATGTACACTCTAGAGCCCTAGTTTGTTAAGTTAGATTATTAAATTTTTCTCTCATTTTGTCTATAAGATAAGCTGGTGCTACTCGTCGTATTTTTTCTTTCTCTTCATTCATGCTAAGGAGTCATTAATTTAAATGCTTTTTTTGAGCATTTTCTTACTTAGGAAAAAGTATAAGAAATGGAATTCAATGAACTCAACACAAATTCGTACAAATTGAAATAATTTGTATTTATATCAACCATACATGCTGGTAGAAATTTAAGACAAAATTAATAACTAATTTAGAGAAATTAAATAGATTTGATTTGGGTTCACTGTGGGAGCCTCGAGGTCGACAGAGTGCTGCATCCATCAAAGCTAAGGCGACATCGCGAGCATCCAGAAAGCAACAACGACGACAAGGAGAGTACACAAAACCTCCTCCCATCTCTCGCAAAATCGAAGCCCAGAAGCCTCGTCTCCCTCTCTCTCGTCTGCTCTCAATTCACAAAAAAGCCATAGGCCACGTTGCTCCCCTTGCTCGCGTGAACATTAGCCTTAGTCGAAGCCCTTACTTCCTCTTGATCTTGGCTGGCTTGGACTGCATCTCCGAGAACACCTACTGCATCTCTTCACCCGGTGCTGCTCTTATGATCACCAAGCTAGACTTCACAACAAGTGCTATGATGTCCGTCGCTTGTATTGGTTGTCGCAGCATCGTTCACTACAACACAAAGTAGATCTGCCCTAGAAGGAGCTCGACGGTGTCAGGGACCGCCGTGACAATGATGGGTAAGCGATTAGTTGATCCCAATTTTTTAGCTGGAAGAGCTTCTTCGAAGTCTTTTCGTGATGCTCTTTCTAGTGTTTTTGCCTCCTCCCTCTTTCCAGTTCTCAAAATTATTTCCTTTCGTGGTTTGTCGTCGCTGTGGATTTCGAAGATGGAAATTTAGCGTTAGCGACTCCGTTTGAGTTTTTTTTAGTCAATAAATTCCCTTTGCGTAGACCGTCGCTTGAGGTTATTCACAAATTTTTCTTTAACCTCCAGCACAATGGTGAATTTTTTATTATTGTATAGAATCTGAGGCATGTTTTAATCAAACTCGTCAATGACCTAGACTACTGTCGTATTTTTGCTCACCGCTCTTACTTTGTTAATAACTATTACATGAAGATTTTTAAGTGGACACCATCCTTTGATGTTGAAATCGAATCACTCATTATTCCCATTTAGATTTCTTTTCCAAACATGCGCCCCCATCTCTTTTCCCTGAGGATTTTGCATGGTTTAGGATCTATGTTTGGTCGGCCTTTTAAGATTGATCATGCTACGTCGGCTGGCTCTAGGACTTTAGTAGCTCGTGTCCTGGTTGAGCTGAATGTTACTAAATCCTATCATGATAAGGTGTGAGTAAATCCGAAAACTTTAGGGTACATACAACTGATTGCTATGGAGGATTTCCACTGTTATTGATCCCATTGTAAGTCTTTGGGGCATTCCAAACCTGAATGTAAAATTCTTCATCCCTAGTTAGCATTAACTCATACTGTGTTGACTAAGGTCATTGATTCTATTTTGAATAATATTAATACCTCGGTTGAACTGTTGACCTCGATTTTTGTTCTAGTGTCATTGAGGTTCTTTAATTGATTTAATCAAGTCCCATTTGTGGGCCTCCGAAGGAGCACCGCTCGCGGGGGTTCGAATGCAGTGGGTACGGACGCACTATCCCGTAGGACAAAACGATCGTAGGCCTCTGCGCTCGACACGAACGGGTCGATGGGAGGGCAGATTGGATCGCGCATACGACTGACCATTGGGGATAGATGCTATCGCCAGCTCGAATCCTAAATCTAGTTTGGACTTAGTGTTCGACACACACTAAGACCAGTGTCCTAGCTAATGCGATGCAAAACCTGGACTTACCCCGGCCTGGATTGGGGGAGCCAGCTAACCACCTAATCGCTTTAAAAAACCATGCTGTCAAGTCATTTATGATAGATGGGTGGGTGGTACAGTTCTTTGGAAATAGGACCGACATCTAGAGAATTTCCTAAGTGGTCCTAGACTTATGTGGGTCAGATGCTCCTAGCTAATGCAATTAAATTTTAATTAAATTGATTTCTAATACAATGCATGCTAGTTGAAATGTCAGCTCATGAATGCTATAGAATTTTAAAAAACAGGCTTATAGAAAATAATTTTTTGAAAAGACTGGGTCTCCCTAGGTCCGGCACTTCATCCTCATAGGCCAGATTATCCGGACTCAACCCGCAGGCAGGGAGATGTCTTATAGCAAGGAAAGAAGATGCAGTAATATGCATGCGACCCCGGATGGTTCCGGCAATTCCCTAGATTCGTTAAGTTTCTATATTATTTAAAACTTAAAATTTTAAAGATTAGTTATGAGTAGAAAAATTTTATAATCCTTAGAGAGCCTAACGAAAATCCAGGCAAAAACAAAATCGACATGCAAGAAAGAAACCTAAGAAAAGCAGGCAATTTCTACTGCACAATCAGGTAAACACATCAATATAAATCAAATTAATCAAGTAAATGTCCATAGGCCAACTGCCCTTTAATTACAACCCAGGGTATGCAGAAAAGTAAAGTGGCCGGGCACCACTGCCAACAACCCGGATTTCTAAGCCTATGACAGACGCCAACAACTTTGAGTGGGATATTGGGTCTTCAAATCTTTAGTCTTCTGGATATCTTCTCCTTGGACTTCTTGGATCTCTCCTCCTTGGAATCCTTGGATCTCTCCTCCTTAGACTCCTTGGATCCGTCTTGGCTTGAATATCCAAACGAAGAGACAATTCCCCCAGTATGGGGGTATTGCCTTTTCTTTTTGGATATCTAAAGCCATCCAGCTCGATCTTCCAAATGGAAGAAGACTCTCCCCTTAGGGATGCCTTCTTCTTTTGGAATCCGAGCTGGATAAGAATATCCCGACTCAGAAGTTGTTTTCACAACTCTTAACAATTATTACAAATAAATTTACATTTATGGAAAGCAGTAAATTCTAAAGCCCTGCAAGGTTATCCTAATAAAAATCCCAAGCAGTTTATATAAAAATGAAAGTGCTAACACCATTGACCCTGTGCCAAGCCATGCTCTTAATTTTGAGGGCTAAGCAGCTCCATCTGTAGCAGTTATAATAATTTAATAATTTTAGCCCTCATTTCATTTTAGGGGGAGCTGAGCAAGTGCCTGCATGAAACATTATCAGAAATCATAACATTGCTCCCCCCTTTTTCATCAGCTTGAGCATGGCCACCTGCACGGAAGAACAGTATATATATAGCGCTCCTAACCTATGGGTAAGTCTAACGCTCACATCACAGAGTACAGAAAAAGTAAGCAAACACACCAACAATTTTAAACAGCATGCAATGAAATCCACGGAAAGCTCCGGCACACAGTAGAAAAGTAAAACCCAGCGGCCTAACCTAAGTCTAGAAGTAGTGCCCTAGCAAACAATTCTATGTGTGTGTAAGGCTAGTGTGTTTTGGATAAGTCCTAAGCAGGGTAGTTAGTTAAAGTTATCTATAGTTTATATTTGTTGGGAGTCTGAAGAGGATATTTTTAGTTGAAATTCAGATATTAGTGAATTAGGGTCCATTTTAATTATTTCAGTTTGTTGATGAGTTTTTTTAGAACTTAGGACAATGATATTTGAAGTTTCAATTGCATTAGTCAATTTTGGAAAGTTCCGGGTCCTCCTAGGTATTAAGCTAAGGGTCCCAAAAAGTTCACTATGGGAAATAGGCTAGGTCTGGGATTCCTAACACCTTAGGAAAATACTAGACCTTAATACGAGTAGTTAGACAGGTAGTAGACTGAAATCGGAGTTTTCTAGGCAAAGTTATGAATTTTCTAAGTTTCGGGCCCTATCCTACAGACTAGGGTTGACCAAAAAGTTGACTTTCTAATCTAAGCCAGTTTCTGGAAATCTAAAATTTTTAATAAATACTAGGCCCTAATTAGAGTCTAATGCAAGTGAGTTTACCTAATTTGGAGTTTTCTACAATTAGTTATGGATTTCTAAAGGTCGGGGTATTTATTGGGATTTCTAAATTAACTAAGGAAGGGCCTTTTTTACTGTTTTGATCCAAATCAACTCCAAACTGATTGGAATCACTCCCAAAGGTCAGGAATGACCAGAGAAAGTGTTTCCAAGTGTTTGGAGGAGATTTGGAATTTTTAATAATTTTTAATGAATTATTAGGGCCAAAATGGTAATTTCCACCTATGGTCAAATTATGGGTCAACCTAGAGTCAAACTAGGAAGCCCTATTTATCTAAGGTCAAGGATCAGATTCTGGTCAGTTTGGGGTATTATGGGTAATTTTCTGACCTAATGTGTATTTATTGTATTTTCCGGAAGGTCTCGGGGCCTTAATTAACCAGTTTATTAGGGTTAGTTAGCTAAGGGCTTTAAAAGCTCCTAAAAATTCCTAGAAAATTCAGGGATGTTTCAGATGTCACTAAGTTTAAGTGTGGAGGTTTTCATGTCAATCAGGGATCTATCCTAGCTCCTAGAAAACTTCTAAGTTCGCTAGACGAGTCCTTAATTATTGTCCTTAGGGTGTCACTACGTTATATGGGTTTGAATCGAAGTTTTAGCTAACCCTCAAGGTAATAAATGCATGGGAGTACAAAAATGAAATAAACACACCATGTCCTTAGATCTAGGAGAGCCTAGGCTAAGTGCTCGTGGTGCAATCATATACATGCAATCTACGAAAAATAAAAAGACAAACACCTAAAGGAAGGATTAGTGAATGATTGGGACTCAACCATTCACTAACCCAATCCCCCATGATTGCTCTTCACACATAAGATCCATGTCTAAAATTTCATACGATAGCAGGTCTCCCAAAGTTAGGATTTAGGTATAAGTAGCTTTAAAATAATTTAAAAAATACTTGTAGATATAAATATATTTTTTTTGGAAAATAAAATAATTGAAAATAATTCAATTCATAATACATAAGTATAGGGAAACCCGCTGACCACCCAATCGAGGTTTCAAAATAGTTTGAAAATGTATATATATATTTTTTAATTTTAAAATAATAATATAATAAATATTTAATTAGATAAAAAAATACTTAAAATAGCAATTTAAAATAGAACTCTTATCCAAAAAGCAAGAGTTAGGTCCTAAAAATAATTTTAAAATAAAGTAGGCAATTTTCTGAAAAATTCAAGGGGTTATACGTCAAAATCCGATCTAAAACGAATTAGATACGGATTTTACAAGTTTAAAAATAATAAAGTAATATTTTAAAATACAGCAGTTTTACTGTTTTTGAAATAACAGAAAATATAAATAAAATTTTTATCTGAAAATAGTTTTAAACAATGCAGAATTCAAAATACATCCAAAACAAGGTGCTGTGCGTCGACAGCGTGCTTAAAACGACAAAGTTATGTAATTTCAAAGTTTTCTGTCACACTAGATCGTACTGTACGAAATAAATTCGTACAGTACGATGAACAGAAAGATAAAACACAGGAAAAAAAGTGTTTTTATTCTTTCTTATTATAATAGATCGTATGTACGGAGATTTTGACACGGTTGAGCTTGTAGACTGTCCTCGTAAGTTTCTCCTCTTGAATCCTCGATCAAACGAGCTCCGGATCGAGTGGATCGAAACTTTGACCGTCCAAGCCTTCGGGTCGCCGGAGGATCGCCGGAGGCGGCTGGGTTTCGTCGGGATCTACTTGGAAAGTGCAGAGGAGGGTTCTCTCAAGCTCTCCAAGAAAAATCTCGGGCTTAGGGGGAATAGATTGCAAGATCCTTTAATTGAAACCCTAAAATCACTATTTAAAGACTTGAATTGAATCTCAACGGCCACGATTCGATCCATCGTCCCTCACCAGGCTAGATCAAGTGATTTGGGCGGGATTTTGAGTTTTAAAACGTTTGGAGGCATTAATCCCATTAATTAGCCTTTAATTCCAATTAAATGGGCTAACTTTGACCAATTTAGGACTTGGGTTGACCAAGTCAATGGCTGACCTGGTCAACCCAGTCAAAGAGGTCAAGGGGCAAGTGGGATCAAGCCATGAGTAGGTTTAGATTTGATTGAAATTGATTTGGGCCTCTAATGGGCTAGGTGGTCAACCTTGGTTGACTTGGTCAACCGGGTTGACCCAGGGTCAAAGCCCGGGTCCAGCAGGCTCGACTCGACCTACTGAACATATTGGAGGGGGTTCAGGGGTCTAACTTGGTCAATTTGACCAAGTCAACTGTTCGATCCCGATTCTGGGCAAAATCGAGGTCAACACCATTGGGTTCAATTCGAGCACAAATTTGCTCGAGTTGAGTCAATTAGGCTCAATCGGATTTGATTAAACTCGATTAGTCTGCATTGACCACATCGAGTTTATTATGATTTGAGTCGTCATTTTATTTAAATTTAATTGGGTTAATTTGAGCAAATAAAGTTGAATTCTAAATTGATCCAAATAAGATCTAATTTTGAGCTTGATTTTAATTTAATATATATTTTTTATGAGCTTAAATTTGTTGTTAAATCAAGCAATCAAATCGACGGCTAAACCATCTCGATTCCCTTCTAATTAGTCTTAGGATGAATCTTAGCCATAGATATAAGATATTGATCATTTAAATACTTTTTTAGGGCTTCATCAGAGGGGTTGGCTTCTATTCTCTTCCTAGCCACTCTCAACCCTCACTTCTTGGTGTGAGAGCTCTTCCAACTTCTCTCACCTTCTTCCACTCAAATCCATCGGGCAAACTCCGTCGGCGGCGATCCTCCGACGAGATCAAGGCTAGATCCATCAAAGGCCTCAATCCGGTTGATCCAGTGCTTGTTTGATCGTGATTTCAATTAGAGAAATATACGAGGGCAATCTACAAGCTCAATCGTATAAAGAACTTGACGATCCAACGGTGAGATTCCTCAAAACTTTAGATCTAGGTCACTACACTTAGATCTATATAATTTTTTTTATAAGTGCTTTTTAGATCTTTCATATATCTCCCAATGCTTTCCCTTCATGATACTAATCTATGTTAAAAAATTTATTTAATTTAGATGTCTTGATCGAGAGAATGAAATTTTTGTTTTCTTTTCTTTTCTTTATTAAAAAAAAAAGATTTAAAAAGAATTTAAAATTATTTTTAAATTTATAAAAAAATACATATAAAATATTATTTTCTTCATAATTTTACCATCTTTATTTTAAAATTAAAATTATTCTTAAATATCATATATATTTTAAATTATTTTATTAAACCTAGGTTAAGTATTTAATTAATATTTAAATGAATATTATTTTAAAATTTAAAAAAAAGTAAAAAAAAAAATCCTTTTTTTTATTATTATCATTATTTATTTAAAATTACATTTATTATGTTTAATATTATTATTATTTTAAGTAATTCCTAATTTTGGATTATCATAATTTAGTTTATCTTTGAATTCAAATTTTCTCAAATTTGAAATTCAAATTCTTTCATAAATTCTAAAATCTATTTTATGAAAGTTTTTTTTAAATTTTCTTTCCATTGGATTTTGAATTAATTAGGATGACTTAATTCATTCTAAATCTAACCTCCAAAATTAAGGAAGCATTAAAGCCTCCTTAATTCCCTCCATGAATTTTGAATTTGAAATCCTTAATTCCCTTCATGAATTTTGAATTTCAAAATTCAAACATCCCTTAATTACTTTCTTAAAATAACTTATATCAAATTGGAAAGTGTATTTATTTGAAATCAATTCTCGATTTGAATTTCAAATACTTTCCTCTTTGATAATCCTTAATTATGAAGCCTCCCATAATTTCATCTTGTATTCAAATCCTTTCATATTTTATACATCTTAATTTGGTAACGAATTTGAATTCAAAATTCAAAATAATTGGAATTCAAAATTCAAATTAATTTGAATTTGAATTTGTTTTCTAAATTAGGATTTGATTTAAATTAGTATTATTATATTATATTATTATTTAGATTACTACTTTATTTTTAATCATAAAATATACTTATTTATTTTTAATATATTTATTATTATTATTATTATTATTTTAAATATTTTGATTATTATATGATTTTTTTTCTTTAATTCTTTTAATTGTCTAAACTACTAAGTACATATCTCTCTAACGTCACAAATATTCTAGTATGCAACAGGAAGAAAGAAAATTTATTAGACATGATTTAAATGGTCATTTTAGTTCTATTTAATGAATTAGTCATAAATTCATTTAATAAATTTAAAACGGTCCCCCCCTCCCCCCCCCCCCAATTCAAATCTAATAAATTTGTTTAAATATTTCAACTTTATCTAACCAAAATCAAGCTTTTAAATCCCTCTTAATAGCTGCCTTTAATCTAAGCCTTTGGTTTTGAATAAAGAAGTGAGGGTATTATTTTTCATAGTGAATTATAATTATTTCATTAAATAATTGTTAAGTTTAAGAAACTTTAAAATATTATTTTATTCTATTTTAATAATTTTTTTTAAATTCTTGCTATTTTAAATTATTTTTAAATCCCTTTATTACTTTAAACTTTAAAAATTCATATCTTCCCCGTTTTAATTCCGTTGTCGACGCACAATACATTGTTTTGATTGTATTTGAATTCTGCACGATTTAGGATCATATTTGTTTCAAAATATTAGGTATACATGTAGTTATTTTGAAAACAGTAAAAGAGCACTATTTGAAAAATATTCTATTATCGTATTTAAACTTCGAAAATACACAACTTTCTCATTTTAAATCAGTTTTTGATGCACAGCACTTTATTTTGTTCGTATTTGAATTATGTACGATTTGAGGTCATTCCTATTTAAAAGGTTTAGGTATATATACAGTTATTTTGAAAACAGTAAAAGGACTCTATTTTAAAAATACCATATTATTGCATTTAAACTTGTAAAATTCATAACTTTCTCATTTTAAATCGGATTTCGGCGTGCGACTCCTCGTTCTCTTCAAAAAATTATGAATTTTAATTTAAAATTATTTGCATGAGCTGATTCTGACAGTTTGGGCAGATTTCTGTTTTATGCTACTATTTGAGTATTTTTGGTATCATTTAAATAATTACTGTAATAATTATTTTGAATTAAAAATTTATTTTCAACTTATTTTGAAACCTTGCCTGAATGACCAGTGGTTCTTCCCTATATTTATGTAGATATCAATTGAGCTATTTTTAATCATATTATTTTCTAAAAGCTTATATATGTATATTAAGGTATTTTTTTGAATTATTTTGAAATTATCTATCTTATTAAATTCTAATTTTGGGAAATCCACTACAGGAAATTTTAGATACATGGATTCTATGCATGAAGAGCAAATCATGGGGGAGTGGATTAGTGGACGATTGAGTTCTACTCATTCACTAATCCCTTCAGTTGTTTTATTTACTTTACGTTTATCATAGATTGCATGTGTAGGTCGCACCACGAGCACTTAGTTTAAGCTCTCATAGATTTAAGGACATGTGTGTTTACTTCTTTTATATGTTTTCCATGCATTACTACCTTGAGGGTTAGTGTGAACTTCGATTTAAACCCATTTAACGTAGTGACACCTTAAGAACAAAAACTAAGAACTTGTCTAGCAAACTTAAAAATTTTCTAGGGGCTAGGATAGACCCCGGATTGATATGAAAACTTCAACACTTAAACTTAGTGACATCTGAAACATCTCAGAATTTTTTTAGGAATTTTTAGAGCTTGTTAGACCCCTTAGTTAACCAACCCTAATTAACCTGCTAAATAAGGCCTCGAGACCTTCCGAAAATTACAATAAATGCACTTTAGGTTAGAAAATTACCCATAATATTTCAAACTGACTAAAATCTGATCTTTGACCTTAGATAAATAGGGCTCCCTAGTTTGACTTCAGGTTGACCCCTAATTTGATCATAGGTGGAATTTACCATTTTACCCCTAATAATTCATTAAAAATTATTAAAAATCCCAAATTTTTTCCAAACACTTGGGAACAACCTCTCAGATCATCCCTGACCTTTGAGAGTGATTCCAATCAGTTTGGAGTTGATTTGGATCAAAATAATAAAAACAGCCATTTTTTAGGAAATTTAGAAATTCCTTTAAATATCCTGAACTTAGAAAATTCATAACTAATTGTAGAAAATTCTAAATTAGGCAAAATCACTTGCATTAGACTCCCATTAGGGCCTAGTATTTATTAAAATTCTTAGGGTTTCGGAAAATGGCCTAGATTAGAAAGATAATGTTTTGGTCAACCGTAGTTCATTTAGGGTCCGAAACTTAAAAAATTCATAACTTTGCCTAGAAAACTCTAATTTCAACCTACTTCTTGTCTAACTACTCGTATTAAGGTCTAGTATTTTTTTAAGGTGTTAGAAGACCTAAACCTTATCTATTTTCTATAGTGACGTTTTAGACCCTTAGCTTAATTTCTAGGAGGATCCGGGACTTTCCAAATTTTGCTAATATAATTTTAAGTTCAAATATCATTACCGTAAGCATTTAAAACTAATCAACAAACTGAAATAATTAAAATGGAGCTAATCCCCTAATATTTGAATTTCAACTAAAATATCCTTTTTAGACCCCCAACAAACCTGAACTCTAGATAACTTTAACTAACTACCATACTTAGGATCTATCCAAACCACACCAGCCTTACACACACATAGAATTATTTGCTAGGCCACCACTTCTAGATCTAGGTTAGGCCGCTGGGTTTTATTTTTTTGCTGTGTGCCGGAGCTTTTCGTGGTTTTCATTGCATGCTGTTTGAAATTGCTGGTGTGTTTGCTTAATGATGTGACGAGCACTAGATCTACCCTTAGATTAGGAATGCTATATATATATATATATATCTTCCGTGCTGGTGGCCATGCTCAAGCTAATAAAAGGGGGGCACCATTATATTTTCTAATACTGTCTTATGCAGGTGCTTGCTCAGCCCCCCTAAATAAATGAGGGCTAAAAATAATTATAACTACTACATGTGGAGATACTTAGCCCTCATAATTAAGAGCATGGCTTAGCACAAGGTCAATAATTTGAGTTATTTTCATTTCCATATATAACTGCTTGGGAGTTTTATTAGGATAACTCTGTAGGTTCCTTAGATTTCTTTTCCGCTTTTCACTTGAATGTAATATTTGTAATAATTTATTGAGAGTTATGAAAATGCAATTTTGAGTATGGATATTCTTATTCCACTTGAATCTCAAAAGAAGAAGGCATCCTCATAGGGGAGAGTCTTCTTCCATTTGGGAGATCGAGTTGGATGGCTTTAGATATCCAAAGAGAAAAGACAATCATCCCCAAAAATGGAGAATTGTCTCTTCGTTTGGATATTTAAGCCACGACGGATCCAAGGAGTCCAAGGAGTTCAAGGAGAAGAAGACACCCAGAAGTCTGAAGACCAATATCCCACTCAAAGTCATTTGCGTCTGTCATAGGCTTAGAAATCCGAGTTGTTGGCAGTGGTGCTCAGCCACTTTACTTTCTGCATATCTAGATTGTAATAAGGGTAATTTGACTATGTCCATTTAGTTGATTATTTTTGAATTTATATTGATGTGTTTACCTGATTGTGCAGTAAAATTGCCTAATTTTTCTGGGTTTCTTTCTTGCATGTCATTTTTTGCTTTTGCCTAGATTTTTGTTAGGCTCTCTAAGGACTATAAAATTTTTCTACTCATAACTAACTCCTAAAATTTTAAGTTCTAAATAACATAGAAACTTAACGAACCTAGAGAACTGCCGGAATTATACGGGGTCGCATGCATATTACTGCATTCTTTTTTTCTTTCTATAAGACATCTCCCTGCCTGCGGGTAGAGTCCGGATAATCTGGCCTATGAGAATGAAGTGCCGGACCTAGGGATACTCAGTCTTTTCTAAAAAATCATTTTTATTAGCCTATTTTTAAAATTCTATAGCATTCATGAGCTGACATTTCAACTAGCATGCATTGCATTAGTAATCAATTAAATAAAATTTAATTACATTAGCTAGGAACATCTGACCCACATAAGTCCAGGACCATTAAGGAAATTCTCTAGATGTCGGTCTTATTTCTAAAGAACTGTACCACCCATCCATCTTTCATAAATGACTTGATAGCATGGTTTTAAAGCGATTAGGTGGTTAGCTGGCTCCCCAATTCAGGTCGGGGTAAGTCCAAGTTTTGCACTGCATTAGCTAGGACACGGGTCTTAGTGTTTCGTAGAACACTAAGCCCAACCTAGATCTAGGATTCGAGGCTACTACATTTGGTCTCGTAGTATGCCTTAAATAGTAGGTAGGTTCCTTCTTTTCAGGGACTCTAAATCCTACTCATCTGCGTCACAGGATGATGCCACCTCCATCCTTCTCTCACGCATGTGATTGATTTCCCGATTTTTTTTTCTCCAGTTTCTGTTTAGTACCCTAGAGCCTCTGAATGCTAATATGAGCCACACATGTTGATTCAGCTCTTCGGACCTTTTTTCCCTTTTGAGTATGACTTCTTAGTTTATACCTCAGTGTCAATCCCACTTTATGAGAGGATAATGTATGATCCTTAATCGAGAGTTTTCTCAGGCTCCAGCCTGTGATGTAATTAACCATGGGGGCTTGCGCCTGTGGGAAACTCGATCCCACATCTATTAAACCCCATTCGAACTATTGTATCGGGTGGGGGAAACTCGTGATTAGGTCGTGTATATTACTACCCATCGAGGTGTGTTGGTGACAGCCTCTATCCTCAATGGTTAGTCGTATGCACGATCCAATCTGTCCCTTCCAATTGACCCATTCGCGTTCTCTTTCGGAGGTCCACATGAACTTATTGATGGCCTTAACCATGTGTCTCGTGTCATGGAGCCTAACATTGTGACGAATGCTCCAGCAGCTGTGGTCGCTTTGGTTCCTCCTCTAGAGGTTTCAGAGGAGATTTCTCTTCCTGCAATTTATTCCTAGATTAATACTAATGCTTGTGTGATGGAGGGTATTAGTGCGCTTAATGGTGCTCTTTCCCCTATTATTGTTGAGAAGTCTCATAGTGGCTGTGGTTCTGGAGAAATTTTGGTAGATAGTGTTGAAGACCTATGTGGTATTAATCTGGTCGTGGATGATGATTCCACTGATTTGGGTTGGTCAACAATTGTTTCTCCTCTTACTGAGTCAGTTACACCTGTTTGGGTTCTTACATCTGCTCAATATATTGATGTGCCAGTGTCTCTAATTTTCAATGTTGCTTTACAAGTTCATTTAGTGAAGTCTAGAGATTGTTATGTGGACTACTCAGACTGGTTGAATGTTTTTCTCGTTAGTATGGATGAGGATCGGGCTATTTTTGCTTACTCTTTTAGGGGTGTTCAAGAATTATATAAGGTGCAAGTTGATCCTCTCATAGAAAATGATATTACCTTGGTTGGGGTAAATTGTCATTGCAAGAAATCCAAATAAGCTTTTTGGAGTTTCCTTGATTTTGATGCTATGGTTAATTAGTTGTCTGGCTCTTTGGATTTGGATTTGCACCAATTTTTTGTTAGATTGTTTAGTGTGGCCGAGATTTTTAATATTGGCAATGATAAGGTCGTGCTATCTGATCGTATACCTTGTTGGCATCCATTACTAGCGACTTTGTGCAGGATTTGGTTTTGCTGGCCTGTTGCTTGCCCTTTGGAGGAACCTTGTCTTTTTTTTGTGGTCGCAATATTTCACCACTACCTGAGCCTGCTTCGGTGATTCCCCTTTTCTTTTCTAGCCGGTTGCTCCACTTTGTATTTTTTTTCTTTAGTTGTTATTTGCTTCTATTTCGTTGGATGGTTGTATCTTCCTTTTTATGGAATATTTTTTTTTGTTAATAAAAAATAGCTTTTTGATATTGATAAAAATGCACGTGATTAAAAATTTAAAAATAAAAATTAATATTATAAATATTTTAATTATATTATCATCGTTAAGATAAAAAAAAGAATTAAATTCGATTATATATGATTGAATTATAATAAGAATAAATAGCTCATAAGTGTAGTAATTCAGACAAAATGAAATATTGAATAATGCAATTACTTATGGTTGCTAGTTTAGATTGATGTATTTATTTACTTATTTTTTTTAATATGTGATATGATTGATTGTGCATTAGATCTACTCTTAGGTTAAGGACGATTTATGCTAATTTAATCTTATACAAGTGGTCATGCTCATGCAGGGCATTGATTAAATGAGGAAAATAAATTAATTAAGCTTTAAATTAATAATATTTTTTGTAGGTACTTTAGAAATTGCTTTAGTGATCTTTTATATTAAAAGAGCATGATCAAGTGTGGTTGTGGATTTGAGTATTTTTCAATTAATTAACTTTATGAGATTAATTATAATTGCTTAGGATAACCTTATAGGTTATTGAGTCTAGATTTTACTTTTTATTTAAATGTAATTTGTTGTAATTTAAATTCAATTGAGTTGTAAGGTTCAAGTGCTTTAAGTTGGGATAGATGTATCCAACTTAGATTCTAAAGAGGAGAGAACATTCCTTTAGGGGAGAGTCATCATCCATTTGGAAGATTAAGTTAGAAAAAATTTCAAAAGATTCAAATAGAAAAGATAACACCCTTCTCGAGGGGGGTTTCTTTTCATTTGGATATCTGGACCCGACGATCCAAGAAGCCCTATAGAAGGAAAAAAAAGTGGATAACGAGAAGACTCATTCTCAAAGTCACGTGAGTATTAGAATTATAAATTAGGGCTTGTTGTTAGTGATACCTGCCCACTTTACTTTTCCTATAAATTATAGTTTATAATATTAAGTGACACTTGCCACATGAACTTTATATTTATTTAATTAATTTTATTGATTGATTGATTGATGTGTTTTGCTTACGATTAGGCTTGCATGCTTTTCATAGTTTCTTTGGCGTTTGCATCTCTATCTCTATCGGAGGCTTATGAAGACACGATTAAAACTATTTCTATTTAAATAAAATTAAAAATTTTTAAGATAATATAATAACTCCAACGTTAAGAAGTAAGCACGGGATCGCTGGGCTTCGTATAGCATATTGATGTATTTTCCTATCTTTGTTAGGCACCTCCCTGCTAGCGAGTTCTAGCAGACCACCTAGCTTATGTTGGTGCACATCTGTCAAGGGAAATCGGTGCAATCTAGAATAAAATTTATTTTTAAGACTTTTTAAAAAAATGCTTCATTTTGATTGAAACATTTAATTGAGTCAACTAGCATGCATCACATTAGTAATAAATTTAAAAGTATCTAAATATTTAATTATATTTACTTAAGCATCAAATACCCAACATATGTTAAGGGGTCAATTAGGATCCACTCTAGATGTTGCCCCCAACTTCTCAAACTTAATCTAATTAGCATCCCTGCCACTATTGCATAAAAAACCAGACTCATGGCTTTGAAGAATTTTGGTGGTTTAGTTGGCCCCCTAATCTAGGTCGGCATAAGTCCAAATTTGCATTGCATTAGCTAGGTTTGGATCACTGATTTTCAGTACCTAATTTAAATTTAGGTTCTGAGGCAAGCTCATGCTATAATATCTTAAACTCTAAGAATTGAATCCCAACTTTCTTATAAAATTGATTATTTAAACTAAATTTCTCTTTCAATCAAATTCAAGCATAATACTTAGGATAAATTATGGCACTTCTAAATTATTTTAGAATCCCAAGTGCTTCCTAGCCTTCTTTCTTTGACTCTTAAATAAGTGTTCAAATTTGATTCAATATCAATTATAAATTCCAACACTTACCTCCTTTGACATCAAGCTTTGAATTCTTAAATAAAATTCATACCACTATTTTAATCGAGAGTATTGGTAGAAAACTTCTGCTTTCTATGATGTAATTAACTATAAGGGCTTACGCTCGTGGAAAATTTAGAAACCCAGATCAGATTTTCAAAATCAAGTTTTTTGAAATATCTAATTAATTATCTTTTGGAAATTAAAAGTAAATTATCATTATTGTTATATTTAAATAATTGATAATATATGATATTTTCTTATTTTGGAAAAATATATCATTATATTATCATGATTTTGATTATGAAATTAATGATCTTTTATCTGGATTATTTTAGTCAAACACTTGAGTAAACTTCATTTTGTTCCTTCAATGTCATATGTAGTTTTTTCCTAAGTTCAACTACGACAATTAGGATAAACTTAAAGTTTTATAATCTGAACATATTAGTGAACCATATTCTTGCCTCCCGATATGATATATTGTTCTTAATAACGTATTTGATTTTAAAACTAAAATTTTAGAAATTCATTTTGTCTAAAGAAAATTAAGATTTTCAACTATATTTTTCAATCAAATAACAACACAAGGCTGAAGTTAAGATTGATAAGCTAACTACTAGCTAGACTTTTGAGAATCCTTCTTTAGATTTGGATTGAGCTGAGATTGAAAACGAGCTACGGAAGGCCTTTTATAGTGATGATGAGTCTGTAGAGCTGACGGAGAGAGTTGGAGGGTGTGCTACTATCAGTAGTTGAGCGAGAAACCAATGATGACTGGTATAAAATAAATGACCACCGACAGACATCAGACGAATGACTTATGATGGCGGGTGTCCAGTGGCATATTTTTAAGGCAATATGTATCCGTACTGAAGTGTGCCGACATCATATATCCCTGATTCAATGTGCTGAAGCAGTGCGTTAAGTCAGCATTCTAGCAATATATTAACACTATTAACTGAGTGGAGGCCTGATGATGATCAGATTTTATGGATGAAGGGGGTAGCATAATTATCCAAGTTATCTAAGACACCACCATTATTTCCTTAATATCTATCATTAACATTAACATATTTAGAAGCATCAGGAATAGCAGTAGGCCGACAAAAGACAGGTGACGATGACAATTACCTTTCACATGCCCTATACTTTTACATGAAGCACGAAAAGGGGGAAATTCCTCCTTGACAACTTGCCCATGATTATATCCAAATTTCTCAGGACCTAACCAAACTTTATTAGGATAATATTTAGTGATGTTATTCTCAACCAGCACATGAGCCACGAAAGGTTGTGAACCAACAGAAGTAGCAATGTCAACCTTCAATAGCCTGCCAAAAAATTAACCCAAGCCGTGAAGTATACGGAGGGAGTAGAGATGAGTAATAAAATGCTCTAAAATCATTTAAATTGATGACTCCTTAGTATGAATGAAGAGAAAGAAAAATATGAAGAGTAGCACCAGCTTATCTTATAGAAAAAATCAGAAAAAATAAATAAACTCAAAGGATGTGGGGGCATCACCAAGGCCAACACTAAGCTCCTTAGCACGGAGAACCTAGTAACATGGAGCATTTATGTCTATCTCTATCCTCAATATCGTGATCAACTTGGGCCTCTTCTTAATTCTAGACCGGAGGAAGTTTCTCTACATGGCCAGTAAAGGACCTCATGATCAGAATAAGCTTAGGAACACTTTCTCTATGGAGGAAAAAAGAACAACAACCTCAATTTGGGTGAGATTAGTGAGTGATGATAACTTGTGAATAGCCATCCCCAAATTATGTAATGACACGTGTTGTGACCTTATAAATGTCCATGTGATCCTCTATTTATTTATTTAGCATTATTTTTTACATGAAAGTTGATCTTTTGTAATTAAAATACTCCATTTTTATTGACATCTCAACAGTTATATGCTTTAATTTAACCTGATGTAATCTAAGTTAACAAGATTAACATTTTTGTTTACATCTTCACTTAAAATACAATAATTTAACTCAACCACATCAATAGTAGAAACCATATTGCCAATAGATTGAGGCACACCCATTTTACCAATTTTCCTATTGTTTATTTGTTGACGCTGCTTAGATAAGTAAAACCCTTTTCCAAGCATGAAAGCCCTAGCCGCTCTGCCTCTCCACACCTACCTTCCGACCTCAACAGTCGAACCAGAAGCATCTTCCGATTCCATACCCTCGGCTAAACTTTCTCTTTCCTTCCAAACTCCTCCCACGCTCGAAGTTGAAGCCGCATACAGGTCGAACCATCCGCAAGTAGAAATCCCAGCCCTAGTCTTCTTTCTCAAGTTGCTGCAAGCTATGATCTCCCTGATCCATACTCGATCATGCCTCCCTATCTGACACCGAGTGTCACGACCCGACCCGACCCGGGATGGATCCCGCTTGCACCGGGTCGCGACACGGAACGAACGAACTGACTTACTGGCCAGGATCTGGTTATGGAATTTGGTTCGGAACTGAATCTTCCAAATTATTCAACTCAAATAAACACATAGACACAAAGCTACTATAAATCATCAAACATAGCAGAACAAAACATCTATTTTCTTTTCCTCAAAACAATCATCTACAAATACAGTGCATGGCTTTTAACCAGAAAGTAAGACATAACAGAAAAGCCATGACTGTACAAAAATCAAAAGTACAAAACGATACCTATACTGATCAGACTCTGAAATCTATTCCTGTACTTCCTTCCCTTTCCTAGAACCTGAAAACCACCAGAAAATAAGAGTGAGCTCAACAGCTCAGCAAAGCAACAAACCTCCAATCAAAATTCTTAGAATCCAAAACCAACACATCAGACAAATCTGTACAGAAATCAGAACAGAATCGGACAGATATCCAAATCGGACAGACCAGAACAAAACAGATCAAATCAGAACAGATACAGACTTATATCAAATCAAAATCAGAGTCGTACAGATCAGATCACATTAGAATACAAATCAGAACAGATTAAATTAACAGAGTCAGAATCGTACAGAACTAAGAAATTCAGATCGTATCGGATCAGAACAGGATTGTATCAAAATCATATTTGCTTACAGAACAAATACGGAAAGCAGAATCAGATTTGCTTACATAACAGATATTGAAATCAAAATCATATCAAAGCAGATATCAGATAGATCAGATCAAATCATATCGTACAGAAGTCAGAAATCCTTTCACATCAGATATCAGATATTTAATTAATAGCTAAATTCCCTGACACTGACTGAACCTCTTAGGATCCAGGCCCCTTATAACTCCCTTTGTGCTCACGGCACCAGAACAAATATGCTTATGTGCTCACAGCACTAGAACAGATGTGCTTATAGCACTAGAACAGATTTCATCGGATCCGGAACATAACTGATTTCAGAATTTCAGATTGAGCTCTTTTCAGATTTCCCAGACACTGACTGAATCTCTTAGGATTCAGGCCCCTTATAACTCCCTTTTTATAGCATATACAGATAGCATATCAATTCAGAAGAAATCCGGACAAATCAGAAATCAGACAAAAATCGGGCAGCACAACGGCAGTATACGGAATTTACACAATTTTTCCTGAAAAACACAAATTACCAAATTCGCACAGAATGTAGATAATCACATTTCAGAACATTTATTCTACTGCACAGATAATTTTCCATTTCACAGAAAAATTCAGTCAACTAAAAACACCGTCGAATCAAAAATACCCGGACAAAAATCTTCGGAAAATAACCAAAATGTGCACACTCGGCACGTCAACAACATACAGAAAGTTACGCGGTAAAAACTGAATCAATCGAAAGATACAGACAAAAATCACTAACAGAAACAAAATTCGGACAGAAAATACCGCCAAACACGACGGTTCTGAAAATTGAGAAAGGCGGAATGTGCCTTACCTTGCGTACAGCAATTTCCTAAACAAGCTCGTCGGACGAAAACAGCTCCGTGTCGCCCAAAAATCAACTTTTCCAAATTTGCCCTCGACTTTCTCTCTCCTCAAAAAGATATTTTATTTTTTTGATTTTCTCTCTCTTCAAAACGACTGATTTCTGCTTTATAATACACAGATCGGCCCGGCCGATCGCCAGATCGTCCCAGGACGATCAGACCAAATGTGATCGTCCTGGACGGTTCCCAGGACTATTCTCAGGCCGATATTTTGAACAGTGCCGATCGGCCTGGATGATGTCCCTATCAGCCCGGACGATATGTACAGAAAAACATCTAGAACAAATCTGGGCAAATTCTGGAGCAAAACTTCTACTGATCGTCCCAGGACGATCCCAGATCGTCCTGGACGATCCTGGAGCAGATTTTGATATTACAATCTCCCCAACTTCAGAAAAATGTCATCCTCGACATTATCCAATCCAAACTCAGTCAGAATAAGTACGTGTACGACTGTCTCATGTCAGATTGCTTCTCCCAAGTCGCTTCCCGTGCAGTCCGGTGCTTCCACTGGACTTTAACCATCGGAATCTCTTTACTTTAAAATCAACTCTGGCTCTTCCTTGTACGCCAGATTCTCCTGAATCTCAACCTCATCAGCTGACAGCTTCTTCCCAGAATTAGAAATCCACTTCCTCAAAGTGGATACGTGGAACACGTTATGCACGTCAGGCATCGAATCAGAAAGCAACAGTCGGTAAGCAGATTTTCCAATTCTTTCCAAAATTTCAAAAGGGCCAACATATCTTGGACTAAGCTTGCTCACCTGACCAAATCTGCTCACACCCTTCATCGGACAGACTTTGACATACACAAAGTCACCAACTTGAAACTCAACAAACCTGTACTTCTGATTATAATACTTCTGCTGTCGATCCTGAGCCGCTTTCAATCTTTCTTTAATTAAGCTGATCTTCTTAACAGTTTCCTCAACAAAAGTGGCACCCAGTTCTTGTCTATCTCCGACCTCAGTCAAAGTCAAAGGAGTACGGCACTTCCGGCCATACAGAGCCTCGTACGGTGCCATGCCAATACTGGACTGAAAACTGTTGTTATAAGCAAACTCAATCAACGGGATATGATCCTCCCAGCTTCCGCCAAAGTCCAAAACACAAAGCCTCAACAGATCTTCCAGTACCTGAATGGTCCTCTCAGACTGTCCGTCGGTCTGAGGATGAAAGGCTGTACTGAAATGCAGTTTTGTACCCAAGCCTTGTTGAATGTCTTTCCAAAGTCTGGAAGTAAAGCGTCCATCTCGATCAGAAACAATCACTCGAGGCACACCGTGCAATCTAACTATTTCCTTCACATAAATCTGTGCCAAACGATCCACCGGATCGGTCTGCCTGATCGGAAGAAAATGGGCGGACTTGGTCAATCGATCTACAACCACCCAAATGGCATCGTGCCCTTGTCTAGATCGAGGAAAACCCATCGCAAAGTCCATCGTTACCTCCTCCCACTTCCACTCAGGGATAGGCAACGACTGCAACAGTCCACCTGGTCGCTGATGCTCTGCCTTCACCAACTGACAGGCCTCGCATCTCGACACAAACTCAACCACATCCTTCTTCATTCCAGGCCACCAGAACAAAAACTTCATATCAGCATACATCTTACCACTGCCTGGATGAATAGTGTAGCCTGAATAATGAGATTCGTATAGAATCTCCTGCCTCAAATCTCCAAACACAGGTATCCACAACCTGTTCTTATAGAAAATAACACCAGAATCAGAAATTCGAAGTTCAGGAGTCTTACCAGATCCAATCTGAGCAATCAACTTCGAATAATCAGAATCTGACTTCTGGGCTTCCTAAATCCTTGGAAGCAAGAAAGACTGAATATTCATCTGAGCCAAATACAAACCACTGGAGGAAATCACCTCCAACTGTAATCGCTCCATGTCTCGAATTAGGAACTCATCACAAGTAAGCTACAAACTTGATAGTCCAGAAGATTTTTTGCTCAAAGCATCCGCTACCACATTAGCCTTAACAGGCTGATACTGAATAGTTAAATCATAGTCCTTGATCAACTCGAGCCATCTTCTCTGCCTCAAATTCAGATCTTTCTGAGTGAAAATGTACTTCAGGCTCTTATGATCAGTGAAAATCTCACATCTGACGCCATACAGGTAATGACGATAAATCTTCAAAGCAAACACAACTGCAGCCAACTCCAAATCATGCGTCGGGTAATTCTTCTCATGTGGTTTCAACTGTCTCGAAGCGTAAGCAATTACCCTTCCATTTTGCATCAGCACACAACCCAAACTTTTCAGTGAAGCATCACTGAACACCTGAAATCCTTCCGTACCTGACGGAAGTGCTAACACTGGAGCTAAAGTCAAACAATCCTTCAATCTCTAAAAACTAGCTTCACACTCCGGTGTCCAAACAAAAGCAACTGACTTCTGAGTCAGTCTCGTCAGAGGCGTCAAAATCTGTGAAAATCCTTTCACAAATTTCCTGTGATACCCGGCCATGCCCAAGAAACTACGTAACTCAAATACCGTAGTCGGCCTTGGCCAATTAGCAACCGCCTGAATCTTCTGGGGATCAACAGAAATGCCTTCTCTGCTCACCACATGCCCCAGAAAAGAGATATTCTTCAGCCAGAATTCACACTTGGAGAATTTGGCATACAGCTGATGCCGTCTCAGAGTCTCCAATACAATCCTCAAATGTCTGGCATGATCATCCTCAGAAGCAGAATATACCAGAATATCGTCGATGAAGACGATCACAAACTGATCCAGAAACTCTCTGAATACTCGGTTCATCAGATCCATGAAAATCGCAGGCGCATTGGTTTTCCCAAAAGGCATAACCAAGAACTCGTAGTGCCCGTATCGAGTACTGAAAGCTGTCTTCACCACATCAGCTTCCTTCACCTTCACCTGATAGTATCCAGATCGCAAATCAATCTTCGAAAATACCGAAGATCCGAAAAGCTGATCAAACAAGTCGTCAATTCGAGGCAAAGGATACTTGTTCTTGATCGTGACTTTGTTCAAATCTCTATAATCCACACACATACGGAGTGTCCCGTCCTTCTTCTTCACAAACAAAACAGGTGCTCCCCAGGGCGAAATACTAGGACGGACAAAGCCTCTGTCAACCAACTCCTGAAGCTGAACTTTCAACTCAGAAAGTTCTTTCGGTGCCATCCTGTACGAAGCTTTTGATATCGGAGCGGTACCCGGAAAAACATCGATAAAGAACTCCACATCTCTATCCGGAGGTAAACCAACCAACTCCTCTGGAAAAACATCAGCAAACTCCCGTACCACTGGGATCTCAGAAACAGAACCAACCTCCAGGTTCAGATCCCGCACCGAAGCCAAAAACACTGGGCATCCCTTCTTCCACATTCTGCTCACCTCCAATGGAGAAATCAGACTGGAGAGAACACCTCGTAATCCCTGAAATATAACTCTCTCTCCAGCCATAAGCAAACTCACTTTCTTCTTCAGACAGTCAATCTGAGCCTCATACAGACTCAGCCAATCCATGCCCAAAATCACATCATACGAAGAAATAGGCAACAGAATCAGACTTGATTTCCACTTCTTGCAAGCAATGTCAATCTCACACAAACAAAACTTGCGGGCAACTAAATTACTTCCAGCCGGCAAAATTACAGAAAGAGAAACCGGCAATAAAACTGAATCCAAACGTAAAAGCTCAAAACACCGCTCGGACAGAAAAGAGTGACTAGCTCCAGAGTCAAACAAAACACGACAGGGCTGATCAGAAATATAAATCGTACCTGTCACAACATCCGGAGCATCACGAGCCTCCTGCTGACTCAGGCTGTAAACTCGTGGCTGAACTGGAGCAGGAGCTGAAGCAACAGAACTAGTCTACTCCCTCTGAACAACAGTAGGTGGTCTCCGTGGTCCAGAACTAGAACTACCACCTCTACCAGAAAATCCCTCAGGGCGTGGAGGAACAGTCCTCGGTCTTCCTGCTGCTGAACCGGCAGGTCTAACAGAGCCCTCTGATCGAAACTCAGAATGCCGATCAAATCCCGTCTGTGGACATTCTGCAATTCGATGTCCTGGCTGACCACATCGGAAGCACAGACCAACCATCCTGTAACACTGGCCATGGTGTCGCCGTCCACAACTCTGGCACACAGGTGCCATACTGACAGATCCAGAACTCGTCGTACTGGTAGCAGTACTAGACGACCCTCCACTCTTCCTGGAATCAACAGATCCAGAACCAGCTACAAATCTCCTCTTTCCAGAGGAACCACTACCAGAAGTCTCACCTCCAAATCTCTTCCTACTCGCAGTCCACCGCTGCTGAGTAGCCATCATGTCATTTTCTATCAAACGAGCTCTCTCCACAAGCTCAGAAAAATCAGTAATCCGGAACGGTATCAGGGGCTGCCTCAAAGTATCTCGTAATCCCCTCAAAAATCTGTAGCACCTCTCAGTAGAAGTACTAACCAACTGTGGAGCATACCTCGCTAATGCAGTAAACTCAGCCTTGTACTGCATCACCGTCTTTCTCCCCTGAACAAGTCTCAGAAAACTCTCCTGCATCTGCTGTCGTGCAGAAGGGGGAACAAACCAGTCTCGAAACACCTTAGTGAACTCTTCCCAGGTAATCAAAGAGTTCAGTCTACCCTGAAATCTGGCTGCCTGCTGGCCTTCCCACCAGTGCTCAGCCTCTCCATCCAACAGAAATACAGCTAACGGAACCTTCCAATCTGACGGGCACTGCATTCCGTCGAAGGTCTTCTCCAATCTCCTCAGCCACTCCTCGGCTGCTCTGGGCTCAACAGCGCCCTCAAATCTCGAAGGTTTCAACCTCAAAAACAACTGTAAATGTCTATCAATGTCATCAGATCTGACAGTAACAGCTGTCATCAGATCTGACAGTAACAGCTCTGCTCTGAGTCTCACTCATTATCTGAGCAACAAGCGTAGCAAACTGAGACTATATCAGCACCGGCCACTGGGGCTGTACTCCCTACTGGTGCTGCCTGACTGGCACTCTACCCGTCTGTCATGTCTGGGTCTGGCTGATCCATACAGAAAATCCAAAAAAATCCAAAAAATTATCACAAAAACAACACAATAAAAAGCCAAACAAATCAAAACTACCCCCAGACAGACTCACTGATCACTTCCTATAGCTCTGTCTTACACAATCCCAAAATTCCATAACCAATGCTCTGATACCACTAAAGTTTGTCATGACCCGACCCGACCCGGGACGGATCCCGCTCGCACCGGGTCGTGACACGGAACGAACGAACTGACTTACTGGCCAGGATCTGGTTATGGAATTTGGTTCGGAACTGAATCTTCCAAATTATTCAACTCAAATAAACACACAGACACAGAGCTATTATAAATCATCAAACACAGCGGAACAAAATATCTATTTTCTTTTCCTCAAAACAATCATCTACAAATACAGTGCATGGCTTTTAACCAGAAAGTAAGACATAACAGAAAAGCCATGACTGTATAAAATTCAAAAGTACAAAACGATATCTATATTGATCAGACTCTGAAATCTATTCCTGGACTTCCTTCCCTTTCCCAGAACCTGAAAACCACCAGAAAACAAGAGTGAGCTCAACAGCTCAGCAAAGCAACAAACCTCCAATCAAAATTCTCAGAATCCAAAACCAACACATCAGACAAATTCATACAGAAATCAGAACAGAATCGGACAGATATCCAAATCGGACAAATCAAAATAAAACAGATCAAATCAGAACAGATACGGACTTATATCAAATCAAAATCAGAGTCGTACAGATCAGATCACATCAGAATACAAATCAGAACAGATTAAATTAACACAGTCAGAATCATACAAAACTCAGAAATTCAGATCGTATCGGATCAGAACAGAATTGTATCAAAATCATATTTGCTTACAGAACAGATACGGAAAGCAGAATCAGATTTGCTTACAAAACAGATACTGAAATCAAAATCATATCAAAGCAGATATCAGACAGATCAGATTAAATCATATCGTACAGAAGTCAGAAATCCTTTCACATCAGATATCAGATATTTAATTAATAGCTAAATTCCCTGACACTTATTGAACCTCTTAGGATCCAGGCTCCTTATAACTCCCTTTGTGCTCAAGGCACCAGAACAGATATGCTTATGTGCTCACAGCACCAGAACAGATGTGCTTATAGCACTAGAACAGATTTCATCGGATCCGGAACAGAACTGATTTCAGAATTTCAGATTGAGCTCTTTTCAAATTTCCCAGACACTGACTGAATCTCTTAGGATTCAGGCCCCTTATAACTCCTTTTTTATAGCATATACATATAGCATATCAATTCAGAAGAAATTCGGACAAATCAGAAATCAGACAAAAATCGGGCAGCACAACGGCAGTATACGAAATTTACACAATTTTTTCTGAAAAACACAAATTACTAAATTCGCACAGAATGTAGATAATCACATTTTAGAACATTTATTCTACTGCACAGATAATTTTCCATTTCACAGAAAAATCCAGTCGACTAAAAACATCGTCGAATCAAAAATACCCGGACAAAAATTTTGGAAAATAATCAAAATGTGCACACTCGGCACGTCAACAACATACAGAAAGTTACGCGGTAAAAACTGAACCAATCGAAAGATACGGACGAAAATCACTAACGGAAACAAAATCTGGACAGAAAATACCGCCAAACACGACGGTTCTGAAAATTGAGAAAGGCGGAATGTGTCTTACCTTGCGTACAGCAATTTCCTGAACAGTCTCGTCAGACGAAAACAGCTCCGCGTCGCCCGAAAATCAACTTTTCCAAATTTGCCCTCGACTTTCTCTCTCCTCAAAAAAATATTTTATTTTTTTGATTTTCTCTCTCTTCAAAACGACTGATTTCTGCTTTATAATACACAGATCGGCCCGGTCGATCGTCAGATCGTCCTGGGACGATCTGACCAAATGTGATCGTCCTGGACGGTTCCCAGGACTATTCTCAGGCCGATATTTTGAACAGTGCCGATCGGCCTGGACGATGTCCCTATCAGCCCAGACGATATGTACAGAAAAACACCTGGAACAAATCTGGGCAAATTCTGGAGCAAAACTTCTACTAATCGTCCCAGGACGATCCCAGATCGTCCTGGACGATCCTGGAGCAGATTTTGATATTACACCGAGACCCCACACTCCTCCAAATCTCACCACTACCTTGCGACCAAAGTCGTCGATCCCGCCTCAAGACCATGCCTGACCAGGCTGAACCCATGCCTTATCCGACCTTAGCATCCGTCCATCTCACTATCCAATCACAAACCACTCGAACCTTACATGTAGCCTTGCATCTGACCCATCCACCAACAATCGAACTCTTCCAAAGCCGCCCAAGACTTCCTGTTTCCCCTCTCATAGTCGATACCTCTAATCGACTATTTAGGTATATCTCTTAATTATTTTTAATTACTAAGTGATTAGTGATCCCTATATCTCATCTTAGTTTTTCTAATGATTTCATTTTATTTTCTAATGGCTCCATCAAGAATATAAAAGTTTTAATGGAATTCCTTGTTAATTTTCATGATCTTAGTGGTTTATCTATTAGCAAAGACAAAAGCAATTTTATTATTGACAACTCGATTAATTAAACCAGAGTTAATGCGATTCAAAGGATTTGTGGTTTTCAAGCTAAAAAGTTACCTATAAAATACATGGGAACTCCTATTTATAAAGGTAAAAAAAGAAACTTTCTTTTTGAAGATATTTATACTATCGTTTAGAAAAAGCTTGATAATTGGTCGTCTAATTTTCTGTACTCTTTTGGTGGCAGATTGATTCTTATAAAATCTATTTTAAATTTTATTCTTATGTTTTTGTTACATAATTTAATGCCTCCTGTTGCTATTTGTACTAGATTTGAGAGAATGATGAATAAATTTTTTTGGGGATATAAGTTCAATAGCAATGGTATTCGTTTGTCCTCTTGGTCTAAGAATTGTGGGGTCTTCAATGAAGGGAGTTTAAGTTGCAAAAATTTGAATGATATTGCTAAAGCTTTTTCCCATAAACTGTTATTTTCTTTTAGATCCAATATTAGTTTATGGGCTCGTTTTATGAATGCTAAGTATTGCAATAATATGCACCCGAGTCTTTGTTTTTACAAAAATACTGATTCTATGACATGGAAAAGACTGTGCAACATTAAATGTGAAGCTGAACAGTTTATTCAATGGGGGTTGAGTAAAGGTGATGTTTATTTTTTATAAAATAACTGGTTGGGAAATATGTCTATTGATACTTTCTTAAATACGCATTCTATTGACACTTTGAAAGTTTCTAATTTCTTTACTGAGAATAGATGGAACATCATAAAACTTAGGGAGGTTGATCCCTTGGCTTTAGTTGAAATTATTTTGAATATTCCTTTATCTTATTCTCTCTTTCTTCTTCTGGTTAATTTTAGTAGAAGAAGGTTTGAGATACTATTCACTACAAGAAAACAGGTAATTAGCGACCAACAAAATTGGTTGCTAAAAATGTTAATTTGGACGCTAAAGAAAATAGCGACAAAAAATATTTGGGTCGCTGATTTGTCGCAGTAGCCTCGTCGCTGAGGCTTTTAGCGACCAAAATTTTTTTTTGGTTGCTAAATTAGCGACCGCTAATTAGTATTGGTCGCAAAAATTGAACATATTAGCGACCATTTTTTTGGACGCTAATGAATATTTATTTGGATGCTATTTAGTAATTTTAATAATTAATTTTATTTATTATATTTACCCTTTAGCGATCAAAATAAAAATGGTCGCAAAATGATCAACCTAATAAATCACATGCCTCTTTAATTTCATAAAGTTTTGACATATATTTTTATATATAAAAGTTATGATATTTATTTAAAAAAATTATTATCCAATTATTATGCCTTGGCTATAACAATTAAGATCAATCCATCACTCCTTTATATTGCAATTAGTTAGAAAATTTTCATAATAGAGAAATAAAACATTTTATTAACTTGAGGTAACAATAATAAAAAGCATCACTAATAAAAAAATAAGCTTTCGCAACATTTTTTATGACCTACTGCAACGGTTTAAACACCTACTAATTTATTTACAGCGGTTCAAAAATTGCTACAAATCCGTTATTTGCGTTCGCTGCAAAGGCAGAGGAGTGGAAGAAAGGAAAAGTTCATATCAACATTATCTTGAATTTAATATTATTTCAGAGTAACCAAAGAGCAAGAAAACTAAAAGTGCAGTATCATCCTATAACAGGCTAATAAGTGTTTTCTTTCAGTTTAGCAGAGTTTTTGGTCTTCTGCCACTTCTCTATAGTACAAAACCAATTCCACTAGAAGAATAGAGCTGCAAGTCGTAAGAAACTGGCAACAGCTACCTCAATAAATGTTGTTATGAAAGAACTCTGAGGAGAAGCCACAAGTTGCGATAGCAATGATTGTTCCTTCAAAGTTGCATGGAATGATAAATCTTCCAGATTTGATGCCATTCAGAGATGCTTTAGCGACATCATCTGCCTTCATTCCTTTAGATGATCCTGCTATTATGTTGGTGAGCTCAGGTCTTCTCTCTTGCTCTCCTGAGAGAAATAAAGCCCCCAAAACAAGTTCATTATCTAGAAAATGCAGTCCTATAGAAAAGGTATAATATGAGCTGATTTTTCATTTATAACTCTTGATGTAAATTTTCTCTTTTCATCACAAAAGCTGCTAAAATATACTAAAATTAAGCAGCAGATACTTCAATCAACAACGTTTTTGGAGTGAACAATGTGCTTCACTAGCTGTGAACAGATAGAACCTTACTTCCAGTTAAATATCTTGGCGAAGCTTAGTTTTAAGCTCAAAATTATAAAAGAGAGCTACTTATCAGATAATTTGACAAGTGCGTTGTAACTTGAAAAACAATAGGCAGGCAGGCCAATTAACCATAACATACAGAAATATAAAATTAACAATAGGTAAATCAGGTATCTTGAACGAAATAGCACAATGAGTTTTTAAGTTAAAAACCTTCATAAAAAAACAAAAGAAGAATTCAACAAGAAAGCTAGATATGTAGACAGACACGTGCCATACCTTCAGCAAAACCTACTCCGCTCTGTACTTGCTTGTAATTTATGGAAATTGAACTGCTTTATAAAGAGAAGATGACCTTTGAACTCTAGAAGAGACCGAGTTAATGAATAAGAAAATGAACAAATATGATTTTCATGTGGTCAAATGGATAAAGAGATGGAAATTAAGTCTGGCCTATTGCTTACTGGCTCCTTGATGGAAATTAAGTCTGGCTTTAATGCTGAAGCTGAGTCTATCAATGCAAACAAACTCACCAAGTCCAATTGATGACACCACCCCAAGTGCAACCCACCAAAATGCATATCTGAAATAATTATGGAATTCCTGAACATGCTGCACAAGTGTCAGATCTAATGTTGATAAAAACAAATAAATGCATAAAGCTACCAAAAGATAAGTTAGCTTGAAAGAGCCATAAAAAGTTCACTCCAAGTTCAAATACCACCTTAGCAATCATGGAAGTTTTCACAAATTACATGCTTGAAAGTTTTTTTACTTCAGCTGAACTTAATGGCAGCACAACGAGGACCAAAATATGTAATGACATGAATGAAACAAAAAGACGAAAATAAAAATAAAACCACTACAGTGGTAAATCCACTAAAAAAAGATGATACCTCTTGTGAGCCATCAACAGAAAGAAGGACAAGTCCAAAAACCCCTAGAAATATAGGGAATAATACAAGCCAGCCTCCTTTCCAAAATCCAGAAGCTTCGAACAGCGCCCAGCCTACACCATCCTTCTGATGTAAAATCTGTGTTGATATTGAATCTTTTGGATAAAAAGATCAAAATATAAGAGATCCCTGAACACAAAAGTTGAAGTTCACACCTATATAGAGAGATTATTTCCTCAAAAAATTAACGATCACTTTTGTGCCACACTATAAAAGAACATCCAGCGTATCATACAAAAATTGAGAAAAGATTAAAATTTCATTAACGAATGGTTTCATAACATAACAAGATTTTTCTATTTATAAACATCAAAACCTTCAATCTCTGGAATTTCTCTTGGAACTAACTCGTGGAGAAATTTGGAACTCCAGTTGGAGCATGGCCCAACAATGTCAAGACTAGCTGAGGCGAATCATGGAATGGTATAGATGCAGGTGCAAAGAATAAGCATGGCAAAATTGGGTCTCCTAAACTACTGGAACTATCAATGAAGGCTGAATAGAGAGAGAATAAGCATGTATCAGCAGTTACATGGAAGCTACAAGAAAAGCTTTGCTACAGCTGCCAACTTTAAATAGCAACCAATAGAAACCAGCACTTGACTGATAATGCCAAACTTCAAAGATCAAACTAGTGAACCGGTGGCTGAACCAAAGCAAGACAATTGAACTAGACCATGGGTCTCAGAATATTGGACAACATATCCTGTATTTATCGGGATCATTATAGGCATGTTTATCAAGTAAAATAAAAGTAGAACTACCAAATAAATAACAACTAAGATAAATATTGATTTGTGATTGTTAAATATTGAATCGTGATTGTCCTACCAATTCAGTAGATAAATGTCACAAACCTTCTTAAGGAAATTAGTCTTTCAAATTTCAAAACTACTAACACTCCAATTGACACCAAGAATGTTGCCAAAAAAAATTTAGGACGTCTCTTGTAATCAGAGGTTGATTGATAAATTGATTCAACTTAATTTCATCAAACCATAGATCTCTTCAGTTGCAGTTGTAAGTCAACACATGCAAAATCACAAATAGAAACATTAAGAAGCTTGTCTACGTAACTGCAAATGCATCAATGTCATTAGAGAAAATAGTATTATACACTAATAATAGGCACCTTAATTGGAATGTTTCTTATAGTGTTGAAAGATGTGATAGAAAAAGTAGAACTATTCCTCCAAATGGATACTAGCCTGAAACATATAACAATCCTATCCTTCGATAGGTGTAATTCTACAGGAATAAATTCATGTGAAACAGCTAGTAGGCCAACACATATAATTAGATATTCATAGCACAAGAAATCATAATTTATTCTTTGACAAAGAAAAGTTCAATGTAAGTAAAATACTGACAATTAATATAAACACATCAAAACAAAATAGAAAGGTAGTAAAAAATTAACGAAGCTTTACAACTGACAATAATTTACCAAGTTTTTGAGCATCACCAAACCATTTGCTCATCAGATTGGGCATTCATACATTAATGAAAACTGCACCAGACTCTTTGGCAAGGGCCTTAGCTAGCATTGTCAAAGAGTCTGCACCAGACTTTTTGAGCATCACCAAAAGTTCTTATTAAACAAAACGTGAAAATCAAAACAGGGACTGAGTAAAAAAGGAAAAAAAGACTAAATGCAAAATAATGAGTGGACTGTGTAAATCAACACAGAAAACAGCCACTGGATCTTTTCCTCTCAACCATTCAAAATCAACCCTAACCTCTTAGAGCACTTATAGAAATCAATAATGTTGAATGATACCATAAAAAATGAGAGGAAATCATAGTATAAAGAATATCATAGAAATTTCGAAATGAAATGTGTAAGAACGGTATTAGGGATAACCTGAGAGGGAGAAGCCGACGGAGGCGAGTTTGCGGGATGTTCTGAAGAATTGTGAGGAAGAAACTCATATCAACATGCGAGAGAGGCCGTTGCCGCTTCGCCGATTGCAGTTGGAGGACGTAGGGCACGGGAATAGCGAAACTGAGAGCAGTTGGATGTCGTCGGCTCGTCTAGGGCACGCCGGCACGGGAATAGCGAAAGTGAGAATAGGCGTGCGTGAGAATGAGATTAGGATTTTCCGATTTTGAGTTTTTTTAATGTATAGTTTTTATTTAAATAATTAATTGTTAAAATTTAGATAATATATATTATAATTTATTTCATCAATAAATTATTTAATTTATCATCATAAAAATATAAATATTAATTTTAATTCACCATTTTATTTATTAATTTGAATTTCAAAAAAAATTCTTACAACAAAAATTTGTTCCGTGGGCAAATAATTTATCATCATAAAAATATAAATATTAATTTCAATTCATCATTTTATTTATAAATTTAAATTTCAAAAAAATTCTTACAACAAAAATTTGTTCTTGGGGCGCTACCCCCAGATACCCCCGCAAGGGCGCTGCCCCTTGACCCAGCGACCTGACCGGGCAGGTCGAATCTTGTCAAGGGGCGCTACCCACTTGGACCCCCGACATATCTACGAAACCTACGACGATCAAGGATCTGAACAAATAGGGGTCGAGCCAAATTTAAGAAAACTCCAACATATATTTTGTAGAAATTGAATGATTAATCAATTACATCATTTTAATTTTTTTTAACAAACAAATCATCCATACTTTAAACTAAATTTACTTTAAGAATAATTATCATTATATAAAATGTTAATGATATTTAAAAAATGTTTTATGTATACAATTAAAAAGAATAATTAGTCACTAAAATGACATGTATATTTGTGAAAAACAAATTTCTAGACTTTTAGCGACAAAATTAGCAGCCAATTTTCCTTTTTGGTGGCTAATATATAGATTCCTTATTATTTAGAGGCAACACTTACTTTTGGTCGCTAAAAGATATCTTTAGCGACCAATTTTTTTTTGTCTCTAAATTTTTTGTCGCTATTGACCCATTTTCTTGTAGTGATTAGAATCAAGACTGACAAATCACTTATTTTTTTTGTAATTTGGCATAAGAATTTTCCGATTTCATATTCAATTCTTGTTTGGAGATGTCTTGAAGGTTATCTTCCGGTTGATGTTCTTCTTCAAAAAAAAAAGGTATTAACCTATCCTCTAAATGTTTATGTTGCTCTAATGTGGAGAGTATTAATCATCTCTTTGTGAGTGGTGTTATTGCCAAGAAAGTGTGGTTTTATTTCAATAGTATGGCCAAGAAAAATCTAACGACCCAACATAATAGCATTTTTTCGATATTAGAAAGTTGGATTCATATTTCTAAAGGTCATATTTATAATCTGATTCCTATCCTTATTTTCTGCTATATTTGGAAAGCTAGAAATGAGGCCAAACACAACTCGATCAATATGGATGCTTCTCAAATTATTTTGAATGTGAAAAATAAAATTGTACAGCTAGCTTCCTACAAGGTGATTTCTATTGAGAATTTTATTAACTATAGTGATTTGGCTGTTGCTCTTAGTATAAATTTCAGGACTATGAATTTCAACCCAGTTGATAAAATTGTGAATTGGATTAAACCTAAACCTCCTTATATTAAACTTAACTCTGATGGGTCTGTTGGGCCGAATCGTGCTGGTGCAGGTGGTATCATTCATGACCATTTGGGAGGTGTGTTGGCGGCTTATGCTGCTCCTTTACAGCTCTCCGATGTTGTGACGGCTTAGCTTAATGCTTTTTCTTATGGTCTGTATATCTGTCTTAAGTTGGGTTTTAATTTTATGTGGGTTGAAGTGGATGCTATGCTTATTGTCCAGATTATTAATGATGTTGTGCCCGATAATCCTCAAAATTTTTACCTGATTAGAAAAATTAAGAGCTCCCTTTCTATGCTTAATTATTATATATCTCACATCTATCGTGAAGGTAATGTGTGTGCTGATTGATTAGCTAATAAGGGTTGTTATCTTAATAATTATGAGTTTAATATGCTGAATTTACACCCGGTCTTGAAGGGTATGATTTTACTGGATAAAAAGCTAGTTTACCTTACTTTCGAAATAGTTGATGTTTTCTTTGCTCTGGTGCCTGTGTATCCGTCTTGGTTGGTCCTTGGGGTGAGGTTGTCTTCTTATTTTATGGGCTATTTTATGTTTCCTATGTGGTGCTCTTGCATTGGAAGTTGTTTTTTGTTTTTTGCCTGTTTGTGTTGGCATTTGGGGGTCAAGGTTGTCGTCTGTCTTGTTTTGAGCTTCTTATTTCTTATTATTGACTATTGGGACATTATTGTGCCCAAGGGTTACAGTCTCATTTGGAATGTTGGTCTTGCGAGTTTCCTGAGACTCTGCTATTATGCTCTATTTCATTGTGCTAGATATTACAGGTTAAATCTTTGTGTGAGATTTATGTTCCAGTATACTATTGTTGAGTATATTATGAAGTGTAAGTTTTGTGAGATTGGCTATTCTTCTTATGGGGTTGTGGAGTGGCATTTTTGGTGGATTTTTTTGTGGTGTGAAATTGGTTGGTTGTGTTTATCAAGGAGAATTTGGTGGCCGTCTGGAATTTCCTTGTTCTTCTCTTGTTTGGGAGATTGGTTCTTTTAACCTGGAAGCTGTATAGCTGTAGCTGCTGCCTTAGTTTAACTGATATCATCCTCTCGGTTTGTTGTTGGAACCGGTGGGTTTTTATTGCTTTTATTGTACGTTTTGTATTGTATTATCTTTTGTTGGTTTTTTGTGGGCTTTTTACTGCTTGTGCAGGTTCTCAAAGCTAGTAGGAGGAAGCTCTAGATTTTTGCTGGGAAGCTGGTCGTGATTGTTAGTATTTCTTTACTTGTTTTTTTTTGGTGCTCGTCCTTAAGCACCGTAAAATGTTCCTAGGTTGTTATGTATTTGCTTGTAGTAAGGACATTGTGCTCGTAGGTTTTTTTTTTAGCTTTATTTTTGTAGCTCTTTGGAGCAATAGTGAGCGCGAGATCCTTTTAAGGACTTTGTAATTTTTACCTTTAATCAACGCGTAGGCCCCTCTGTGGGTTATATATATATATATAAACAAACAAACAAACAAACAAAAGAAGAAGCAAAAAAAATGATGGAAAAGGGTTTTAAGCCTTTAAGTGTTTAGAGAGAGAGATAAAGAGAGTATCACATAAATAATTTCACCCCTCTTAATGATAAGCAATAACCAAAAGCTGAAATATATTCTGCATTCGTCCTCTTCCCTTTTACAGTAACTATTATGGAGTCTCCTAAGTTCAGCTAAATGTATTTAATTCTTATCAATTTGTAGGGCCGAGATGCAAATTTCATCGGGGCTGGATGGGGAACCAAAAAAAATGCTGCAAGTTGGCGGCGCTCGCAGTGCAATTTATAATTGCAGCGGTGCTGGGAGATCCAACTACCCTAATTGCGGGTATTATCTCCTCACTTCTATCTAAGTGAAGGAGTTATATTATAGGTTTTGTTTATAAATATTTTCGATAATTTATCGCAGCAGAAATGTAATCTTTTTTTTTTCATGTGGCAGTTGTAATTTGCTTTTTTCCCTCGCTTATATGTAAGGTCTTTATAAGATGGTATAAAGCCAACGGTATAAACCGCAGTTAAAAATATGATATGTAATATTTTATTTTTCTGTAATAGCAGTTATAATCACTTTTATAGATGATATATAGTTTAAAAATCGATGTTAATTAATGCTGTTTTTATGTTTTTTAGTAGTGAGAAAGGGCTAGTAATATTCTGTTTACTTCAACTTGATTTCCTATTCGAGGAACTGGCCCAAATTCATAAAATTCCAGTTCATGCATGTGGTGCTCATCAGCAATTCATTGTAATGCATTTTATCCTAACAAAAAGAAAGTACATTTGATGAGGAACTAAAGCTCTATACTCATAATTAAACATTTGAACTTGTGGCTAAGTTTTTTCAATTTGATCATTTCAATTGTGGAATTTGTTTTTTTTTTTATTGGGACATTTAGGCCAATTAAGGCAAACTCATACACACAACGCATACATATGGACTCGAACCTTGGACCTCTTAGTTGGAAGCCTAAGCTCTCAACCAATAGGCCAAGGGGAGTTGTGTGGAATTTGTTTTTCCATCAAATTATTTCATGTAATGAGTGTGTAATTATGTACCAGTTAAAGTTTCCCATGGTTCAGTGATTGTACTTTATTATTATTTTCCTTTTATATATATATATATATATATATCTTGTTGGCTGCAGTCAGATGCGTACTTCTTTGTATAAGGTTTTGGAACAGGTCAATACGTGTAACACATTAATTGATCACACCACAATTGCACCATAGTGCATGAAGAAAGTATAATTTCTTAAATTCTGGATATTACAACTGTCTTCATATATATTTTTTAGGCAAGTTAGGACCATCATAACCTACAATGAGTCCATCATAAAGTACAATTCATGAACTGAACCTTACTAAGCCATACAACTAAAAAATCTGAGGAAATTTAGAATTTCTTTGTTATTTTTAGATATATCGATCACATTCTTCTATACATGCATGGGCGGATCCACCAAGGGCTTCGGGTGGGAAAATGCCCACCCTCAAAAAATTTTAAAAAAATATTTAGAGGGGATATTTAGAAATATTTTTTAGTATTATTTTGGGCATTTTGCCGCCCCTCAAAAATCTTTTTTGCCCTACTTATATCAATTAACTCTAAGCATCTTTGTCCATCCCCCATAAAATTTTTTTTTTGCCCTCCCTAAAAAAAGAAGCTGGATTCGCCCCTGCTTCTATAAAATGTTTGTCTATTGAATATAATTGTTTCATTCTTGGATTTGATATTTTTTTCCTACTTTTAGAACTATTTCCATATTTGAGTCATGCACTAAGGAGCATACATTTTAGTGAGAGGGAGAAGTAATCCAACTGAATAATTAGTTTACAAATAATCAAATGATAATTTACAAATAGGCAAATGATAAATTGTTTGTGCATGGTAATGAGTTTACATTTTCAAGTGTATTCATGGGTTTGACAAGTGGGATTTCGGCAAACTGTTGGGTTCAGCGAGTGGGTAAAGGGAGAAGAAATCCAAATGAATAGTTAGTTTACAAATACACAATTGATAATTTACATAAAAAGTTGAAAATTTTCAATTGGATTGATGGGTTCGGCATGAGGAATTTCGGCAAATAGCTGAGTTCGGCGAACTAGAACAAGTCAGGAAGAAGGTGAAAAGGCGAAGGTGAATGATGAGCGGCAACAAAGTGGAACAATAATGAAGAAATGGAGAAGATGAAAAGAAAAGCTGTTTGAAGCGAGCAAAGAGAAGTCGAACAAAATTAAAGAAATTAAGAAGAGGGGTTATTAAGTTTAACTTTTCAAGTTGATTTAATAATGAAAATGCATAACAATATTCTAAATAATGAAGTTGTCAGAGTGAAACTCCAAAACAAAATCTAAGTATCTAAAAAAATAAGTAGCATATATTTTTGATAGAGGGAGAAGAAATCCTAACAGAATATCTTTGTCTTCACCATGATCGATAGGCAAAAGCTAAAAGTACGTTTAGTTTCCAAGTAAATTCAAGGCGACTATAATACATGCATAATACCTAAACTTTTGAAAGGTACAACAAAAATTTTCTTACCCAGGTTACATCCCATTTTTTCACACATTTCAAAAATAATCAAAATTATTTTATAAAATTGTAAAGAAATGATAAAGGCAAGAAAAACCATTAAGAAGTTTTTTTTCCTAGGGCTTTTAGCTTTTTATCCACTGATTGGTTGAGGTAAGAAAGGAAAAAAAAACTTCATAATTGTTGCGTCCTGAAATATTCGCGGTGGTTGATGTTAATTCTCTTGATCATAGATTGTTTACTGGACATTTGAATGTCTTAATGATATCAGAATTTGGGGATCTTGGGTTCGTTGAATTTGTCTCGTCGAGCCGCTCAATTCGATTATAAGCATGTCATGTTTGGAAACCTTTTAATAATTCAAATTATGGTTTGAACATTCCAAATGTGCTTCGGGTCTTTGATTTGAACTCCTTTAGGCTCGGATTGAGTCAAATTTTGTGTCGTTGGATTCTTATTTTTGAGATGCTTACACTACGGGAAAACACGTGATAACCGTCGGAATTTCCGGCGGATTTTTTTGCGCCGGCATTGTCGGCGCAGGTTCCGGCGGAATGATGCGACGTAACGTTTACGGCGTCATTTCCGGCGGAACGGACGCCGGAAATTTACCGGCGTCAATTGCGCCGGAAATACCGCCGGTGAAAAGGGCTCTGGATTATTTCCGGCGCAGATTACGGCGGAAACGTTCTTCTAAACTCAACGAAACCGTTCCGGCGGATTATGCGCCGGCTTATTTAAACTCAACGAAAAATTGCCGGCGCATTGTCCGGCGGTAAAATTACCGGCGGAACCTCCGCCGGAAAGGCCGCCGCTAAAAGCCCTAAAATGCGAATCGGAGCCCTCTGGGCCGTCATTCTTTTCGCTACTCTCTCTCACCTCGCCTCCTTCGCCCGTCGCCCTCCGTCGTCGTTCGTCGCTGGCCGAAGATTGACGTCGCCGACGGTCATCGAACTTCGCCGCCGACGGTCACCGGACTTCGCCGAGCATCTCCCTCTCTCCTGGCCGCCCGCCGCCGAGCATCTCCCTCTCTCTCAATCGAACTTCGCATGCACCAAGGTATTGCATTTTTTTTTTTTACCATCTTTTTGTTTTAGTCATGGATGTTATCACTAGACATTTGCTAGAGGATATACCTTGGTGCATGCTTTTTGTTGATGATATTCTTCTTGTTGATAAGACTAGAGAGGGAGTTAAAGGTAAACTTGAAATATCTTTTTGCTTTAGTCATGGATGTTATCACTAGACATTAATTTGCTATAGGATATATACCTTGGTGCATGCTTTTTGTTGATGATATTCTTCTTGTTGATTAGACTAGAGAGGGAGTTGAAGGTAAGCTTAAGTCTTCATATCTTTTTGTTTTAGTCATGGATGTTATCACTAGACATTTGCTAGAGGATATACCTTGGTGCATGCTTTTTGTTGATGATATTCTTCTTGTTGATAAGACTAGAGAGGGAGTTGAAGGTAAGCTTAAGTCTCCATATCTTTTTGCTTTAGTCATGGATGTTATCACTAGACATTTGCTATAGGATATACCTTGGTGCATGCTTTTTGTTTATGGTATTCTTCTTGTTGATTAGACTAGAGAGGGAGTTGAAGGTAAGCTTAAGTCTCCATATCTTTTTGCTTTAGTCATGGATGTTATCACTAGACATTTGATATAGGATATACCTTGGTGCATGCTTTTTGTTTATGGTATTCTTCTTGTTGATTAGACTAGAGAGGGAGCTGAAGGTAAACTTAAGTCCATATCTTTTTGCTTTAGTCATGGATGATATTCTTCTTGTTATCACTAGACATTTTCTTTAGGATATATCTTGGTGCATGCTTTTGGTTAATGATATTCTTCTTGTTGATAAGACTAGAGAGGGAGTTGAAGGTAAAGTTGGATTATGGAGATCATCATTACTCCATATCTTTTTGCTTTAGTGATTAGTAGACCTAGTGAGGGGATTGTGACTTTGAGCAATCATTTCATTAATAAGTGTAACATAACTTTATGTTATGGATATTAGAAATATGTAAATCCATTAATTTTTTACTCTTATTTATAGGTTATGGATATTAGAAATCAACGAAGTTGGATGTATAACCGATTATCTCAAAGTCGGAAGACATTAACAGATGAATTCATCAATAGGGTGAACTTTTTCATTCAGCAAGCGAAACAGCTGCCGATCTTTTATTTAAACTAACTAATTGTTTTATTTTATATTTTATATTTGTTTTACATAACTTTATTTTTGTAGGTTATATCCATCAAAACAACCAACACTACAGGAAAATCACTTATTACCGGCGGAATTTTCCGGCGGCTTTCCGACGGTCACATTTCCGGCGGCTTTCCGGCGGCTTTCCGGCGGTTTTTGACGGCTTAAAATTTCCGGCGGCGTTCCGGCGGCTTTCCGACGGTTTTCCGGCGGCTAATTTTCCCGCGAAATTTTGCGACGGCTAATTTCCCGCAAAATTATCCCGCGGAATTTTCCGGCGGCTTTCCGGCGGCTTTCCGGCGGTTTTCCGGCGGCTAATTTCCCCGCAAAATTTTGCGACAGCTAATTTCCCGCAAAATTATCCCGCGGAATTTTCCGGCGGCTTTCCGACGGCTTTCCGACGGCGTACCGGCGGCTTTACATAACTAGTTTATTTTAATAATCAATTAAAATAAAAATTTAAATTAATAATGTTTAATTATAATATTCAGAATTTTTTAATATAAATAAAAAAATACTTAGTTTTAACAGTTTTGCAGAAACGGCGCATTGGTCACGGGGCGGGCAGCGGGAGAGGAGGTCCACGGTTCGAAACTCAGCGAAGACAGCGCGGGAGCGGGCTCGTTGGCGCACTCGGGCTCGCCTGGCTCACGCGAGCGCGGTCCGACGCGGTCTGGTCCGGCGCGACTCAAGGCCTGGCGCGACCGCCCGCCGGAGCGGGTTGCTGGCGTGCCGCCGGAGCCGCCGGGGAGCGGTTTCAGCGGGAGCGGCCGGTTCTGTTTTTTTTTTTTTTTTTTTTTAATTTCCACCGGCGGTTTTTGACCGCCGGCAAACCGCCGGATTTTTTTGCCGCCGGAAAATGCCGTCGGAAAGTATTTTCCTACGCCGTTTTTTCCGGCGGCTCGAAAGCCGCCGGAAAACCGCCGGAAAATTAAAAAACCGCCGGAAATTGCTCAAATTCCGCCGGAAAAAGCCGCCGGAAGTGGGTGATTTTCCTGTAGTGCAACACATAAAATACGGGACATCATACGGAGCAGGTTTGACGCTCCTTATGTTTCTTGGAAGAAAGTCCCAAAAGAAGTCCGGGAGATGTGGTTTAGAGAGTTTGAGGTATTTCTGTGTTTTTGTTTTTATGTTAAATGATTTATTCTTTCTTACTTAAGGTAAATTGATTGTTTTTTATTGCAGAAAGAGTTTTGTTGGCTGCCCCAACACAATGACAAGATTATAAAGAATTTTGAGAAGCGTGGCTCTACTCGGATGCGCGACATGTCCACAAATGTTAGAAAGGTTGGGAAACGACCATTGTGGATTGGAGAGGAGATATGGGCTGAGTTGAATGCAGCTTGGGGCAGCGAAGAGTACACTAGGAGGAGGGATCAAAATCGACAGAACAGAGCTTCTGATGTTGGGGGCTTAGGTAGTGCACTTCATACAGGAGGCTCCGTTCCACATACTGAGCACAGGCGTCGTTTGGTAATGAATTTTAATTATTTTTTAAAATTGTTTTTTAATAATTAGTATTGATAAAACTCTCTTAATTGTAACAGAAAGCGTCACTTGGTAGAGAACCAACTCCTGTGGAATTACATAGTCGCACTCATAAGCGACAGGAGGATCAACAATGGATTGATGAGAGAGCAAGGAAGGCCCATGTAAGTATATTTTTATAAATATTTGATATTTTATAAGTTTTAGTTTAATTATATATATACTTATATTCGATTTTCGCAGGAGGAATATACACGGATTCGAGAGACTCATGCCGCATCAGGTGAGGGCTCTTCTGGCGGCTCTGTGGAGTATTCTGAGTATCGCATGTGGTCGCAGGCCGTCGGAGGAATGCAGCATGGTAGAGTATATGGCTTAGGTGCGCAAGCTCAGGCATACGAGGGGATGACCTCCTCTACTGCATCCAGCTTCGCATCCAGTTCGCATGAGTCCTTGCAAGCTCAACAAATAATTGCCCTTCAAGCTGAGCTAGAACAAGTAAGGAAATCACAAGTTGATTGGCAAGCTCAGTTGCAAGCACAGGTTCAAGCTCAACTGCAAGCACAGGTGCAAACAAGTACGGAGCAACACAATCAGTTGCTGGATGAAATGCGCAAGATGAGGGAGCAACTGAGTGGAAAAGACGTAGCTCCACCTGAGGAGGAGTCGACGGAGTCAGAGTAGTGTAATTTTAGTTGAAATGAACTTGTATTTTTATGTGAACTTATGTTATTGGACAATTACTTTTAATATGATGTTATCAGTTGATTTTTAGTGCTAAACTGTTGTGAAACTGTTATAAATTATTGTGAAGTAACCTGTTGTGGAACTTGTATGTGTTAGAATTGATAGGTTTGCAGGTGTGGAAATGGGATTGTTGGCTGGGAAGGCAATTTTTTTTTTGTCAATGCTACAGGTTTCCGGCGGATTATGCGCCGGTATTCCGTCGGAAAAGACGATACAACAAAATGTATCGTACGTACCGGCGAATATGATCCGTCGGCCACTACCGTCGCAAGTCCGGCGGATATTCCGCCGGTAATTACCGGCGCAACAATTGTGTCGTAAAATAACGGTGGAATTTCGATGGCGCAACTCCGGCGATTTATCTGCCGTTAATTACCGTCGCATTATACGACGGTAAATACCGGCGCATTAGGCGCCGGAATTCTCATATTCTTCACGTCGGCAAACAAACCGTTTAATGCGCCGGTAATGCGTCGGAAACTGCGCCGGAACTGTTTCCGGCCCAACTTATACGTCGGAAAAAAATTATCGACGCACCATAAACCGGCGGAGATATTTGCGCCGGAACATGCGCCGGAAACTACCGGTTCCGTCGGATTGTACATTGTTTCCGGCGGATTAAGTCCGCCGGTAATAACAGGTTTTCCTGTAGTGTTAGTTTGATTATAAGTTTGCTGAAATCAAAATTCAAATGATCCCAAATTTAATTTTTGAACTTTCCAACTAAATTTTTGCCTCGAGATTCGTGGCTGATCTAGATAATTTTTTATGTTATATCAATAACCATATGACCTCACTCAATTTGAAATTCCACAAATACTATCATGAAGCGAAAATATACAAAAAAGACAGGTGGAAGCATATTAAAAAATTTTTGCTTTAATCAACAGGAAAAGAGGAAATTTTCATTATTGTAGTAGAAAAAAGAAACACCTATGTTCATCTAATAATTTATAAAATCTGAAAGGAAGAGAACGCAAAGAAGAAGGACCAACAGCAATGAAGTCAACATAAATGAAGAAACGAAAAAGAGGAAAAGTAAAGTTGTTTGAACTGAACAAAGCACGTTAATAAGTCGAAAGAAATTGGAAAAGGAGAAGAAGGGTTAATAAGTTTACCTTTTGAAGTGGATTGATGGGTTTGGCAACAGGGATCTGGCCGGCGAGCGGTACCAAGTCAGATGTTGGAACATTGGGATGGTGCGAACTCCTGGGTTGTTTTGTTCAACGAGTGGGGAAAGCGCGGGAGACAGTTGGCTTTGTCGAGCGAAACCAAGTTGGGAAGAAGGTGAAGAAGCCGAAGGTGAAGAAGCCGAAGGCGAAGGAGGAGCAACAAGAAAGTCGAACAAGAACGATAAAATGGAGAAGATGAAAAGCAAGCCAGTTCGAAGTGAGCAAAGTAGAACTGAAAAAAAAAAAAAAAGAAGAAGAAATTGAGAAGAGACCTTAAGAAGTTTACCTTTTCAAGTGGATTGATGGGTTAGGCAAGAGAATATGGGACGAGAGCTGGGTTCGGCGAGCGGAACCAATTCAGGCGTTGGAGGCTAAGGACATAGACTGCGGGATTAATGGGTTGATAAGAGGTATATTGGATGGTTGCTGTGTTCGGTGAGCAGTACATTCACAGGCATCGACGAGAGGAAGGGCATAACAAGAGGACATTTGCTTGCGAGTAGATAGAAATGGTACGTAGATAAGAATGTAAAAATGTAATGCACAAAAAGACATACAACATATTTGGTCACGAGCAGATGGAAATGGTAGATAAGCACGAATTATGCGATGATACTAAGAAGATATATGAATATTAAAAAAATTTGATGATTGAGATTCATTTAACCTTTTCAAATAAAGGATCAGGATGATCTATCGAGAGCCTCTCAAGCGACGCTTATAATATTACTATAGATTATCTTACTATGAAAGCTCTATTGATCTTTGATACTGGTCTAGGGAGAGGTCTCTAGTGTGTCTCCTACAATCATACATGTCTAATTAATTGCAGTATTAAAGCAGATGTAGGGAGACAAAGCAATTATTCGTTGGGATGAAGTAGCTTAGTTGAAAGGCTAATTATAATAATAGGAGGTTCATTATTGACATTGTTTGAACGGCCACTATTATTATTTTATGTGGAATATTTTTTAATGAGGAATAAAAAACTGTAAATTAAAATTATGGGAACATAAAATATGTAGATAAATCAACGACAGTAAAAAATCACCAATATACCTTTTTAAAATATTTTTTATTCTGCTAAAGAGAAAATTATTAGTATTAATAAAATCAATTTAATTTGATCGGACACAAAATTATCAGTTATGATAATAATAGATAAAGGGTAAAAAAAGAGAGAAATTCACGTCATCCGATCCTAGTTAGGTTAGGTTTCTGATATCAACAACAAACAATTAATCTTCTATAAAAAAGTTACGGACTTTGGAAGACATTCATCAACAATCTTTGGACTTACATGAAGATGCGAAAAAATAACTTAAATATCATCAATAAGATTCCACGACGATGGCATGATATCATATTGACGAAGATAATGGTCGAACCATCAACAAAAATTAAAAATTAAGTTAAAATTACAACAAACTAGTATTCAAGGTAAAAGAAATAAAGAAGCTTCAATGCAGGGGCGGATCCAGCTTAGGGCAAAATTTTTTTTTAAGAGGGGACAAAATATCCAAAATACTCAAAATATTTCAAAAAATACCCTCTAAAATTATAAAAAAAAAAAAATTTGAGGGGGGGCAAATTTAGGGCAAAATTTTTTTTTAAGAGGGGACAAAATATCCAAAATACTCAAAATATTCCAAAAAATACCCTCTAAAATTATAAAAAAAAAAATTTGAGGGTGGGCATTTGCCCCCCCCTCACTACCATTGGGATCCGCCCATGCTTCAATGGGAAAAAGCAATTGTGAATCAAGTACCTTATGAAAGTTATTTTGTTTCTTGAATGATTTTTCAATAGAATTTTGTTTCTCTATTGGTTGATGGGTGTTTGAATTTGGTGGATGCGATTGACTTTTGTTTGGTTGGAATGTGATGATGGGGGTTGGCTTTGCGGTTACAGCATTCTTTTGTGGGTAATGATGTGACGGCTTTTTGCTCACCACCTGGACAGCCGTGGCTAGCTTGTTGGCAACCATTGGTGGTGCTTCCTCTTATTTTGTTTGGTGGCCTTGTTTGGGTTGATGGATGCTGCTTGTCCCAATTGCGTTTTCATTTATCTGGATTGTTGTTTACTTCCTCCTATGGATGCATGGTTCGTGTATGGCGTCTATGTGGTAATTGTAGGAAGCTTGTGTCAACTATTGAGCCCAGCTGACTTCTTCGCCTTCTTCACTATTTGATTTCTTTTCAATACTAGTTTTAATTTTATCTTGTACTCTTACTTTGTTCTTGTTTGGTCTTGATTTACTTTGTTCTTGTTTGGTGTTGATTGTATCCTCCGTTCCTTTGATGGAATAAACTGCCCTTTTTATTAAAAATATATATATATTTATAGTGCCACAATAGCAAAAAAAAAAAAAAAAACAGTAGTTTTATCATGGAAGTTGGAATTTCTAGTGTAATATCTTATAAAGAACATACAATTTTTGCTGTGATAAATTGTCGAAAAATTTTACAAACCACAACCTAGAAAAACTCCTTCATTTAGATCGAAGAGAGGAGATAACACCTGCAATTAGAGTTGTGAATCTCCACGCACCGCCGCGATGATATACTGCACTGCGATCGAGGTCCGACAACTAACAACATTTCTTTTCATTAATTCCCCATCCAATTCCGATGAAGACGGTTCCCAGCAACTTTAATAATTAGCATGCCTTTGCCAAACACCATCGTCATTCCACTGTTGCTCCTACCTCGCCATAATAATCTTATGCCAATTCTGTAGTCACATTTTCGTTGCACATGCTACGTGCAAATTGTATTTTTTACAACAAAAATGTGGTTGGAGAATTGGCATAAGATTTACTATGGCGAAGGTAGAAGCAGCAGTGGAACGACGATGGTTTTGAGAAAGACATGCCAATTATAATTATAGCTGCGGGGAACAATCTTCATTGAAGCTAGATGCATGGGAAAGGAAAAAAAATGATGTAAGTTGGCGGCCCTGGCAGTGCAGTTTATCACTGCAGCGGTGCAGAGAGATTCAACAACTCTAATTGCTGGTGTTCTCTCCTCAGTTCTATCTAAGTGAAGAAGTTATTCTAGATTGTGGTTTATATATATTTTTGATAATTTATCGCATCAGAAATGTAAGCTTTTTTTTTTTTTTTTGCTCCTGTGACCGTTGTAATTTGGTTTTTCCCTCCTTATATATTTTTAATTCCATCAGTTATTAGTAAGGTATTATAAGAGGGAGAAATGAGTGCAATTTTCTGTGGCCAATGCAAAAAAAAAAAAAGGATGGAGCTCATTTTGAACCACATAAGATAATTATCTTATATCTTCTTACTATGAAAGCTCTATCGATCTTTGATACTGATCGACAAGACGATTGTTGGTTGGGATATGAAGTAGCTTAAGTTGAAAGACTAATTATAATAATATGAGGTTCATTATCGACATTGTTTGAAGGACCGATGAGAAGTGGAACTAACCACTAGGGCTGTCAACACGATACGAAAATCCGACCCGGACCCGACCCAAAAATTTTGGGTTCGGGTTGACCCGGAAACCCGAAATCAACCCGTTTTTGACCCGGTAAGGCATGCCATCGCGTCAGCCGTCAGGCCAGCCGTCCGCGTCAGTGAGTCGTGACCGCTGCCTGCTGCTCGCGGCCGCTTCGCCGCGTGACCGCCGCTTGATTCGAACCCGCCCCGTGACCGTGAGTCCGTGAGAGCTGCCGCTGGACGTCGGACGTCGATGCCACCGGACGCTGCTGCCGCACTGAAGGCTCGCTGCCGCCGATGCCATGAAGGCGTGAAGCTGCTCCTGGCCTTGCCGTGTCCGCGGGTCTGGTCGGGTTGACCCGAACCCGAAGCGGGTCGGGTTCGGGTCCGGTAAATCGACCCGTTTGTAAAAACGGGTCGAGTTCGGGTTGACCCGAATAGTGCCGGGTCATTTCCGGGTTCGACCCGAACACGACCCGTGACCCGAAATTGACACCCAGTAACCACTGTTACTATTTTATGTGGAATATTTTTTAAAGAGGAATAAAAAACTGTAAATAAAAAATAATGGGAACATAAAATATGTAGGCCAGTAAATCCACAACAATTAAAAAAATCACAAATATACATATTTTTTGTAAAACTTTTTAAATAATTTTTAGTTTGCTAAAGAGAAAATTATTAGTATTAATAAAACCAATTTAATTTGATGCAACACAAAATTATCAGCTATGATAATAATAGATAAAAGATAAAAAAAAAAAGAGAGAAATTCAGATCATCCTAGCTAGGTTAAGTTTCTAATATCAACACCAAACAATTAAGCTTCTATAAAAAAGTTACAGAAGACATTCATCAACAATCTTTGGACTTACCATGAAGATGCAAAATGAGCTTCGATGGGAAGAAGCAATTGTGAATAATCAAGTGCCTTGTGAAAGTTATTTTGTTTCTTGAATGATTTTTCAATAGAATTTTGGTGTTATTTATACATGAGAAACGTGGCACATATGGAAGTCATGAATTGATATCATTTAATCTCTCCTAAATACAAATTATTACGTTGTATTAATATGCCAAAAGAGTGGTTGAGATACTTTTGGATATATCAATAATATTTCCATCTTAATTATACCATTATATATATATAATTATTATTCGTTTTTATTAAAAGTTATTACAGAGAGAATTGAAGATATATAATTAGAAAATATATTAATTGCTTTCTAACCTAGCTAGTTGGGGTTTTTTTTGCTATATATTTATGCATATATAAATATAATCAAGCGAATATCATTTAATCGGGCTTAGCTTGGTTGGTGGACAAGCATGGTTGGGAATAAGTGTGGGTCCACGTTTGACTCCTCTCTCAAATGGTGAGACTCTTTTGGTGGAGATAAAATAAGTGTGGGTCCACACCTATGGGTTGGATGCTGTTAGACTCGCCAAGAGATTAGTTACCACCCACCCCCCACCCGCGGAAAAAAAGAAACTATGTTAACATGCCAAGAGTGGCGGAGATATTTTTCGATACATTGTGATAACATTCTCATCTTATACCCTTATAATTATTCTTTTTTATTACAAGGATTTGAATTATGATTCAATAATTTTCTTACAGTTCGACAGTCAAATTAGGATCACAAATGATTTCTCTTATTGTATATATAGGCTCGCACCCAACGTAGCGTGTTAAGAGTCAAGTTGAGGTCGTGCTATATCAAATTTGAACTTAAGCTCGGCTTTGATTAACTAAAGTATAAGCCGACTCGAAAAGATGTAATTATTTCATTTTTTTAGTTTTTGGTATATAAAATAAGAAAAGAAGATAAATTCTAATTTTTTATAGATAAATATTTAAATTAGAAGATATTTTATGTAATTTATATTGATAAATCTTGAATGAACTGTGTAATGAGTTGAGTTGAGTTGAGTTAGTATTTCTTTTTAACCCATAGCGTTGAAAAGACTTTCTTAAGATAAATTTCTCAAATTAGCATTACTGAAGAAGATGAAAAACAGTTAAAGAAGAGAGAAAATAATATTTTCTATGTGTGTTCAGATAGCAGGGATACATGCCTATATATAATGGTGCTCACGGGTTGTAAACAGGTTAACCCATGAATTCTTAATAACGTGTTTAAATGAATATTACAATTATCCTACGCTAACATTCCCCCTCAAACTGACAAGTGGGTGCAATTGTGAGTTTGGATCGGAGAAGTTTAAATCTAGCAGTCGTTAGCGGTTTAGTGAGTATATCTGCAATCTGATCGATGGTGCTAATAGGTAGCAATCGGATGTCCTATTTTTGGATGTGATCTCGGACAAACCGTTGATCGATTTCGATATGCTTGGTTCGAGCATGAAAGACTGGATTGTTGGCTAAAGCAATTGTAGACATGTTGTCACAAAAGATGTCCACCGGTGAGTCCTGAGTGATACCAAAATCTGCTAGGAGACGCCGAATCCAAATGGTGTCAGCTGTTGCGGAAGCCAGAGCTCTATATTCGGATTCAGTGGACGATCTTGAAACTGTGGTTTGCTTTTTCACGGTCCAGGAAACTATGGTGTTGCCGAGAAATGTACAGAATCCTGAAGTGGATTTTCGGGATACTGGATCGGAAGCACAATCTGCGTCGGAGAATGTGCGAAGCCGAAGGTCCGATCGAACAATGGGTAGACCGAAATCAAGCGTTCCTTTGATGTACCTCAGTAATTTCTTGAGTTGAGAGGAGTGAGATTCGGACGGATTGTGCATATGTTGAGAAAGCGAGTTGACCGCATATGCTATGTCCGGTCTCGTTAACGTCAGATATTGTAGTGATCCGATGAGCTTGCGATACAGAGGGGCATCGAAAGACTCCACGCTATCTGATTTTGCCGCTGGAAGTTTTGTAGAAGATGGGTTAGAGACCGAGTTGCAACGTTGCAAACCGGCCATTAGAACTATAGAATTGGCGTAAACAGATTGTGACAGAATGTACTTATCTGGAAGAGTGTCGATTTTGATGCCGAGAAATTGGTGAGCGGTACCCAGATTTTTCATAGTGAATCGAGAATTGAGTTGAGCCGTGAGTTTTGTAATGGCTTGAGAATTATTTCCGGTTAGAAGAATGTCGTCAACATAGACGAGCAGATACATTTCAATGTTGTTTTGCCGGAATACTAGGAGAGAAGGATCCGCTTGACTATGTGTGAAGCCGAGTTGAATGAGAAAAGTTGTGAAGGTTGTATACCACTGTCGCGGAGCTTGACGAAGGCCGTAAATAGCTTTGTTCAGCCGACAAACATAGTCAGGATTTGTCGAATCTTCAAATCCTTTGGGCTGCCGCATAAAGACAGTTTCGGTGATATCGCCGTGAAGGAAGGCGTTTGCTACGTCGAGCTGATGTACCGGCCATTTGTGGAAGAGAGCTATAGTGAAAAGAATTCGGATCGTTGGTAGCTTTGCTACGGGACTGAACGTATTGAAATAGTCAATCCCATGTTCTTGTTGATTTCCAAGAGCAACCAGTCTAGCTTTGAATCGGGCTACAGAACCATCTGATAAATGCTTAGTTCGGTATGTCCATTTTGAGCCGAGAACTGGTTTGTTGATAGGAGGAGGGACCAACGTCCATGTTCCTTGTCTTTGAAGAGCAAAGAATTCTTCAGCCATGGCCTTTCGCCATTCGAAATTCTTGCTTGCTTCGGTATAAGACGTCGGGTCGGTTTGCTTGTGTTCTTGGTGAAGTAAGTTAAGTCTAGTCACAGGTTTTAATGATCCTGTTTTGGCCCGAGTTGTCATGGGATGGACTTGAATAGTTTTAGAGCATGGCCGTGCGACATCTTGTTGGAGAGTGATTTGCGCGGGATTAATGGACGTCGGGTTTGATAATTCGGCAGGCTCCTGTAAGAGAGGTTTGGAATGAGACACTGCTTGTTCCTGATGAACCGTAGGATAAGGAACCAGTAGTGATGGCGGGAGATCCAGAGAAGCTGGATTTGAATCGAGTGTGTGCCTGTTTAGAAACGGAAAATAGAGCTCGTTAAATTTGACGTGTCTCGATACTATTGTTTTATTTGTTACCTGATTGAGGCATTTATAGCCTTTCATAGTATCGGAATACCCAAGAAAAGTGCAGGGTGAAGATGTTGGCGATAATTTGTTGCGTTGAGTAGGCGGATTGAGTGGATAACACTCGCATCCAAATGTTCGAAGATGAGTATAAGAGGGAGCGAGACCGAACATGCGTTGGAGAGGCGAGTCATTATTCGTTGTAGTTGATGGCATACGGTTTATAAGATAGACTGCCGTATTAGCGGCGTCCATCCAGAAGGTCAGAGGTAAACCGGCGGTGTGAAGAAGAGTTCGCGTTGTGGAAATTATGTGACGATGTTTGCGCTCCGCAACACCGTTTTGCTCGGGGGTGTAGGGACAAGAAGACTGATGGATTATACCCGCCTGTTCAGTGAATTGTTTGAAGGAATGATTTATAAATTCGCCACCTCCGTCTGTGCGTAAAACCTTGATTTTACGGTTCGTTTGTCGCTCCATTTGCTTAGTGAAATTAATGAAAATGCTTGTAACATCGGACTTAAAAGTAAGCGGAAAAAACCAAATGTAACGAGAGAAATCATCTACAAAAAGTACATAGTATCGAAACCCTTGGTTAGACGGAACCGGGGATGGTCCCCAGATGTCTGAATGCACCAGTTCTAATGGTGCTCGGGTTCGGCTAGTAGACCGATCAAAAGTAAGTTTATGTCCCTTACAAGAAAGACACGAATTACAGATTAACGGTAAAGTAGTAATATGTAAACTAGGATTTGCATGAGAAATTCGCTGAAGAATGCGATGATGAGGATGGCCAAGCCGTCGGTGCCACAATTCTTTGGATGCCGAGGTAGCAGACAGAGCTGTGGAGTGATCAGACTCGGGCCGAGCTGCTAGCTTGTATAGTCCGTCTTTACACGGTCCTCGAAGGAGGATTTGCTTGGTCACCCGATCCTTAAAGACGAACTCATTATTGTCAAAAATAATGTTAATCGGATTATCTTGAACCAATTTTGAAATGGATAGTAAGTTATAAGATAATGAAGGAACATGAAGTAAACGAGTGAGGAGCAACTTACTGTTGGGGGTGGGAAGGATTCCCGATCCCGAATGGGCAATCGGGATGGACCTTCCGTCCCCAATAGTTACAGATTCGTTTCCGGAATATTCGCTGTATTCATCTAATCTTGAGATTTTGTTCGTCGTGTGAGAGGAAGCTCCGGAATCGATGTACCAATCGTCCGACGGGGTGCTTGTATTGTTAACAAGCAGAGCATTGTTGTTCTTGTTCGTTGTCGACATTGGAGTGTAATTGATGTTCAAGCGATGCCAGCAAGAATCTGCCATGTGACCGCGCTTCTTGCAAATTTGACATGTAACGAGCGTGTTCGCTGACTGTTTGTTCGGCGGAGCTGAATCTGTGAGAGGACGAGTGCGAGGGCGTCTGCCTCGTCCTCGACCCGCATAAAGAGCGGCGTTTGAGTCCGGAATTGTGGAAAATTTTGACGCAGCTGCTTTGAGATGAATCTCTTCACTGATCAGAAGAGCATAGAGAGTATCGAGAGATAAAGCATTTTGCATTGTGCGTATAGTGGTGGTGAACGATTGATACGCCTGCGGTAGCCCGTTTAAGATGTAAATCATGACGTCTTCGGAATCAACAGACGAGCCGACTGATGAGATTTGATCCACGATTTTCTTGACCTCAGTGAGATATTGCGTCATGGACAGGTTTTGCATGGAGATATTGTGTAGTTCATGCTTAAGCTGGATAACCTTCGATCTATTCGAAGATTGAAATCTTGTATGAAGAGTAGTCCATATCTCATAAGTCGATTCAAGTTGAATCACGTAAGGTAGAACCGGGGGAGAGATCGTGGAACACATCGCCGTTGCGAGATTTTGATCCGTAATCGACGAAGAATTGAGATCTTGGTTCGGATCGGCATTCTCGATGGATGATTTTGGTTCAAGAAAACGAGCAAACCCATTTGCTTTGAAGAGTTTTGCAATTTGGGTACTCCAAATCGGAAAGTTTTCTGGCGTTAGTGAATGAGGAACAAGAAGTTTGAGATTCGATATTACGAATTTGAGCGACGGAGAGACGCCGGGCGTGGAAGATGCCGCTCCGGTGGTGTCGCCGACTGCCGAGATGGAGGTAGAAGAAGAATTAGCCATTGATCGGCGCTGGTCGCAGAATCAAGAGACTCTTGATACCATGAAGAAGATGAAAAACAGTTAAAGAAGAGAGAAAATAATATTTTCTATGTGTGTTCAGATAGCAGGGATACATGCCTATATATAATGGTGCTCACGGGTTGTACACAGGTTAACCCATGAATTCCTAATAACGTGTTTAAATGAATATTACAATTATCCTACGCTAACAATTACCATATTGTTTATCTCATATTTAGATCATCTTTAACCAGTGCTTTCCTATGTTCGAATCATAGCTCTTATTTATCTACCTTTATTGATTTCCTATGTTTAGCTATGAAATTTAATAATTTTTTTAAATTATAATGTTATTTTATACTTAATTAGTTAAAACATCTTTATCAAAATTCTACGAGTTTTCTTCTTTTTCTGTGTTAATTATATCAATTTTTTTACAAATTGCATGTTATTTTTAAAAAATAGAAAGTTTGGTTGTACTTACCAATATTTAGGACTTTACTAGGGCTCACATGAAAGATTTGATCATATTTAGATCTAATAAAAAAAAAGTTAATTTTTAATATTTTCTAACCAAATCTTTTTAGGTCAATCTCTACCTTTTTTAATATAGTTTAAATCTAATTCATCTACTCACCTAATTTGGTCATTGGAAGGCCGTCATTTTATGTGACCAAACAATCTAAGACGGCTCTCTCTTATATTATCTTCCACTAGAGCTACACCAAACTTTTCACGTATATGTTCATTTCCTATCTTCTCTCTAAGAGTAAAGCCGCTCATCCACCTTAGCATCTTTGCAACACTTAACATAATATTATGCTTCTCTTTTAATGACCAACATTCTGTGTTATAAAGCATTGCAGGTCTAGCCACCATCTTATAATTTTTTTCCTTAAGTTTGAGTGGTATTTTTCTATCACACAAAAAGCCCGATGAATTCCTCCATTTCATTCATTCAACTTGAATTTTGCTAATAATATCTCTATCTATTTCACCATCGCTCTTAACAATAGACTTTAAGATATCTAAAACTTGTACTCTTATTAATGACATGATTGCTTAAAGTCACAAACCCCCACTAGATCAATTACGATTAAAATTACACTTAATGTATTCGGATTTAGATCTTCTAAAATGAAAATCTTTAGACTCTAAAGTTGACCTCCATAATTCAAGTTACCTTTAACTCCCTATTTAGTCTTATCAATAAGAAGAATATCGTCAGCAAAAATCATGCACCTGGGAACATATTCTTGCAAATCTCTAATAAGAACATCCATGACTAAAGCAAAAAGATATGGGCTTAAGGTTGATACTTGATGTAATCCAAATGAAATTGAAAAAAATATGGTTAGGTGAATCTTATTCCCCACGTAACATTAACTTCCTCATCCACCAATAAAATCTTAAGATCATGAATCTTACTCATAAATATATTTTTGTAAGAGTTCTTTAAATGTCACCATATAACTAATCCTAGACCATGCAATGATATATTATATTTTTCATACTATGCCCCTTCATCTTAAAGTTCAAAACTAATAAGCGGTGTTGGGTACATAGACTTTCACTCGAAATAACTTTAACTATGCAATCTAAATGATCTATTTATCTTACAAGAAAATAATCAATATGAGTTTTACTATATTCATTCTTATGAGTGACGAGATACTCATATCTTTTCTTAAATAATATATTATGTATAACAAAATCATAAGCTATAATAAAATCTAATATAGTCTTACCACCTTCATTGGTCGCTCCAAACCTATATCCATGATTCATGGACAAGCTTCTTTGCCCACATGCGTCCATGATATGAGAACCCTTACCTTTTTAACATTGCATCCAGGTGCCGATGTAGTGGCCATTGCACACTTCTCATTGTATTCAGGCCATATGGCGCGTCGCTTCTAGGGAAAACCCTATCATTAACACAATATATTAAAGAATTCATGTCATGATTATTCGAAAAGTTTTACGATTCATGTCATAATTATTCGATAAGTTTTACGTTAGTTGTCGACTACCTAACGCAACAATTCACTTTTCTCATTCAGGAATAGAGACTTGACTATGACAGCATAATAGAAGTATACATCTATTATCTGTCTTAATTCAATTTATCTTGATTGAAATATAATAGAAGTGTAAATCATCTATATTTATACAAATATTGTATTTAATATTGGTATAAAATATATTATCTTTGATATAGCATAACATAAATTATTTTTAAATTTTGTTATACATTTTTATTTTTTAAAAGCTTATTAAAGTGCATCATATGCACATACATTTATAGGATGAGAATAAAGAATAACTAAGCAATTATTATATTAAAAATTATAAATAATACTAAATAAATTAAACCAAAGAGGAAAAAAAAAATCCTCCAACGGTCACAAGGCGCGCTTATAACCACCGATATGGACCAATTATGACCGTTACGCCTACGGCTGCCATGTCGTCCCTGTTGTTCAGCCCCAACGGTCCCAAGTTTCGTCAAGCTCCTATGCCCCGCATTCCACAAAACCCTGTAGCCTCCTATATGGCCAACGCGCCCCACCGGCGTCATGGCGGAATTATCGCCGAGCCGGGGCCCCGCTTACAGCCCAGCGAGAAGATATCGCTACACGGACCGCAAAAGCATACTCGGCATCTCCATCTCTGTCCTTCTTCCTCTTGCTTTCCCAATAGAGGCAACGTACAATCTTACAGCTTTGCGCGGGCCCCACTGCTCATCCTCCTCGGTTGTCCCTCGCCCTATCAAAGACGAGACAGTGAAGATTCGGTAGAAAACACCACGTGGACTCAACCTTCGAAGGTTGGTTAAAATCCTGGTCTTATTTTGGGTCTTTGAATTTTGAAATAGTTACACTATGTGGGCCTCGTCCTCACATGGGAGTTTTTATACGAGAGAAAGAAATTCTTTTTTTTTATAATTTCGTTTTGATTTAAAGTTAATATTTGCCTTCAATTTTAATAAAAAATTTATAAGAAAATATTCTAATTAAAAATAATCAGAATAATCTTTTAAATTATTTTAAGATGAATGCAATAAAAAAATATCTGTCTCAATCTCTAAAAAAAAATTAATTCAATAAAATAAAATAAATTAAGACTTATGTAAAAATTATTATTTTTTTGGTTAGTTTCATGTTTTATTAAATCTTTACTATTTTAATTTTTCCAAAAAAGCTCCAAAGTTTTTCATTCAATCTCATTAAAAAATATCATATATATATATATATATATATATATATATATATATATATATATATATATATATATATATATATATATATATATATATATATATAATTTTCTTATAAAAATCCTTAATTCGAACTATCTTTTTGTAGACAAATTCGATCTGATAAGATTTTTTTTTTTTATGGTAGGAAATTGATTTTTTTTTATACTTTACTTGGATTCAATCAATAAATCTAATGAGAAGTAAATTATATAATGACTTAAGATTTCATTTGAGGTTGTTTATATCATCCCCATTTTATCATCAGATCTTTAAAACATGTTACTTTTTAATTTTCTATTTTAATTGATCATAAAAGTTTATGAATGTTGCTTGATCAAATTAATTGGATTTGAATTGTAAATTTATTTGAAACTAGATAAAGTTAGAAAAATGTGAGCCAATTTTAAAATAAAAATCAAATTGAATGATTTTAGATTCTCTTCAATTGGATTTGAAGCCATTTGTTTGATTGTTATGACATGTTTAAGAAATTGAGATTGAGGAACTCTTTCTTCGTGATCACAAACATAAAATGATTAAACCATGTTGTTAATTTCTTATTAGTATGTGAATAACACCCAATTTTACTAGGAAGCCTGTCTGAAGGGCTGAAAAAGAAATTAATGAGTGAGAATGAAGAGTGAAGAGAGAAACTATAGATCTAAAAAAGTATTATTTTCTCTACTAGTTAAAGAGTTTTTTTTTTTTTGGTATTTCTTCTAGGGTCCCTTAAATTTGTACACATAATCTCTTATTTATAAGATTCTAGGGCTACATGAAAGATAACATACAAAAAAAAAAAAAAAGTAAAAATACAATACTACACATATTACATATGCAACACCACATTACAATTACACGTGTGACCCCCTGATTGACGGGAGAGCTAGGATGAAGGATTTATCTCTAGGAGAGTGATATAGATGGACAAAATGGTGAGTTTGCAAGCTAGAGCAGAGTTGGACAAACTTTGTAGAATGAGATTGATGGGGAGTTGAGGATAATCTATGCTGATTTTGGGTTGTCGTGCACGAGAGAAGTGAGGTAGATGATATTGTGGTCGGTATTGGTAAGGCGAGTAAGGAGCCCTAATTAAAAGCCTTCTATAGCTGCACTTAGAAGAGTGGATAATAGCTCTAAGGTAAGATCTAATGGTTGAGGTAACACTGATCTGCGATTTGATAGCTACATGAATTATCTTTGACTCATCTTATGTGGGATGAGCTCCTTGGTTCTCTTATGGGAGTGGTCCCATGAAACTCTTCTTGAGACGAGTATTGTTATGACCCAAAAATCATTTGCTAAAATACCTGTGAAGATATTTATGTATATACACATGTCCTAATAGTTTCTAAGCTTGACATTCTTAAAAAGAATTTATTGAATTAAATAGGATATTGAATCATTAAAACAATCATAACCCCTAAGGAGAAAAAAAAAATAGCCATTTAATTTATATTGAGAATTTTCCCAAAAAAAAATTTATATTGAGAATTGTTCAAAACATAATTTTATGGAGTCTATTTCTTACTTTAGTTTTTAAACCAATCAAATAATTCTGAGATTTATTATTATTAAAATTAGACTACAAATTTTTATCCAAAAAGTTGGCTGACCCCACAATCATTCACTTTGCTGGCCAGACCCGAAGCCGGCTCGCACCGCCAGCCCGAACCAGGTGCCCATGTGAGCCTGGGTCCCACAGCCAGCTGTTGTCCAGCACCGCACGCTCTTGGCCGTTCACACGCTCACATCTTTCCCGTTCTATTTATTCTTTACTTTACCCTCTTACTGTCTCACTCCCATTAACTTGTCTCTCGCACTCGATCGCTTTCTCTCAACTCACACAATGGATCTTCGGGCACTCTTCTTCCTCTCGCTTCTCTCCGTCGCCGCCGCCCAGGCACCCTCATCCTCGCCACCGGCCGCCGCCCCGACAAGAGCAGCCCTCGCACCCGCTTCCCCGATAAAACCAGTGCAAACACCAGGCCCCGCACCCGCTTCCCCGATAAAACCAGTACAAACGCCAGCCCCCGCACCCGCTTCCCCGATAAAACCAGTGCAAACGCCAGCCCCCGCACCCGCCGCCCCAAAAAAAGCCGTCCTTGCGCCCTCCCCCGCCGCCGCGGCCACCACCCCAGCACTGGCTCCATCGGTCTCAAAATCCTCCCCTGCTCCTTCCCCTGCCTCAAAGAAGACCACTGCGCCTGCGCCTTCCCTATCCCCTGTTAATGCCCCCGCAGCAAGCCCGAAACTGTCTTCCTCCCCTCCATCCCCCGCCCCCATAAGCTCCCCTCCGGCTCCTGCACCAGCATTGCCGCCTTCAACCACCGCACCTTCCGCCGCTACACCGGCACCGACCATATCCCCACTGCAGCCTGCTGATGTGCCGGCCCCTGCCCCAAGCAAGAAGGGAAAGAAGGACAAGAAGAAAAAAGCCGCTTCTCCGGCACCATCTCACAGTCCAGCCGCAGCCTCCGCCTCTTCATCACCGGAAGCTTCTTCTCCTGGCCCCAGCGCTGCCGCTTCCGCCTCCGACGAAGCGGTATATCCACTATCTCCATTTTTTATCGTTCTTCTATAGTTCCATTGCACTCTCCCTCTCTTTCTTCCAGATCTGCCCAGATCCGAACGTTGCATTTAAAAAAAAAAGGACCCTAAGAACAGCGGACACGTCTCCTCACATATCCGTTAGATTACCAGCGATATTTTTACGTTTCGTTTTAAATTACATTTTAATTAAATTTCTTCGCAGTAGTTATGCAGCATAAATGTTATATACGGTGCGACGATTTGATTCCATCTTGAAGAGTTGCTTCCGTACCTTACTAGAAAATAATCTTAAATAATTTATTCAATAGCAGTAATGTTAATAATTCTGTAATGCATTTTTTGTTTATTAAATACAAAATTATTACATAATTTATATTTACGATCATATTTTTGTAATTTTTTTACTCTTGGGCTGCATTTTATACTTCTGATTCGAAAAAACAAAAGGAGCTTCTTTTGAACAATTATTTATCTAGATTTTGATTAATTTGAATTTCTTGATATTTACTGAGCTGCAGCTGAGCTATATAATTTACAAGATTTTGTCGGTGGTATAAAATTTCATCCTTTAGATTGCTTTAGAAATTGACACGTGTTCTCAATTTCATAAAACATACAAAATAATTAAAACATATTTTATTTTATTTACCTAATAAACCCTCACGGATTTCGCGCTACAGAAAATGATAAATAATAACTTTTTTTTTCCTTCTTCTGTGGAAACGCAGAGCGGAGCAGAGAAGATTATGACCGCGACTAAGCTGGTGGGAGTTATTTCAGCGTGGGCAGTACTACTGGCAGTGATCGCCATATGAGATCAGATCGGCGACGCCCATTAAATTTAATATATATAAATTCCGCTACTTTGTATTTTGTCCTCTCTCTCTCTCTCTCTCTCTCTCTCTCTCTCTCTCTCTCCAGCTGTAATTTTTGTTTGGTATTTTGTGGTGGTCCATTCTTGTACGGGATTGGAGTTGTAAACTTCGCATTCACTTTGGATTCTTTTCGTGGAGAGGTCTCTCTGTTTAATACCATTTGTTTTATTAATCACGAAATTAATTTAGGTGGCTTCTTTTCATTAAATGGCGTAAAGGCTTTATTCTTATATTTTTCTTTGATGCCTGACTTGTTAATGAAGACTTGTGGTAAAGCCGGATAAACCAGAATAGGGTCATTTCGAACCGCTTTAATGTAGCTTGATTTTGAGCTAACTCTAATTTGAATCTAGCCTGCTAATTTTTAAAATATTAAATTTGCTTATGTAATTATGATATACATTTCTTCTTTGGGCTCACCAATTGTGTAAACATCAGATGTTTGTCATCCAATATGATGAAGAGAAGACATTAAAGAGAGTGTGCATGTGCGTGTGCGTGTGGTGGCTAGGTCAATATACATCTATGCGAATAAGTGATTCAAATTTGTAGTTTACATCCATTGCACCACAAGGAGAATTCTACTATGTACGAAGATAGATTATTGTGTGCAGACACCAGATGGGAGAGAACCATCCGATTTTCTCTATCTGCAATAAAAGCACAAGCAAAACACAGTTATGTTTTGCCTGCGCTTTTACTATAGACAGAAAAAACTGGACGATTCTCTCCTTCTAATTACAAACAATAAAAAGTCGTAGGAAGAACAGGACCATGTACATCATATTAGAAAATTCTCCTATTCTCTAGGGAACAGGACTCTATTCCGAGAGAAGAAAAGAAGAAAAGCCTATTATATTAGTAGGCAAAATAAAATGATCCACTAAACTAGAGATATCTGTCATAATGGCCTATGCGAGACATAGATGCCCATTTTATCTTATGGCATGCTGAAGGTCGAGTATGAAGAATTTGTAGCACTCTCTAATTGAAACCGACATTTAGTGTTCTAGCAAGAGGCGTAGGCAACCTTACAGGAGCCTAATCTTGATGTCCCTAAGAGCCACCAAGTAAAAGCGACCTTCGATGACTAAGAACCACCGGATAATAGTAAGAAATTGTCAGTTAGGAAGGCATCGAGCAATAGACAAAAACTTTGAAATTTTTATCAGGCAAGTGCGCAATGATAAGAAGGCGTTAGGCACCAACTAACGCCAATTAGGTGCTCCTAGTTACTGAGGGTTGTCGAGCTAGTAATATTTGAAAAGAAACTTGTTGGCTACAAGTTGTTGGTGTTGAATCGTTGGCAACAAGCCAACAAGAGTGATATGTAGGGGTGCAAATGAGTCTAGCTCGAGTTAGAGGGTTTTCGAGTCAAGCTCAACTGTCAAATACTGAGCTCGAGCTCAATAGTAAAGCTCGAGCTCGACTCGACAGAGGAAAAAAAAAACTCGTCGAGCTGTTCTAGTGAAAGTTCGAGCCCAATTCATCCGTCGTGCCAGCACCCGTCGCCAACATTTAGAAGAAGATTAAGAAGAAAACATAGATGAGGAAGAAGAAATAATCACTCTTCTTGTTTAATGTAGCCCTTGTTTCCTGCTCGCGATTTCATTTTTCCACTGGAAATTTCATCCGCGAGCTACTCAAAGAGCTCATGAGTCGAGTAGTGGGCTATTCGAGCTCGAGCTCGAAATCGTGTTCGAATTTGACTCGCGAGCTTGATAAGCTCGACTCATTGAGCATGTTACCAAGTCGAGCTCGCGAGCCGGCTTGACACGGTTGCACCCCTAGTCATAAGCACTGAGCCATAAGAGCTAAGCCATATAGTTGGAGGTGTCAGGTTGGTACTAAGCTATCAAGTTTGGCTAGCCTCATGGGCTCTTCATGACATTTGACTTGTAAAAGGGAGCAAACTCATCCTACAATATATACAATTCTAATGGAGTGCCCAAAAAGAAAATAATGAGACATCACACATTTTTAAATTGCTCCATGGGTCATAAGTGAATCGAGTTGAGTATTATCTTGCTCATGCTATTATTTATTTATTTTCTTACTTAGTTTGAGCCAAGCTTCAATGTGATTTGAATTTTAAAATCTTGCTCAAGTTTATTTATTATTGAGCCATAATCAAACTTTAACTATTAATATATTTGATGCTAATGATTTAAACATATTGATTTATTATAAGATTTAATTAAAATTGACATAATTTAGTATGTATCATTTAAGTTGCTTGATAAATCTTAACTATAATTAACAAAATAAGTATTATTTAAAAAACAGTAAGAAAGTTGTCACAAACTAAGCATAAGCCATCATTAAATGAATAATTTCGAGAGATCTTAATAAGCTATTTATTTAAGTGTGATTAACACCTAGGTTGTGAACATGACGCACTCAAATTTACCCTTAGTTGAAGTTTCCTAAAGAAACCTCTTCATCACAATAATTTTTTTTTAAAAAAGGCGTGCAACATGAGAACTTACTATGAGGTCAACCATCCTAATACTATTTTCGCCCAAGCAGGCTTAACAACAAAGTTCTAATGGGATCCAGTGCCCTGACGCTAGTATGGCCGCACCCAAACTTTTCATCACAATAAGAGGTAACCTAAATTTATTTAGTTTTGAAAGTGTATGATAGAGATTTTGCAATTATCTCAAATTACCAACATAATTGCATAATGTGCAGTTAGGGATCTAAAGCATCCAATTAAATTTGGATGGCTGGAATTGCATCTACTGGCTTATTTACCAAAGCCACACTGGTTTTGAGAAAAACAATCCTAGGCATCCGAGTGTTTCATCACTACAGATTATGCCATGATGGTGATTGAAGAGCATTCAAATCTGCAATAAAGACGCTCACAACCAAAAAAATTTATGTTTGGGTCTACCATTTCTAGCTCTATTTGCCAAAACTTTTTTTCTACTGAATGTTTGGTATCTATTGCTATATGACAAGCTTAAGGCTTCATTTGGGACGGTTTTTTTATTGCTTCTTAAAGAAAATTTTTATACTAGAAAGCTGCTTTAAGAAGCAGCCAAAAAATCATCCCAAACGAAGCCTAAATCCTTGGACAATCAAGCCATGCAATTTAGCAACTATACCAAAACACAAGTCTTAGATCCTAATTAATTTGGAAGACTCAACCGTATCATTTTCCAGGTGTTTGCTCATAATTAGTATTAATCAACCTTTAAAACAGAATAAGTAATTGAAATGAGGGGTTTTCATTGGTTTAACTAATTGAGATAATAGCTTAGTCAAACTTAATTAAATATTTAATGCATTTACTAAGTTTTTCTACTGAGCCTAATCTATGTTTTCCATATTTCTTAAAGTTATCATACAGAATTTTATTAAAAAAATAACGGGATGGATTCAACTTGCTTACCTAATCAAATCCAACTCATTACTATGTTTCTTCATCCTGGACGAACTTTCCATAATGTTTCCCATAGAGAAAATCACTTCAAATTTCTTGCTCCTGGCATCATGAAGACGCACAATCAGGCCTTTCTTCCCCTACACACACAAATACACTTGTAAGATAAAATCCCTTTAAAAAGGACAAAACTTAAACTAAAAGTAATATGAATAGGCACACCATTTTTAACTAATAGAAACACGCCATGAACACAAATAGCCCCATGAATTTAACTTTTCAAATACTGGTTAGACGAACTAAGTGAACTGACAAAGATCTATGAAGGACTTGTTTATCATGTGAAAATGATCTATTAACACAATATTTTAGCCAGTTAAAGCTGGGTCAAACTCAGGTTTGAAACTGCCATGTGGTACAAGAACATGCAACATCAACCTAATGGGTCCAACCAAATTAAAGCAACCAACAAACCCGAGGACATGTTGGTCCAACTTCATCAAAGCAGACTAATAAGATTGCCAAGTTTCAGCTTTGGTTTTGTCACATTACCGAATTCAAACAGCTTCAAAAATTGTAAATGTACCTGGGTTAAAACAATTCAATGCCCAAAATGTACCAAACATGTACTGATAGAGATTTATTTTTTGTTTTGCAATAGTACTTTCAAAATATGTGGAGTAAATTTGAGTAATCTTACATTAAATATATTGATATAATAGCTAAAATGATGTTTTTGATGCAATCCCTTGACTACAACACCTCATTTTCATGCTCAATCTTAGAAAAAATATGTGCATAAATATGGAAAATGTCACATCGATCTAATTCCTTGAAACCTCATAAAAAAATGACAAATTAATGAACCCAGTTAAGGACACCTATCTCAATGACATCTCTGGATAGTTCATCCACCCTAAGTGCTCACCTCATCACACTATGATCCTTCAAACTCCTGCCAACAAAGCGAAGTCTTAGGCTTCGGACGGTTTTTGTTGTTTCTTAAAGCAGCTTTTTAGTACAAAAATTATATTTTTATACTAGAAAGCTGCTTGAAGAAGCAACAAGAAAGCTGTCCCATATGAAGCCTTAGGTTTCGTTTGGGACGGCTTTCTTCTTACTTTTTAAAACAACTTTCTAGTACAAAAGTTTCTTGAATTTGAAATTTTTGTACTGAAAAGTTGTTTTAAAAAGCAATACGAAAGCTGTCCCAAATGAAGCCTTAGTCTTAGCATTTTACCCCCTTTTGATTGACCTTCCTCTTGCACTGCTACTTACCTACACCATTGTTCTTGCTCTAAACTGGTGGCTGCCCATAGACTAACCTCTACTGGCACTACTATCAACAAATACAATGACAAGCTCGACAACTCTATTAAGGTTCAACTAGCATACCCTTCAATACCTCCACTTGTGAACCGACAATGCTCTTGGTTGATAAACCTCTTGGAACCTCCTATAATCTCTCAATCAGAAACTATGTTTCATTACCCTTCTAGCCCTCTCTTCTAAGAGAATCTAAGCATAGTCTTCCAATGACAACCATCACCAACAACACTTCATCTTTCATAAATGAAATTGGGGACACACCCTCTATAAGCTTTAACAACTTCTAGGCGTGGTCTCAATCGAGATGCCTTTGCTGAAGAACCTGCATGGGAAGAAACCTCTTATGTCCCAAATGCTTTTCTTGTCCTGTTATAAAAATATACACTAAAGAAAACCATTGAGGCCATTACCCTCTTCACCACTCTATCAAGGCAAATGAGGAGCTTGTTGACCTCATTTTTGTATGAGGTCACTTGAACCAATCCTGACCATAGATTAATTTCCAAATCAATTCAAACTCTAGGCCCTAGGATCCTTCTAGACTTCAGACCTTAGGTTCTATTCTAGACCTTAAGACCCTTCTAGAAGTTAGACTTTAGGATCTACCTAGATCATAAATCAATCCAGACATTTAATCAATCAAATCCAAAACCCAATCCAAATCCAAAATTTCAAACCAAAATCCAATGCTAAAAGGCCAAGTCCTAAAGGCCTTTTTCAGCAAATTTTCGAACACTTCAAAAACCAATCAAATGACCTCCGATTCAGAGTCTATCAGTTGCATACTGATGGGACATGTCTCTGGAGGAAACCCTCCAAATTTGAGCCCATTCTGAGATCTCTAACCTCAAAAACTAAATCAAAATCCAAAGGCTGTAAAACATTCAAATATTTACAGCCTATGCCACTGGACCTATCACCTTGAAGATTCTGACCTTAGAGCCTTCACCAAAGCCTCTAGTCACTTCTAGACCCTTAATCCTGATATGGTGAACAATAAACTGTATTTTTCTGGACTCATTTCAGCCCCCAGTGAGCACGAGCCCAAAAATGACCAAAATACCCATTTCAAACTAAACAACCTCTAATTTGCTTGGAACAACTTCCAACAAGTTTCAAATTTCATTTCAAACCTATTGGACCCATTCCCAACCCCTGGGTCAACCTGGTTGACCAAGTCAACAGGTTTGACCCAAGAGGCACTTTAAGGGTCCAAACAGGTGTTTTGACCCAAATGGCCTCTTTGAGCCATGAAATCACTTCTATGAGTTTTCAAATGTCATTTCAAACTTCCTGAGCCTGATTTCAAACCCTGGATCAACATGTTTGACCATATCAAACAAAATTGACCTAAATGCCCTTAATGGGCCCAATAGACCCATTTGATCAAATCCCATTCTTCAGACTCTTGAGCCACATCCAATAGACCCAAAATGACTTTTGAAATTGATTGAACCTATTTCCCGACCTTGGACCCATTTGGTTGACCAAATCAACTAGTTTTGGCTTAATGGCCCATTAAGGACCCATTAAGCCATCTTAACCCAAATTACCTACATGAGCTTGAGAATGACCCTCACCAACATCCATAACAGCTCCCTAAGTCTCTCCATCTGCCGCCTCAGCAGTATTTGACCTGTTGACTAGTCAAAGTAGTCAATAAATGGTCAAAGGACCTTCCAAAACTCAAAATATTGATTCTATACAACTCAAACCTCAATACCAAACACTCATATTGTCACTCCAGCACCTAATACATCTCGACATGCCAACTCAACAGCCCATGTGGCAGGTTGACCAGTCAACATGTGGTCAACAAATTCTTAAGTAGCCAAATCTCTTGGTTTAGGCTAATCCAACCCATCTAATCCCTCTCTAGCTGTTTGGAGAGACTCTAGAAGCTTCTTAGAGTCATTCACAGCCTTTAGATCAGGATCTAATGGCTTACATTTAATTCCACATGGACAAGAGGCCAAAATAGACTTTCCACCTAGGACGTCCTCTCCATGTCCTTGGCTTCTGCTCCCACCAACCCCCTGGACAGATGGCACTCATCTGGGAGCCTAACCAAATGATCCTAGCCACCCATTCAAACTGGAGGGGTTTGAATAAGGAGAAAATGCCCTAATGAGCTATCATTCAAGCCCTAGCCTTATCTCTCTTCCAAAACAACTCCAGAGCCGACCACCAGTTCCTTTGAGCTCTCCAGACCTCCCTCCATTTAATCCTAGCTCAATCTTACCGGTAAAGGCCACCGGCGATCGTCTTTCCGGCGAGACAAGGACAATCCGTCCAAGCTTCCATTGCGTTCGATCCAGGGGCTATGAGCTCGAGGTGTCTTCAACAAAATGGAGCGTGGACAGTCTACAAATGCAACAAATCATTAAACGGTTCAATCCGTCCTAAAATCAAGGTGAAAACCGAAACCCTAGAGCTAGGCACACTAGTCTAAATAGATTTTTGTAAAGCTCGTTTTAATCCAAATAAATCCCTCCCCACAATTTCTGTTCATATAATTAATCTAAATTTAAAATTTCAAACGAATTTATTGAGCCAAACTCTCAAACGAGCCGTTTAAGTTGATTAGGGTTCGGTTTATACAGTTCTGTAACTGTGTAACGTCGGAGCCGTTGATCTTGCGATCAACGGACACGATTTGGCCTTTCCGCGGTCCGTCGAACCGCTCGTTTTGGTCCGTCGCGTTGAAGGACATACGGCTCGATCAGAGCCGTTATTTCATTACCGCGGATAATCCAACGGCGAGAGAGAAACGCTGACGCGGATTAATGAAAACGCGTGGGACCCACGCGGTTTCTCAATCATCTGGTGATGATTGCCGCCGCCGCCTCCGCGTTGGACGAATCCGGCTCTGCCGCGTGGCCGCTTAGCCGCCAGACGGATTAATCTATTTTAAAATTAATTTTAATTAATTTTAAAATAAGAAAACTTAATTAAATCATAATACATTAATTAGTAAGCCAAAAATTTAATATAAGATATCAAATTTCTCAGAAAATTGATATCTTTAATTTAAAATTAAATTCAATTTAAAATATTATATTTATTTTAAATTATTTTAATTATTAGATATTTCATATTTTAAACTAATAATTAATTAAAAAAAATACATTTGATTAAAATTTTGTAAATAATTCAAAACTATATTTTAATATATACATTTACAAAACTTCAGAAACTTTTTTTTATTAAGTATAATATGAAAATTATTTTAAATATTAATTATTTTCAAATTACTTTAAATTCGTTTAATTAACTTAAATCTTTAAAAATTTGATATAAATTCATTTCAAATCATAAAATATAAATAATATATCAAATTTTTCTGAAAATTAATAATTTTAATTTAAAACTATTTTCAATTTTTTAAAAACTAAATTTATTTTGATTGAATTGAGTTATTTGAAAATCCTTAATATTTAATTAGTATTTAATTAATATCATATTAAATATTTTGAAAATTAAAAATTTATTTTGAAATGACTTTGAAAGTCAGTGGATCTCTCAATCATGTATAAATTCATTTTTGATAATATTTTGAATTACTTTAATTTAAAACATATATCTATATATAGGTTTATATATACTTATATATTTTTAAATCTATTTTAAAATTATATATATATTTAAATCCTTAAATGTTTGAGAGATCCCTTGGGATTTTAAGCATGGATCGAATGTGTGAATAGAAGTCATTGGGGAATGATTAGTGAGTGATTAAGTTTTAATCATTCACTAATCAAAACTTTATTATCTTAATTACCATCAATATTTGCATGCTTAGGTTGTGCACACACATGCACTTAGCCTAGGCTCTCCTAGCTTTAGGATTTGATTGTTTCTATGTGCTTATGTCATGATTAGTCCAAGGGTTAGAGAAACTTTGATTTGACCCATTCAAACTTAGTGTCATTAAGGACAATAATTAAGGACTTTGATTAGAGAACTTAGAAATTTCATTGTGATTAGGATACACCTCATTTGAATTTGAAATTTGAACCGTTTGAACTTAGTGACATTCTCAGCATTAAGGAGTTTTCTTACTGATTTTTGAATTCATTAATCCCCCTAATTAATTTTCCTAAGTTCAAGTCTTAATTAAGCATTAAAACCTTTCAGAAAATGTAATAAATCCAATTTAAACCCAAAAATTATGTATAAACCCTCTAACTGACCAGAATTCAATCCTTAACTCATGAAAATTGAAAGCCCCTTGATTTGACAGCAATTTAAACCTTAATCTAATTTTAAGTGAAAATCAATATTTTATTAATATAATTAATTAATAATTATTTAAAATTCCAAAAATTTCCCAAACACTTGGGAATCTTTCCTTAGGTCATTTCTGACCTTTGGAGCTGATTTCAAGGAGTTGGGATCTTATTTGAAGCAAAATCACGAAAAGGGGCCTTTAATTAAGGATTTTCAATAATTCAATAAATAGTCAAAACTTTAAAAATTCATAACTAATTCCAGAAAAATCCAAATTGACCAAACTCACTTGCATTCAACTCATAATGACTCCTAGTATTTATTAAAAATATTAAACTCCAGAAATCTATGATATTTCAAAAAGTCAACTTTTTGGTCAACCATAGGTCAAAACTAGTTCAAAACTTCAAACCTTCGTAATAAAATGCAGAAAAATCCATTTTCAATGTACCTACTGTCTAACTGATCGTAGTAAGGTCTAGTATTTTAATAAAATACAAACATTCCAGAAAACACCCTTAATCAAAAAGTCAATTTTTGAACATTTAATTAAATGATTAAAATATTCAAAAAAATCCTAAAAACTCAAAATCACCTCTAAAACTCCAGAAATGGTTAATCAACTCTTAAAATCAGTAATCAACCAATTTTGGATAAAATTCATTAACTTTTGAATCTCAATCAACTTAAGCTACTTAATTATACCGGGTACCACTGGGTAACCCAGGCCTACGAGGCTGTTAACTCAGCCCCAAGGAAGGTGAAATAAACTTCACGGCCTCGGTGTGAAACAAAGGTGGTTCCCAACAAATAATTAAATAATTGATTTTAAAAGATTTAAAATATTAATATTTAAATTCTAATTAAAAAAATCCCTTAAGCCTTACAACCAATCGAACTCGAAATAACTCTAACTAATAATCCTATTTAGGACACATCAAAACCACACGACCTACCTCACATACTTTAGATGTTTTGCTAGGATCACTGACTCTAGTTCTAGGCTAGGCCGGTGTTTTACTTTCTGCAGTTGTGTGCCGTATTTTTCGAGCTTTTACTGCATGCTGTTTGCTAGTATAGAATTGTTGTGTTTGCTTACTTACTTACTGCACTCTGTGATTGATTGTGCGTTAGACTTACCCCTAGGTTAGGGACGAATTATACTTGTGCAATCTTATGCAGGTGGCCATGCTCATATAAGGAGCTGAAAACTAAAGGGGGCAGTTAATTAAAAAAAATATATAACTCTTTGCACAGGTACCTGCCGCGCTTAAGACCCCCTTTAAATAAAAAGAGCATGGCCAAGTGTGGCTAAAAAAATGCATTTTAATTTTCTATATTATAACTGCTTGGGATTGAGTATATAACTGTTGATTATTAGGATAACCCTGCAGGATCGAGTCTAGATTTTCATTTTTTTAATTGAGATGTAAATTTGATTATATAAAGGTTGTAATTGTTTAAAATGATTTGAATTTGGGATATTCGATCCAATTTGAATTCCAAAGAGGTGAAGACATCCCTAAAGGGGAGAGCCTTCTTCCATTTGGAAGTCAAATTAGGATCTCTTTCAAATATCCAAAGAGGAAAGATAACACCCCACTTAAGGGGGAGTTTCTTTTTATTTGGGTATCCGGAACCGACGAATCAAGATGTTCGTGAGAAGACGAAGAAATGGACAACGAGAAGAATCCCAAATTTCAAATTCATTTAATTTAGGATTAGAAATCCGGGCTGTAGTCAATGGTGCCCAGCCACTCTACTTTACTGTCATTTCTGTGATGTAATAATAAGTGGCACTTGCCATATGGACATTCAATTTGATATATTTAATGTAGTTGATTTATTTAATTTGATTGCGCATTAGAACTCATGTTTTTCTAGTCTTTTTATTTGCATGTCGTGTTTGGATTGACCTGGAATGCGAATTTAGGCTCTTAGGGGTTTGTCAAAAATTCTTCTACTTTAATTAAATAAAATTTTTAAGATAAGATAGAAACTCTAAACGGTCCTAAGAAGTAAGCTCGGACTCGCCGAGGGTTTTTCATGCATCATATTAAATCTTCTCTACCTTGTTAGGCATCTCCCCGCCTGCGGGTTCTGGCAGACCACCTGGCCTATGAGGGTGCCGATCTGTCAAGGGGATGTTATGCAATCTCTAGGATAAAACCTATTTTCTAAGCCAAAGATTTTTAAACTGCTACATACTGATTTTGCATTCAATTGAGTCAATTAGCATGCATCGCATTAGTAACAAATTTAAAAGAGTCTAATATTTAATTGCATTTATTTAGACATCAAAAACCCAACATAAGTCAAAGGGGCCAATTAGGATCTGCTCTAGATGTCGGCCCTGTTCTCAAAACTTTTCTTAAACAACGTCCCTACCACTCTACAAAAAAGACCGGACTCATATTTTGAAATCGTTTAGGTGGTTTAGCTGGCTCCCCAATCCAGGCCGGGGTAAGACCAGATCCGCATTGCACTAGCTAGGTTCGGGGTACTAATTTCGAGTGCCCAATTTAGACTTAGGTTCTGAGGCTGGCTCGGGCCATAAGACCTCAACTTCTGGGATTTGAATCCCACTTTCTAATAAAATTAACCACTCAAACTAAAAATTTCTTTCAATCAAATACAAGCCTAATAATTAGGATAGACTGAGGTGTTTTCTGAAGTAATTCAGAATCTCAAAGCACCTCCTACTTCTCCTCATTTGACTTCAGAAATAAGTGCTCAACATTGAACCAATCCCATTTGAAAATTCCTACCCTTTTCCTCCTTTGATATCGATCTTTGAAAATCTAAAATAAAATTTCTACCGCTATTTTAATCGAGAGTTTTCGTAGGGAATTTTGATTTTCTACGATGTAATTAACTACGAGGGCTTGCGCTCGTAGGAGATTTAGAAACCCAGAACTTATTTTCAAAACCTATAATCTTTCAAAATCTCTAATTAATTTTCTTTGGAAAAATCAAACCCGACGATCATTATCGTCATTTTCGAACGATCCATAATAATTGATATCTTCTTTCTTCAGAGAGATATATCAATTATTATCGTGGTTTCGATTATGAAATTAATGATCTTTTATCCGAATTAGAATAGTCAAACAATTGATTAGATTCTATTTTGATCCTCCGGGGTCAAATGTGATTCTCCCCTTGAGTTTGACTACGATAATCCGGATAAAATTAGAATTCTAAAATTTGAACCCATTAGAGAACGATATGATCATCTTTTGAGGCGATATATTGTTTATAATGACGTGTTCAATTTCAAAATTCAAAATTAAATATTCCCAGAGAAAATTAATATATTTTCAAAACTATATATATCTAAATATATTTTTTTAATCAAAACAGAGCTCCACCGTATTACAATTTATTTGGACTTCATTCCCTCCAATTTGAAGGAGAAATTGTCGCTCACTTTATGCATTTTATTTGCCAATTACTAAAAAAAGATTGAAAAGCAAAAAAATGAGAGTTCTACATTTTAAACATTTATTTCATATAATTTAAAATGAAGGAAAAAGTGCTGCACCTCATTTTACCCACTTAATCCAAGAGCATTCACGAGTTATTAAAATGAAGCATGACCAAAATGGTCAGATTGCTTGGATCCTCATCGAAAGGACTAAATTCCTATAAGTTACTTAAGAATGCCCAATTTGTAAACCATATCATAGCACATATGACAAAGACAGAGAAGCAATTCAAAAAGGATGTTCAATATAGTGAACTAAGAAAGAACAAATGAACCTAAGAGATGGAATATTAGCATTCACAAAAGATGCACCTGCATTCGTTGTTTTCTTAAGTAACAGTTTAAAATCCTACCAATTATATTTTAAAGAGATTATATACCTATATATAATAAGAACTGATGCTCTAGCTACCTCCTCACAATACTCTTGATGTAGGAACATCTTAACTAATGCAGCTTTAGGAATATGCTATCTAAGTTTGTTACTACTAGCTTCTAGAAAGTTCTTATTAGCTTATAAATATGCAAGTATTGTAGTAGGAAAGACATTGAATGAAATATTACATCTCTTTGAAGCTTTAAGCTTGAGTTTATCCTTGTTCCCTAGAGTGGGATTAAAATCCTTCTTGCAGGTCGATTCTTCCGACGATCCACTACATCAGTTGGTATCAGAGGCAGGAGCTTGCGAAGATTGATGGACTGCAGAAGAAGGTCGGCTGTCGACGACGATCGAAGCCGAAGAAATTGGGCGATCGACGAAGATCGACGTCGAAGGAGATGGGCGGTCGACGACGATCGACGTCGAAGGAGATGGGCAATCGACGACGATCGACGCCGAAGAAAACGAGAGATCGATGACTATCCTCCTCTCGAACTTCCACTCCAATAGTGTGATCCGCCGCCGGAATACCCTCCTCCCCAACTTCCACTCCAATGGCGAGATCCAGCACCGGAATATCCTCCGCTTGAACTTCCGCTCAAATGGCGGAACCCATTGCCCGACCATTTAGTCCGCAATCAACCTGCGGCCTTCGTCCGCAACTCGCCTCCACTCCTGCCTCATTTAGTCGCCCATGATCCTTCCGCCGCTTCGTCTCTTAACCACACTCGCAATCCCGACCCCCTCATGCAAGATTTCGCCACTACCACTCCTCCATTGTCGCGCGCTTCCAATCTGGCCATTCCGGCTTCATCCGTTTGCTTCCCCAACAAGCCCGCACAACCCACCCCGCTCCAACGGGATCCTTCCGCCGCTGATGTTAATGTTGTCGAGGAAGAGCAGTTCATCAGGCCTCTTCAGTTTCTACATTCGCAACTTCCCTTTGACACCTCCCACGACATAACCCAGATTCCACCTCCCCCAGCCAACCAACAACCCATCGTCCATGCTTCACTTGAACGATCCAAGATTCAAGCGAGCTTGACCCTTGCCACAGAACCAGAAAAAGCAACTGCTGATAATAACATTGCCGATAAAGAGCCATTCGTAGGGCCTCCGCTACCCACAGATCTGCAACTGCCGCTGCCACTCTTATCCGGCGATCCCAAATCCACTATCAAATCTAATTCCTCTACCTCTATAGCCAGCTTCGACTCTTTGGTTGGAGCAACGCGTGAATCCAGTGAGAGACAACCCACGTTGTCGGACATAACGCTAAAGCTCGTACATCATGTGTTCTCTACATGTGGCAACTTCCCTACGTGTGAGTCCATCCGGATGTCACAACAGGACAATTGCACCAGAGAAAGGACACTTACAGTATTTACCAGAACTAACAAGTCGTCGGAGGGCCTTCTTGAGAAAGTTACAGCTGACGATGTCAACATTGGCCTCAATTCAGAGACATATGAGGAGGCCCATGTAGCAGAGAAGGTGTTAGCAGCTCATCCTTTCCTTTCAAAAATAGACATGTCCTTAGGTGGAATCCATATCTTAGCGAGCAAGCTGATGCAGATCCAAATGCAAAGCATATCAAAATGCCTACCTAATAATGTCTTCATGGAGGCCATGCCTCAAAATCCGGCATCCGTGGCTAATGCTATGAGAGTTTTTATGCAGATTAATAGCAAGGCAAAGGATGCGCTTAGGAAGCTGCTACTAAGACGAGAATTTGATGCTTTTCCGAATGATGAACAAATGCATGGCATGGCTCGGCTAGCTAAAAATCTGCATGCTTATGTGACCGCATTGCCAAATAATATCCTGACTAAGGAGGCGGCTTTCTTATTGGAGGTAATTAACGGTTTTCATGCCCTTAGCATAACAAAAAAATATACAAATGATAGGAAGGTGTATGGCAAAGCCTCTAGAAGTGGTACTGGGAATGTTCTTTCTGCAGGAGTTAAAATGCCCAGTTTAAATTATACGGATAAAATTGATCCAGCACAATGCAGACAAGCTGCTCGACGAAATGTCATTGATAGATCTGATCCCAAATTTGTTAGGCAATATGAGGAGGCTCTCATTAGGGAAGAGGCTGACTAGGACACTCTGCAATGGCTGAAAGAAGGGGATCTTATCAACATTGTTGTTGTTGCTCTTGGGCCTATAAATAAAATTGTTCAAATGCTTAATGAGCTTCGTCAAAGAATCTGTCTTGCTGAAGATGGGGAAAATGACCTTCTAACGCAGCTTCAAACAACAAGGAAAATATAGATTTACCATGAAACAATTTGATCACTGAATACCTCCATGGGCTAGTGGCATATGAGGTAAGAGGCTTCAATTCTGTCAGAAACGTCTTATTAAATGATGATCTAACAACAAAAGTGGGGGACTGTGGCCTTTCAAGATTATATGATCATGGAAATGTTCCTAAGGAAACTCCTGTAATTGGAACCTTCGGTTATATTGCTACAGAGTTCAGTAAAAATGGCAGGGCAACTGCCTCCACAGATATATATGCATTTGTGGTCTTTTTGTTTGAAGTTGCATGTGGAAGAAGACCAATTCTTCAAGATGCTTTACCAAATGTTCAAGAATTTAATGGACTGCGTATCAAACAATTGGAAAAGATCGGAAAAGATGGTGCTTTCGTTGAGAGACGCAGAAACTTTGATCCAGGGATATGGTTATGAGTTTTATACCTACCTCCTTCTTGATGGCGTAGTGATTATTATCATCTCGACAGAGTCGAGCTCTTCTGACACAAGGGGAGTATGATGTAGGAACATCTTAACTAAATGCAGCTTTAGGAATATGCTATCTAAGTTTGTTACTACTAGCTTCTAGAAAGTTCTTATTAGCTTATAAATATGCAAGTATTGTAGTAGAAAAGACATTGAATGAAATATTACATCTCTTTAAAGCTTTAAGCTTGAGTTTATCCTTGTTCCCTAGAGTGGGATTAAAATCCTTCTTGCAGGTCGATTCTTCCGACGATCCACTACATCAACTCTCTTGTGTCGTCTCCTCTACCAAGCATTTCGCATTCTACCCTTTCTTGTACTCAATTGTATATACAATACTAAAGGGACCAGATGCGGGTTCTACCTGATACTACCTGAGACCTGATATGGAGGCCACCGAATAAATAATTATAAAGGAAATACCAGCTCAACCCACGTGGCACGTTCCTCTGCTTCTAACCGTTTTGATTTCTACTTTTGCTATTTCCGTATTCCTTTCTTTATTTTTCTTATAGGACTTAATTATAGCATTTCCGGTGATGGTTATCTTCTCCGTTTTGGAGGCTGGGAGGACATATAGAAAATTATCACTCCTTTTACAAACTTGTTACTGTTACATTGCTGTGTAGTTCTCGTTGCAGGTCAGCGGCTACACCATATATTTTTCAAAAATAAATCAGAAACATTATAATTAGATGAATTCAATTAACCATCCTTACTACAACCATGTCAGAAATAAGGCCAAAGAAGTATTTGCAACAAACAACACAAAATGGCAATTTGCAACCACTATGATAATTACAACTGTCATAGATTAAGAAAACGTCAAATAAGACAACCTAATATTTTAAACTTGGAAAACTAAAATGAATTCTGAAAATAGATTGAGTATAACTTCTATAACTGCTGCCTGAAATGAACAAAGGCCACCGTCATATTCAGATCTAAAAAGTTTGCCTGTTCTGTCATTTAAAGCTTCAGAGAAGATTTTAAAAAAGCCGCAATTTCTTGTATCAGGAAATGGTTTTAAACAGAGTAGAATGTAAAAGGAATTGCCAGGCTAATGATCGACAAACAATGAGACCATAGATATAGAGGCCATACTTGTAAGAGTGTCAGGTAAGATCCAGTAGTGCGCTCTTCAGTCGTCCAGATCGCCTAACATTATATACAAAGTAATTTGATCATCTTTTGTCTATATCTCATACAAATTTCTGAACCCAAAATTTTGCCAAGTGCAAGCCAATATCAAGTGATAGATCTTGCTAAACGTTCAGATAATCTGTTCAGATGCTCTTTTGAAATGCCGGGATTGAGCTGTTCAAGGTTTTGAACAAAAGCACTTGCTTCATCTCTCCTCCCTTGCTTACAATAACCATCCACTATTGAGTTATACGTGTTCTCATTTGGCTTGCATCTATGTTTTATCATGTAGATAACTAAATCGATGGCTTCCACAAACATTGAATTGGCCACATAACTTGCAACAAAGATATTATAAGTAACAATATCAGGCTTAAGCCCTGAAGCCCGAAGATCAGAGAATATTCTGGAAGCTTCTTTCATCCTGCCATGCTTTCCATAAGCATAAATAACAGTGTTGTAAGAATAAAGATCAGGTCGCCCACATTTTTCTTTGATCTCCCTGAGAATACCATCAGCCCTCTCAAAGTCCCCCAACCGACTATACATATTAATCAAGCTATTATATGTAGTCAGAGTGCGAGTAAAACCACTTTCTTTCATGAAGTTAAGAATCTCATTTACCTTTGAAAGCATCTGCCTCCTACCATAGATTGATACCATTGCATTCAAAGTAGTTATATCAAGAGAGCACCCTCTCTTCCTCAACTCCAAGAAAGCCCTCTCTGTCTCTGGCAAAAGATTGTTTTTGCTGTTTACCAATACAAGAGTTTTGAAAAGAATGTTGCGTGGTTCAATAACCCTACCATATATATCTTCTTCAAGGGATTTCATCCTATCAAGCTCCTTCGCATTGGCATATGCATGCAGCAAAGAACAAAAAGTAAGCTCATTTGGTCGACAATTGAGATCCTTCATCTCAGCAAGTATCTTCTCCGCTTGCTGCCAATGTTTTCCACGAGCCAATGCAGCCATCAAAGCATTGTAAGTGGACAGATCTGGCCCAATTCCAGCAGTAAGCATATTCTCATAAATCTCCATAGCCTGGTTGAACAACCCACATCGGCTGTAAGCACTGATCAAGGTATTGTAAGTCTCCCTTTCCGGCACAAACCCAGCTTTCCTCATCTCTTTGAAAACACCGGACACTTCTGTGTCCATCCCATTCTGACCAAAAATTGCCAACAGAGAATTCCAAGTGACAACATCTGGCGTAAAGCCGTTTGATCTGAGCATCCCAAAAACGCTCATCATATCCGCAAACTTTCCACGGTTTCCATGCATCTTAATCAGAGCATTGTAGGTACAAAGATTCGGCCTGCAGCCTTTGCTCCCCATCTCCTCAAAAATTCTCATGGCAAGCTCATCCTTACCAACCTTCTCAAAACCTGATATCAGAGTAGTGTACGTGACGACATCAGGCTCTATCCCCTTTGCTTCCATTTGCACCTTCAGCTCCATTGCTTCTTCCAAAATCCCATCTTTAGCGTAGGCTGAGATCAAAGAGTTGTACGTAACTAAACTCGGAGGAATACCATTGGCATCCATCTCCCCAAGCACCTCCATAGCCTCCTCATGCTTCCTAGACTTTCCATAAACATCCAGTAGCACATTGTAAGTGACTTTATCCGGGCCTAAACCCAACAATTTCATCTCCTTAAATAGCTCAATAGCTTCTTCATGCAGAGATCCTCTGCGGCAGCAACTGATGAGGGTATTGTAAGTGTACCGATCAGGAGCAATTCCATCCCTCTTCATGAATTGAACAAGGGAGACGATTTTGTGCCAGGGCATGAAGAGCTTTCCATAGACATTCAACACAATGTTATAGGTAACAAGGGTTGGCTTAATACCCTCCTCCTCCATTTGCTGGAACACTGAAACAGCGTCACGATAGCGCTCGTTCCGGGAGTAGGCAGTGATTAGGGAAGTGTAAGCGTACACGTCGACAGGGCAGTGCTGAGTGCGGAAATCATCAAGAAGGGTAGCGGCTGCGGAGAGCTGCCCGTTGCGGCCCATGATGCCGATGACGACGGGGATGATAGCGGTGGATGAGAAGAGGGCGTCTCCAAGAGCACGTCGAGCGGTGTCGAAAACGGCAAGGGCAGTGGCTGATCGCTTGTGGAAGTCGAGGGCCTCAACAATTCCGAGAATATCAGTGAGAAGAGAGTTTGGATCGTCGCAGGCGGGGTTGAGAAGTTGGCGAAGGACGGGTTCAAGTTCGGGGGAGGCGGGATTGAGGAGGGAGCGGATAATACGGTGACCGCGGAGGGAGACGCGGGGGTCGACGGACCATGGTTTGCCGCGGTTGGGGTCGTGGTGACGGCCAAGGCGGGGTTTGCGGGAGGTACGCGGCGAGCGGCGTGGTTCAGTAACGGATGGGGAAGAAGAGGAGGAATGGCGGAGGAGATCTTGGAGAAGAGGAGAAGGGGAGAGGGTAGAGATGGGGCTGAGAGTTGGGGAATCGAGGGAGAAGGGCCTGGGGGTGGGAGGGGAGGGGGCACGGATGGAGAGCGGGAGTGAAGAGATGAGCTTCTCGGCCGCCATGTCGGAAGCGCCAAATGAAGGATGGTTTAGGCTTTGCCGCTTGGGCTTAAGGATAGAGTGGTAAAGGGAATAGAAATATCTTCCGAGGGAGAGTGAAGAGAAATCTAAGCATGGATTTGTATAGAAAATGGGCCAGGCCCAACAAGCATGAGATTTGAAAGAAATGAACTCCATTAATTTTTTTTTTAATTTTGAATTATAAATTATAAAATATATAATTTTAATTTAAAATTCTTAAAAAAAAAAGTTTTAACATTTAACTAATAGGTTATTGGCCTTTTTCAATTTATATCATTTATAATAAAAATTATGCTGTAAAGATACTATCTATTTTCTTACTTAATATTATAATCAAGAAAATATTTTAATGGGGAAAATTTTTAAAAATATATAAATATAATTATAAGTTTTACAATTAAGTTATTTTATGAATATCTAATCTTAAAATAATTTTTGATAATGAAAGTATTTACTATTAAAATTATATTTTAATTTTTTTAAATATGCAAATTAATCATATTTTTTAAGAGTCTTAGTTATATATATTTGTGCCATTTTGTGTGTGAATATTGGATTAGTGCTTTTATTTTTGTCAGTCATTAGGTCACTCCTGATTTTCTTTTGTACATTTAAAAACAAGAAGTTTCAGAAAAAAGTTTATTTTACGTGTCCCATAATTTCTGAAGTTGATGAAATATATCAATTATTTAATTTTTGGAGAAATATAACTGTTGCGGACTAGAGTGTACGCGGAAATAGTGTTAGAAAATTTTCGTCTCAACGTTGTACGATTATCTAGCACACAAACATGAGAGAAATAGAAACACTATGATTTTTACGTGGAAAATCCTGGAAAGGGAAAAAACCACGGAGTCACGCCCAGTTGAAAGAGTTCCACTAGTGTTTGCTTGAAATACAAGAGGCTGACACGTCCTTAAAATTTAGGACGATCAGATTACAATGGATCAGTTCAGGAATGAAAATCAGTTACAACGTCGAGCAGAGTTCCGACTTCATTTTGGCGTCAGAGGTGGGGTAGAATTCCGACGTCGTTCGAAAGTTGAGCGGAATTCCGGCGTCGAGTAGAACTCTAGCATCACTTGAGCGTCAGACAGAACTCCGGCGTCGTTTGGAAGTCAGGCAGAATTCCGGCGTTGGACAGAACTCTGGCGGTGGTCGAGGAGGAGTTCTTCTCTCCTATCCGTCTCTTCTTCTTGCTTGGGTTCTCCCTCATGAGAAATGAAGGGTTTATTTATAGATATTATGGAGTGGCATGGCTTGTAAGTAGGTGAGAGATCAGAGGTAAATAGGGATTGGTCGGATGGACGACCGATATTGAATCCTTTGATCGTGCACTATTTGTCAGACATTTGAAGGCATTAATGATGTCGGAATTTGGCGATCTTGGGCTCATTGGATTTGTCTCGTCGAGCCGTTCGATTTGACCATAAAATCGTCATATTTAGAAACTATTGATAACTCAAATTATGGTTTGAACTTTTCAACAGCGCTTCGGGTGCTTGATTTGGACTCATTTGGGCTCGGATTGAGTCGGTGTCGTTGAGTTCGTATTTCCAAGGCGCTCAATTTGACTGTAAGTTTGTTGAAATCTGAGTTTAGGTGATCCCATATATAGTTTTTGAATTTTTTGGCTCGATTTTGCCTTGAGATTCGTGCCCGATCAAGATAATTTATTGATGATACATCAATAACTAAACAAAAAATTCGTTAGGACCAAAATATCACAATTTGCATAACCCTCATTGAGCAATATCATATGACATTTTGATCATAAGAGCTTTGAGGCCTTTCATTTTTCTAAATTCCTTCTCTATTTCGGCGTGCATGTTTCAAGATGCGATGATTTTTCAAAATAATAACTTTTCTGCATTGATTTTTTGTGAACATTTCGCTTCGAGCTATATATATAATTTTAATTGAATTTTTTTTGCTAAAATGATTTTTTTAATGTATTTTGAGGCTATGTCATCATTTAAGAAAATGATTAAGAGGTGCTAATTTTCTGACTCAAAAAATACCTATAGAAATATTAAATGTAAGAACTTAATGAATGGAAATCAATAAGTGGTTGAGCACCATTTTAAACAAATAATTATAAATAAAATTATTTTGCTAGATTGATTTTTAATTTCTTTTGAAATCAAATCTAAATCAAGTCAAGTTGAGTTAGATATGATTCAATTTTTTTTTTTTTTTCAATTTACATCTTTTCTAATTAGTTTCATTTATTTTTAACCAAAATAAATTCGAAAATACTACTTTATAATGAACATCTTTTTGGCTATTTTTTTGGTAAGAAAAATAATTTATGTTTGTATGATAGCTTTTTCATAGCTATTTTAAATATTTTTCTTTATAAATATATTTTTGGAAAGCATTTTTAAGACAGTGGTTCAGAAAAGAGATTTTAAAAGCAAAAACATGAAACTTAAGCATTTTTCAGATAATTTTCTCATTATTTTGTACAACAACTTTACATATAAAAATTTCTTGAAAACAGCAGCAAAAGTTGTCCCAAACGAAGCCTCAAGCCGCCCCAATAAAACCTAAAAAAGGAGACATTACTCTGTGCGGAGACCGGATGCAGAACGTTATCCGGAGACCAACCAGAATGCGTCACATCAACGGTGTCGAGTGAAGAGCTGACGTGGCGCACAGAATAATTAATCCTAAAAAAGAGACATATTGTACCCTATCTTATTGGTAGCCCAATGACGTGGGCTTCATTTTTTATCATTTTTTTTTTAAGAATTTTGACATGTAAATTCTAAGGATAAGAATTAATTAATATTTTCCTAAAATTAAATGTCACTAATATATCATTATCAAGCTTTAATCAATTATGTTTAGAAAACAGCTATTAGCTTACCTTAATTATGATAACAAAACCCTCAAAAGTATGACATTTTAAGCCTTTGTTTCTTACGACATTGCCTAAAGCCCATTACTAATGGGTCAATTTGTACCAAGCTGGCCCAAGCCCATGCCATCAATTAAATCTAGAATTAGCAAATTGTTTCAGTAATAAAAATTGACTGGATGATATATTTCGGTAAGAAGGTATAATTAATGGCTTTTATCAAAGAGATTCGGGCTTCGTTTGGGACAGCTTTTTTAATATTTTTTAAAATATTTTTTTAGTACAAAAGTTTAAATTTTGTATTATAAAATTGTTTTAAGAAGCAATAAGAAAGTTGTTCCAAATGAAATCTAAGAATGTAATTATATACTAATAAATTTATTTGTTTATAATAATACACTATTTAATAATTTTGTTGGGAAGTATAAGAGTCTATGTAATAGATGGTTCTTGTATGGATGAACTAAATATAGTTGAATTAGGGATTAGAGCTTGGCCCAAGCTCATCATGGCCTGATAATTAGGGTTTAGATTTGGGCCAAAAATTAGTTTTATTTGGTTTGGGCTTACAATGGCTCCATCAGCCCAAAAGTCTTATGAGATGCCTAACACTAATAGTGTATTAGTAATTTTCTAGTTTATCTCCAACTAAATAGCTTATCAAACTATCTCCCCAAGCTTTTTAATATACTAATTACTAATAAATGTCAAGTTGACAAAACACTTTTTTGTTAATGAATTTATTTTTTTAATTTTTCAAACAATTTGATTACTAGTGGTGGATAAGATTAGTAAAAAGACACATTATGGGTGTTCTCCACTCTAGCAATTCCCTCAAAGCCAAGGCAACAAATTCCATGACCAACTTGCTTTGACTAGATGGCAATGAGTGTGAAAAAGGTCCCAAAGGATGTACCCTACCATGTTCTCTTCTTAATTAGGGTTCTTAATTAGGGGTAGGGTTTGTTCAACTCTAATAATTTGATTATTGTCAAGAGTAATTCGACATTATTGACGAGTCATATTTATGAGGACTTGTGAGAGTCAAAAGCAATTATGAGAAATTTTAGTTTTGAGTTGAGGAGTTAGAAAATTATTATTGTATTGAATATTTTTTCTTACACATAATAATATTCTCTTTTAAACGACCCAATGTGTGCAACTAACCTTAGTCTGTTGGTTGGGAGCTTTAGTTACCAACCAAGAGGTCTTGCGTTGAAGCCTCGTGTATGTGATGTGTGTGTGAGTTTGCCTTAATTGGCCTAAATATTTCCAAAAAAAAAACCCAATGTCATAAATAGTCCATGATTTCAAGCATTTTAGATGTCTTAATGGCTTCAAATTTTTTTAGCGTTTAAATTGTGCATAATCTGGAGCGTCTCATAAAAAGAGTCGGGGGAGTCGATGAATTTGAAGGCGCCGTGATTTTAAGTAGATCTGGATCTCCCTCCATAAAAGTAGTTGGAAGAGATTAAATGTTGCTTAACATGACAAATTGAGCGGTAGGTGAATGTCATTGTTACTTTTGGACAGACGTACATGACTTGTATAGGTTGAGTAAATTGCACACCAAGTAGGGGGAGATTCGCCTCACCCTTTGACCAATTTGATTCAAATGATTATAGTCAAAATGTGCTTGAACAATCATGTGATTATAGTCGACCCTCATATAAATCCAATTTAATTCTTCTTGATCTAAATGTGCTAAAAAAGTCACATAAGTTTAATTATATAATAATCTCATTTTTGCAAAAATAAAAAAAGAAATTAGATGGCTTCTAAAATATTATTTTTATTTTTTTTTCATTTTTAATAAAAATAAAATTATATACATCCATGATTAATCTAACTATGTCCATATCATTAAGAAGAAACCATTTATTCTTTTTTCAATATGTATACCACATGAATAAAGTAGAGATTAATTTAAGTTAAAATTAAATTGTCTCCTTTAATTTGTCTAATTGATAATTACTTTTAGGGAAATCCTTCTTTATTAGAACAAATAGTAATGAGTATAGAATAAAGCCAAATATTTTATCCTCCGCAAATTTTCATTTAAAACACTCATAATAAATGACAATATAAGTATAATAATATATATTTTTTCCATATACATAGCACTCAAAATAATAAGAGTTATATGATTTGCACATAAACTATACTATTTATATCCATAGTATCCAAAATACTAAAATAAAATAAAAGTAATCTCTCCCATTAAAATTGCTAACTCTATTATTACGTCTGTCAGCCCAATTGCTCTGTTACAGTTCACACATACTCTTCTGTTCATGGTAGCTAACAGGAGAAGCATTGACCGTCTCCCACTTCATGGCCACGAGAAATTGCAAACAAAGACATAGATGGATTAAGGTCTAGTTGACTCGTGGAGTCCTCCATAAGCCAAATGATCAGCAATGAAAATAAGAAAATCATAAATAACTCTCAGGAATACATTTGATGGGCTCAATTGTGATCTGATGAGTTCCAATGAGCATCGTAATATAGTTAATGGAAGTGTTAGAAATTAAAACAAAAATTACTTTAAAATTTGATAGCTATATCTAGAAATGCCTTTTTAATGCATCTCATTATTAAATTTTGTCCATAATGCATACTAATTTCCCATTTGAGTGTGTAGTTTGCAAAAATCCTCTATCAAATTTTCAGAGTAATGATAAACTCTAATTAAGCTATTTTTAACTTATCCAAAACTAGCTACGGACAAACTGATAAAATAATGCAATATAAATATAAATGATTTAAAAAACACTATTTTTTCCTCAAAGGAAAACATATTACGTGTTGTATTCAGACGCTTATTGAGGTTAATCCGGACACGTCATATCACCCAATACGCATTGATTGACGTGATGAGTCAAAATTGACCTCAGAATGCATTCGGACACCCCGCACTTAATAATATCTCTCCTCAAAGACTGTAAAACCATCATTAAATAACAATCATGATGAACAAAATAATTTCTTCTTTGCTAAAGGGGAGCCCCACCTGTCCCCGTTATTAGAGAAAGCTAACGTCATGCAAGAATAGCGACCACGCAATTTGACCACACCAGCATCTTTCCATTGGCACACGCAGACAAACTTTTCCTTATATTTCATTATTTTTTTAACTAGTATATTTATTTATATATATACATGAATTTTGAACAAATTAATTCACAAATTCATAAGCATTAAATATATAAATATTGAATCTGGCCCTATTCTATTGGAGCTCAACTATAATTCAAAATTTGTCAACAAAATTGATATTTCATTGATTTTGGACGACCTCATAGCAAAAAAATCTCATATCAATTTCATTTCAGTTGTGTTCAATAAACTAATTTGTAAGCATTTCCTGGTCAAATTAACATCGCTCATCATAGGAAAGAGTTCTTTTTCAAGGTCCTTTGCTTCTCAAAATCAATGCCAGGTCTGGGGTGTGGATCGTTCACCCATACTTCTCACCAATATCCTCTACGTACTACCAAACCTCCTATTATTCCCCTTGGCTACATTGATGACATCACGATCCTCCTTTAATTGTGATTAAGGCTTCGTTTGAGATGACATTTTTACTGTTTCTTAAAGCAGCTTGCTAGTACAAAAACTTTAATTTTTATACTAAAAAGCTGCTTCAATAAGCAATAAAAAAGTCGTCCCAAATGAAGCCTAAATCCAATAAGCCACCTGCTCTTGTTATCCTTTACATTAGTTTGACATCATAAAGTCCAATGCTGGATCTCCTCCCTCCTTTTAAATGAGGACCCTTCTTCTTCTTTCCCTAACGTCAATTCGACATCTAATTCTTCTTCAAGGCTTGGCCATGTCCCATCGAACTCAAATATTTTCATCTCTGAGCTTTCAACTCTTTATCCCCTCAACCATATGACCCCATGAAAAAAATCCAAGCATCCTCCACCATTTAATCCTAATCATCAAACATGGTGTACCCAACCTTAGAGGCATAAATTGGTCACACTTTTTTATGGGAATGATAGTATTTCAAGCACCTTATTTCTTCTTTAAACTTGGAACTTTTTTTGTGTGGTTGAAATTAGGGTGAACTCTTTTAGTCCCCTTCTTTATTTGATCTCACAAAATCTTCTCTTTTGAAAGAGAAAGAAATAATTTCTCCATGTGCAGCTCCAGTAGAATATGGACCAAATGGAATAGTTTCATACTCTCTTTTGTCACATTGGCTATTAAAAAATAGTCCATTCATGACAAAGTTTTTTTTTTTTCTGCCTTACTTGAATGGTTGAGCCTAGAAAGTTTACTATCCTCCTCGTGACTACATCTTTATACCTCGTGGATATGACTTTTACTGACCATTCTAGGCTCGCCATTGGAAGAGTTCTAATGCTACTTTTTACAATATTATTGATCATAATAAAGCTAATTGCTGTGTTGATGTCAGATGATGCTTCTGACTTCCCCTCCTCTTCTTTATTAATAGATTTTTTATTGCATCCATCTCAACATATAATGTGCTTGTTATTCACTTTTGTGATTCATGCTTCAAGCCCGTCCGAGTCCTTTTAATTCTTTTATTTGTGGTTTTGATCAGGGCATATTCAGTGTCCTCTTTTTTCGCTTTATTTCCCTTGACTTTTATGAAATGTGTATTTTATAGTCTTTTATAGCCTTAATATACAAGCTTCAACTCTGAAGGCTCTCAATTTCAAAAAATAAATAAATTTTTCTAGCTATCTTGTTAAAAAAAAAAAAAACCGGCATTCTATCTAAAAATAATGATAAATTAATATTATAATGACATTAATATATAAAATTGATAGATTTGTCAAATATGACATCCACCCATCTCATTAAAAATAAACATTAATTGAAATACAAAAGAGTAAATTTTAATGAGATATTTAAATTTTCAATAATTATTTAAAAGTTTAATACAACAAACAAAATTTTTAATAATTATATAAAATTTTCATTATCCTCTTACAATATTTAATTTGTTAATAATAAATATATCTTATGCTCATAATATATTCTCACCACTCTATTCCATTGCATGCCTAAAAAGTAAAGGAATTTAGCTGCTTTTTGGTTGGATTTATTTCGTAAAGGTGCCATTTACATGTTTTATTTATATGAGCATTGCAAAACATGTAATAATGAAAAATTACACACATTTCATGTCAGTATCTTTCATGGTCTTCTATTATCATGATAAGTACATTAACAAAGGAGCTCTTTTTTCTTTAAAAAAAAAAAAAACTCAGGCTTTCATTTGAGATAGTTTTAAGCTTCGTTTGACTATTTATTTATTATTTCTTAAAGCAATTTTTTTAGTAAAAAATTAAAATTTTTATATTAAAATGTTGTTTTAAGAAGCTATAAAAAAGCTGTTCCAAACGAAGTCTTAATATTGCTTTGTAAAAATAACTTTTTAGTACAAAAACTTTTTTTTTCTAAAAAAATTATGCTAAAAATTTACTTTAGAAAATAATAAAATATCAATCTCAAAAGAAGTCTTATAAAAAAATAAAATAAGTGAAAAAGCTAAGAAAGTTCATATTGTAGAAGATATGGTAAATATTAGTATCTGATTCAAGAAAAAAAAAGGATGAATATATATTATATAATAAAATATAGTGATAATATAATATCACCAATAATAAAACTTCATAATATTATATATATATGATAAAACACAGACATATCAGATCTGCTAGAAGAAGCTTCTTTGCTTCCCGCATTCAAAATGGAACTCAATAAACAAAACAGTAAACGATAAACTGCCAAAGAACAGCAGCAGCAAATGTCCTGAGAAAGTAAAATAAAAACAAATTTATAGTGACTGCTGAGGTTGCTCTGCTTTCCCACTTCGCTGATCCACTACGTACTGTCCACAAACACTTTTGCTTTCACTTTATTTTATTTTTTTGTTTTTTAATTTTTACATTTAGGATAAATTCAAAAGCACTAAGAGTGTCAAAATCTGATCCGATCAGAAAAATTTCGGATTCAAGTCAGCTCGTTTGTCATACGGGTTGGGTTCGGATTTGTGTTCAAGTTTTCAACCTGTTTGCAAAATCGAGTCGAGTTTAGATTAATCCGGAAACTCATAAGCAATCCGATTTGACACAGGAAAATAGCTACCGCGTCTAGTGCTCGAGCATGACCTCGTTTGAATGTCTGGTCGCGTCTGCCATCCGCGCTCACGTGTCACTTGACCTCTTCTAGTCGAATCACAACCATCGTTGCCATCCACGTTCGCGTGTCCTCCGTCCTAAACTGTCAGGCACCAATCGGCACGAGTCAAAAACTCAGACACTGACGCGTACGTCCATGTTAACATCGCACCTTGAGCCGCACTAGCACCGCCTCAGCCCACGTTGATCCTTGCATGCTGTTGTACCGCCTCTCCTGCCGTCATACTCACTTGTTTTTTAATCAAACAAATTGTCGATTCATGTTGGGTCAACTCAGGTTGGACCCGTAGACCTGTTTTGACACCTCTAACAAGCACATCACATAGGTAAAATTCAAACCTAAAATTTCTTGATTCATAATCAAGGTCCCAATCTACAAACCAAACTAGTGAGTTGAGTTCACTTCACTTTAACTATTTGACAATTTTTTTTACCTCCTTTAAAACTTTATTATAACTATTTCCTACAATAATAATAAAAAAAAAGAACTTTTTTGCTTTGATCTTGTCATTCGAGAATCCGTGCTACAGAGACTGAAGGATCCGCTCAAATCCAGGTTGACATATTGCTTTAATAATTGAGATTTTGGCTCTCTTTTATGAACAAATTGCTTCAAAATCATATAGCTGCTGACTTTTTGCTCAATATTTTTGAAAAATTTGCCAAAATGTTAGAAATTTAGGGTATGCTACTTTTGCTTTTCAGCTTCAATCATATATTTTAAATCATGCAAAGTGAGGGCAAAAAGGTAATTTTGTATGGCCTTAGGGTTATAATTTAGCTAATCTTTTGTTTGTGAATCGATGATTCAACATCTAGGTTATCCTATCGTAATTTAAAATTTATTCAAAATAATTTAATTAATTAGATTTTAGGCTGCGGCAACTCATCATATTATGATTCTAGCCAATCTTTGCTCCTAGTTCAATAAATTTTTGTAATAATATATCTAGTGTGGGCCTGAGGGGATTGTGACTTTGGACAATCAAGTCATTAATAAGAGTATACGTTTTAGATATCTTGGATCCATTATTCAGAGTGATGTTGAAATGGATAGGGATATTATCAGCAGAATTTAAATTGGATGATTGAAGTGGAGGAATGCGTCAGGCTTATTGTGTAATAGAAAAGTCCCCCTCAAACTTAAAGGAAAAATTTTATAAGATGGTGACGAGACCATCAATGCTTTATGATGCCGAATCTTGGTCATTAAAAGAGAAGCATAATACTACGTTAGGTGTTGCAGAGATGATAGGATACTAAATGAGCATATACGTGAGAAGGTTGGAGTAGCTCCAGTTGAAGATAAGATTACAAAGAGTCGCCTTAGACAGTTTGGTCACATAAAATGATTGCCTTCTGATGACCCAGTTGGGAAAGTAAATGTATTATATTTAACTTATGTTAAGAAAGATAGATGTAGACCTAAAAATATTTGGTTAGAAAATATTAGAAATAATAATTATTTATTAGATTTAAGCAAGAATTTAACTTTTAACAAGACATAATGGAGAAAAATGATTTATGCAGCCGACCCCACATAGTGGTGCAAAGGCTTGATGTTGTTGTTGTTGTATTTGTTGTAAGGTTTTGTTTGGAATAACTTTCCTATTATTTTCTAAAATAATTTTTTAGTGCAAAAATTTTTTAGAAGCCTAAGAGGAGTGAGAAGAAATAAATAAATTTAGCTTTGATTTTGTGATCCCTGTCTTTTAAAAAAGTATTTAAATTGTGGCAAAATCGTAAAAATCTGCTGTGAGAAATTGTGAGATGCTGATTTGGAAGGCATTGCCTAATGATTGTGAGATATTGCCCCCCGGAAAAAAAGGATGGCGATTTTCAATCCATAAGACAATTCATGGTAGGGGAATAAGATAATTTTGTCTTAGATTTATAGAAATATTGAGCTTACTGACAAATAAATGAAAGTTGCACATGTAAGAATATAGTTTTTATATGAAATATCTAAAAAGTGGAAAAATCATGAAGTCTGATCCAGCTGAAATGATTGTATTATGCGAGTGTTGATTACACAAAGTTTGCTTATATTGATGTAAAGACGATAATATTTTAAGAGTATGGAGAACTTGTAGAAAATAAAGTGAATTTGATATAAGCAAGAGGTATTCTCATGGTTGTGGCTGAGTGATAATAATCTGACAATTTTGGTTGAGTGGCAGCCATTTCATAGTGATTATATGATGATGATCAGGGCGACAGTGGTCGGAGATTCGAGGATTGTAGTCAGATGAAGATGATTGAAGGACTATAGCATGATGATAATTAGTAGATGTCGAAGGATTATAGTTTGGTGATATTTGTTAGACAATATTGATGGTGGTCAAGCGATGTTCTGATGACAAGGGTTGGATGGTTGGGTGGTGTACTGATGCCAATGACCAACTAGTGTTTTGGACGAAGGCGGTGGTTGACTAGCAATGGTTGGGAGGTGATTCAGCAATGACGATTTGGTAGTGTATTTTTACAGCAAAGGTCAAGTGTTGTTCGAATGACATCATCGAATGACAGCATGCAAGCCATAGCCAATGATATCAGTCTAGAGGTGGTCCGATTACGTCAGTCTTGAAGCGGTTTGATGGCAACAATTTGGTGGTGGACCGATGGTGGTCTTGAATAAAGCTTCAAGATTTTTAGATCCTTTAAACTCTCTTGAATCTCAAACTTAAGTCCAAGTTCCAAATCCCCCTTATATAGGGAGTGAAGGGCGATTCATAGGTTTTTTTTAGAGTTGCGTGCTCTATAACTATGGACAAAATCCAGACATTTAGTTCTACTATACATTTGCTGAAATCAAATTTAAGTAGGCTTTGAATTTAATTTTAGTAGCTTTCAAGTCAAAATGCATTGAGATTAACACTCGATCAAGATAATGCTCAACGACGTTTATCCTCATCTCTATACAAAGTAAATTAGAATATGCTAAAAATTTATTTTTACAAATATAAATTCTATCATATTAAAATAGAAATAGCTTCACATTTAATTTGGAAAAAAAACTTTAAATTTATGTGATATATTAATAATATAATTTATGTATATTTGTTTATGGATGCAGTGAGCTCAACTTCAAATCTAATTATTAGATGTGAACAATTAATTAAGAGATTATATGTAATTATATGTAGTAGGAAAAATTAAATTAAAATATAATAATAATAATTAAAAAATTTAATTAACTTTATTTTAATTAATAAATTAATTTGTATATTAAACCCATCTTAAAATAGATTTATAATTTTTAAAATTTATCATGACCAAAATATGACTGTTTCCTAACTTAAGCCTTCTAACATCTCCCACTATATAAAATCCGTCAGAGCTCCGCCAGAAGCATAACAACAATGGCGGATGAAACCAAGTGGGTCACCTTCGACTCCGACTCCGACGAGGCCCTCTCCCTCTCCGACCTCCCAGTCTCCAAACCCGACAACAACAATCCCAAAGAGGAGAGCGCCAGCGCCGCCTCGCCTCCAAAGGATGAACAGTTCGAGTTCAGAATCCTAGCTGGCGGCGGCAACCACTCATCCACTGAGCTCGTCAGCATGTGCGCCGCCGAGGACGTCTTCTTCCACGGCCAGCTCCTCCCTCTTGGCCCGACTCGGTCCGTGTCTCGCTCCGACTCTACCGCAAGCGTCAGCGTCGACAGTAGCACTAGCGTCAGCCGAAGCCATTCGTCGAACAGCTGCGCGAGCAGCTCTGACGCCCCGCAGTCTCTGGCACGCATAAGATCGAACACCTTGTACGCATACCCCAGCCCGAAACCTCGGGTCAGGCCTGCCGGCAGAAATAGTAGTGGGAGGAGGAGCACAGGCTCGGCGCCGCCGGTGGGGTGGGGATTGTTGAGGTTAGGCGTCGCGATGGCGCCGGAGATGGAGCTGAGTGACATAAGAGTGAGACTGGCGAGAGGCGGCAGCGTGAAGACCGTAGAGAAGAGAGGGAATGCGGTGAGGAGATTACTGGGCGGCGGGTTGATGGGGTGCACGTGTTCGCCGGAGGACGTAGTTTCTGCAAAGGTTTTGAATGCGAAGAAGAAAGGAGAAGGAAGGAGACGAGTTGCAGGATTCATGGAGAGAAGGGAGAGGATGTTTGAGTGGTTGGAGGAGCTTTCGCTTGGAAAAGAACCGTTAATGAAATTTGGTCTGTAACTAGTTTGATGACTGATCCTCTGTGTTCTTCTTCTAAATGTTTGGTTCTAAGATCTCTGAGCTATCAAATTTCTTTCTTTTTTTTGTTTTTCTGTTCTTTGAGTACTGTTAAAATAGTAAAATGGGAGGTTCGGTTTGTTTACGTTTGAAGTGAAGATGCTGTGTCGATCAAAATGGGTGCTTTATTTTCTTTCTTTTTCTTTTGTTCTGACATTCTTCTCGTGGGTGGAAGCGATGGATGTCATCATAGACGCGTGACCTCTTTTACGAGGCGGCATGAAGAGTGGCGGAGGTCTAAATGGCTTTTTTTATTCGGAATTTGCTGTACTCCCAATGATAATAAATTTGAATTCTTTATACATATGATAAAACTATGATTCAAATAATTTTTTTTTCTATAAAATCTTTTAAAATTATGATTCTTTTTAAAACTTATTAATTTTTTAATTTCAGAGAGTCCGTGCCTGTGACCATTCAAATTTTGGTTGGGCTAATCTTAATTTTATAATACAAAAATTTCTATTTCAATAAATTTTTATGCTGTAAAAATATTTTAGAAAGCAGTATGAAAACTGTCACAAGTAAAATCTTGATGATAAAGTAAGTGATTTTCTCTAGCCTCACTCATGTTAGAGCTCACTTTACTTTCACTTTAATTGAGATCAATGTCTGTTTGAGATAATTATAGCTTTTTGAAAAGTTGACTATAGAGCTGTTGTGTGAAAAATATTTTTTTTAAAAGCTAATGTAGAAAATAATGAGCTAGCACAAATTTTTTATGAAAATAATAAAATGATAATAGTCAAGTAAAAGTGGAGTTTCGATCTAAAAAATAAAATAGTAAGAAAGTTGTCTCAAATAGATCATAAGGCTTCGTTTCATTTGGGACGAACTTCTTTTTGTTTGTTAAAGCAGTTTTTTTAGTAAAAAACTAAAAATTTTATGCTAAAATGCTGCTTTAAGAATAAAATTAAAAATCATCCCAAACAAAGCTAGTCACTCAATTATCATGCAGTTTAAAAACAAGGTTCTTTCATTATAAGTTAATATATAAAATTTCATTTTTTAAGCATTAAAATATATTTAAAGAATTTATAATTCAGTCCACACTTTTTATTCGTCTAAAGATAAAATCATAATATTTGAGAGATTTTACGAGTTTGTACAGTTTAAAAAAAAGTTTAATTTTTATTTAAATTCCTTAAAGCTCTTTTAATTAGACTTTCGAAGATATATGCATGAGTTTGCTTTCTGAGCATTTTGAAGAGGAAGATTTGAACTTTTACTAAAAAAAATTTCCCAATTTCTCATAAATTTAGTAAAAAGCTAAATACTTTGGCTTGAAAAAGAACAAAGAACATCGATATTGAGGCCTTGAGTTCGAATCCTCTCATGTCTTACATGACTACATGAGCTTAAGATTAATAGTTTGGGACAATTTTTTTTTTTTATTTCTTAAAGTAAAATTTTAGTACAATAATATAATTTTAATATTAAAAAAATACTTTAAGAAATAATAATAATAAAAAATCATCCCAAATAAAGACTAAATTTGCTGTGAATTTCAGAAGAAGAAAAGAACAAGACAAGAAGCAATAAAAAAGCTGTTTGAAATTATTAGTAAATGTTTATTTTTGACAAAATTATCCTTTTTTGTATTTGTAGATTGCTGATTGAAATCCATTATGAACAAAATTATCCTACGATTGCATGTAAGAATACATATTCATGTTTCATTTGGGACGGCTTTCTTATTGCTTTTTAATCCTTTTTTTTGGTAAAAAATTAAAATTTGAACTAAAAAATTACTTTAAGAAGCAATAAGAAGCCATCCTAAATGAAGCCTCAATGATGAGAACACCCACTATGGAATGCATCATAGGATTGGCCACATATGAGCAGAAGAGTTCACCTGTGCAAAGTGACTAGGGAAGATTTCAAATGCTGGACCACTAGCATGTGACATCACTAGCAAAGGTACTATATATATATATATATATATATATATATATATATATATATATATATATATATATATATATATATATATATATATATATATATATATATATATATATATATATATATATATATATATATCACAATTAATAAAAAAAATAATCTATAATATTTCAAGCATCTAAAGACAAAATTCCCTTTGTAAATGCACATAGATGAGTAATATCATAATAAATTGAAAACAAAATTATAAAAGGAGCATAATCATTAATTAATTCCATTATTTTAAAATTCATTTTTATTAAATTTCGATTACATATCTACCAAAACATTTTTTTTTGGAGAAATTATGAAAATGAGCATAACTATTAATTAATTTAAATTCAAATTTTATATTTGTATAAATAGGAAATTGAATAATTAATTTAAATATTATTATGGTTCAATAAAAATTAATTAAATGTATGTAATATTTTAATTAAATGTAATAGTTATTTAATTTAAATTAATTATATCTAATTTAAAATCATTGTTACAATTAACTCTAAATAAAAAATATTTAATTTAATAAATAATAAGTGCAAGTCTAATCATTTTAATTAAATTAATTGGCATTTAATTATTTTATATATTAAATTTATTTATCAATAAATATACTTTCTAATAAAAATATTTTAAATTTTATCTATATTTAAAAAAAATTAATTATATTTTAGTTAAAATAAATATTTAAAATATTTAATTTTAATTATACACTTTTAATAATAATTTAAATATATACATCATATGATACTAAAATTTCTAATTTACTAGTAAAGCAGCGAGCTAAAGTGCAAGATGAGTGAGCGCAACTGTGTGAGATGGGGACGTGGGGTGAGCAATCAAGAATACCCAAGCAGCAAGCGTTAGTGCGAACCAGGATGTAGAACGGGGACATCACACGGGCTACGAGATGGGGATTGAACTCAAATTGATTCCGTGTTAACATGTTGACCTAAACACAACAGAATTTTTAAAACGAGTTAAGAATTAAGACCCAAAGTTAAATTTTTCGGGTCAAATTTCGATTGAATTTTCGGGGCTTGTGAGAATCATAGATCATAATAGTACTGGACAAAACACACCAAAGCTCGCATGATGGCAATCGCAGATCCTTCAGACTGATCGGGCCTTACAAGGCTTATGAGCTCAGATCCTAATGGCAATGTAAAAGCTTTACTGCTAAGTTAAAACTTTATTTCATGAAAGTTGTGGCCTTTTTCCACTCCTCTTATCATTACCACCGACTTTATCTTTGACTGTTATAACTCCTTTTTTACGAATAATTCTTATTTTGCATGAACGATTTTTATTGTTTTCCGGTCAACATCTGTATTAATAAGAGTACTGCATGCGTTGGACTTGGTCTTTTTCACTTTTATATCATCTATCAATCTTTTTAGCGCAATTTATGTGAAAATTACCTAAAGTTTTTACCATCTATTAAAGGATAATAGTATTTTTGGTATATTATTTTAAAAATATGCTACTCAATATCCTAATATTCTTATTCTTATTACGATAAAGCAACAAAACACATACAAACATGTTATGTTGTATAACTCATGGTTCAGAAAATAAAAATTAATGTGAAGATTGATAACAAGACTGGAGAAGAAACAACTAAGGATTTATTTAAAACTGGAAGGGCGAACGAGTCGAATCAAGTTTGGGTCAGGAGGTGTTTGAGTTAAGCTCAACTATAAAATATTGAGCGTGAGCTTGAATTCTAGTCGAATTCGACTCGTCTCACGTCGAGCTCCGTCGTCACGAGATTCGTCGACACGTCCACTGTCGTCCCTAGCAGCACGTGAGCTCTGTCGTTCTAAGCTCCATCGACACATCCATTGTCCTACCGAGCTCCGTCGTCGCGTCCATCATCGTCCCGAGTTCCGTCACATCCACGAGCGGCTTGAAGAGCTCACGAGTTGAGCGTAGTTCTGTTCAAGCTCGAGCTCAAAATTGTGTTTGAGCTCGACTCGCGAGGTTGATAAGCTCAATTTATTGAGTATGTTAACGAGTCAAGTTCGAGCAGGCTTGACTCATATATAGTATAGCGAAAAGACTTTCCAGCACAGCTGAAATAGCCAATTCAAATCTTTTAGCTGAAAGGATAAATCAGCAACTAAAATTTTTAACTTCACGCATGCAAAAATTTATCAATCCTCATAACTTTTATTTTTGCTCTTTTGATGAGAGAGCCCTCCAATAATGCTTTCCACACTTTGACTGCTTGCCGCTTTTAATGCAAAAACGGGTAAGCAGGTAGTGGGTAGGGGCTGCTGGGACCCCCAAGAGATAAACTATAGACGTAGAGGAGGTTAAAATGAACAGTAATAGAAACCTATACATAACGGATTAGATTAGTACTTCAATAAACTACAAAATGAGGCATGGTAAATGGTAAAGGTTCTGTAGGCTTTATACCATGTTGTGTTAGCTAATAATTTGGCATAATATATGACACTGTTTTAAACTAATCAAATCCTCAATTGCAAACCCTGCTTGCAGTGTAAGTGAGCCGAGTCAGCTTACCAGCTGGCTAAAGTTCGACTCATTAATGACCTCACGGCTCACATTACAGGCTGGAGTTGAAACTCAATTCTATACTTAGGGTCGTATATTATAGGAGCTCAAGCTCAAACTCACACTAACTTCACTAATAAATTTGTTGAGCTGCTCACTTCAATTAAAATATATTTCAAAATTAAATTTAAAAGAGTATAATAAAATATATATAGTAAATATTTTAATTATTTATCAAATCAAACTCAGCTATCCAAAAAAACTCGAGCCTGATGTTTTTCGAACAAGCCGAATTTAAGCTTAGCAAATGAGCTCAAATTCAAACTAAGAATTACACGAGCCTTACTCAAGTAAACAAATACTCAATTCAACTCGACTCAACTTATTTACACCCCTAGCCCCTACCCATAAGAGAACTTACTATTTGTTGATGAAATTTGATATATTCTATGACTTGTGAAGCTATTAACTTATTAAGGATTTTGGTGTTTGTCTTTACTTTCAACGATGAATTTTTATGATTTTCTGACGGCATTCAAACTTCTGAAAGATACAGGAACATCTAGTAGTAGTGTAATGATAAATACAAAGCTACAGCCAATACTCACCAGCGCCAGAAATTTTTTAAAGAAGACGACTTGGTTAAGATTCATTCAAGCAAACATTGTCATCGAGTGGGAATGTAATATAAAAGAAAATTAAAGATAATATTATCCAAATATTTAATGTTAAAGATAGTTTTCTAATATTATCTGTTGGAATCGGCTGCCATCACTGCGCTGAACTCGGAGCTGAGTTCTTTCAATGAAAGGCCAGAAGTGAGAACTAATGCAACACATAGCTCATCTTAGTCTGTTGGTTCAGAGTTTAGGTTACCAACTAAGAGGTCTTGGGCTCGAGTCTTCTGTATACGATGTATGTATGAGTTTGTCTTAATTGGCCTAAATGTCCCAAAAAAAAAAATGATGCAGCAACACATCCAGCCTGCACATGGCCCAATTCCCACAGCCCGCTATATATTTCGTTTCAAGCTCCAGCTTTTTTTTTTTTATTTTGAACATTTAGGCCAATTAAGACAGACTCACGCGCACATCACATAAGAATATTTCAAAAATATTGCACCAGATCTGACCATCTCAATTGGAGGAGAGGGCAATTGAAAGCTTATTATTAGACCACCAATTGGCTTAATGGGCCTACTCAAGGTTAAGCTAAGATTAGGATTGCCGCAGAGCTGACTCTGGTCAATAGGATTTATTTTGTGATGTGGATAATATGTGAACATTTTAATGACACTTTGGTTATTCTTCTTCTATCACTAAAGTCAACAACAATCTACATAGAATCTGATTCACTCTTTATGTGAGATTTGAGGATTTATATTACATCAGCGTGTAATTGAACAAAGGCTAGGGAAAGAAGACTAACGATGCAACAATCAAGAATATTAGTCTCCATAGCTGTAAGATGAATCGAAACATCTATGCATAAATGTTTTAATTGGCGTCAGTTTTAATCTGAATCATATTCAAATCTTGAATTTAGTCCAGTTTAGAGTTTTAGGGTTTACAGTTTAAATAGATTAGCGTCTAATTAGACATCCTTATTTCTATTTAGGCTCACATACCCGTTTATATCCTCTTTTTCCTCCAAATTCGGCCCGTCTGTCCTCTTCTTTACATCCCCTCCTTCCTACATACTCCATACCCATCCCCATTCTCGGAATAGGCTCCAAGAGGGGTGTTTCTTCATCCTCACCTAAAATTTTTACCTCCACGTCTTCTCTCTGTGGGCTCCGAAAAATTCCATTTTTTGGGGTGTGTGTGATCCCGGGGGAATTTTCAGAAGGCAGATTGGGTTTTAGATAAGACACTACCCAGAGATTTCGCCCTCATTTGGTGAGGACTTTTTGATCTGAGTTCTGGTTTCCTATAGGCGCAAGCCCCTATAGTTAATTACCCCTCCTGATAACAGGAGAGAACTTTCGATTAAGGCTAGTCATTAAGGATGTCGAATAGGTTATAAACCTATCATATAATAGCAATAGTTTAGGGTTTTAAATTTTGAATTTGGATGATTTGAAGTTTGAAAGTTAGAGTTTATCACCATAAACTTAAAACTGATGGTAGGGGGAATGAAGACGAGCCCGATCAAGATCCCATGGTTCCGTCGTCCCAGGCTGTCATGATCCCTGGTCTACTTAGTCAGAGGAGGTAGTCGACCCAACCTGACAGAAGGCACCTTGTCGGCAGCCATGGGTTGCTTCGTCCAAGAATACCTCGTAGACCTGGGTTGATGTTTGTCTAAAGGGATATATATGAATCCACCTTAGCTGACAGAGGGCTTTATGCCTATAGAATATACCCTATGATCCATCGCTCAAGGGTTTGACGCCTCTAGGAAACATACGGGCTTTGGCCGTGATCGTAATATAATGGTGCCATTTCGCGGCAAAACCACCCGACCAGAGGGCACGTGCCACGTCCCTGTTGGCAAGAGACTGTTTGAGGATGAATCGTAGTGATACACCCGACATGCATTCGCTCTTTGTGAGCTGAGGTTAATTTCAAATTTATCACCCCCGACAAACGATTGTGGGAGATGGATAATTTTTTTAGTTTTGAGTTTTTTTAGGTGATTGATTTTATTTCAAGAATTTAGACTTTTGTTTGATTTGAGATTAAAGATTTGAGATTTGAAATTTGATATTTGAGATTTAAAATTTGACCCCTCCGGTTGAGATTTTCGATCAACACGGCCATCATCGGGGTGAAGTTGAGGTCGCTTATATTTTTGTAGAATTTTGGGATGCATTTTGTTATTCAAGTCGTGTCGACTCCAGTCCTTTAGAGGAGGAGGATGAAACTTGAATATTTAACCCGCGCAGCATTCTCAGATCGTTGGATTTGGCATTTATATTTGACGATCGGAGCACATGCGGGTTGTAGTATTTGACGCTGCGCAGCATTCTCGACTATTTATGTTTGTAACTTTAATAGTTCTGTCGGAGCACTTGCAAGGATTGATTTTAGTTTAAGGGATCATATTTAATATATAAGGGGCATTTTAAAATATTTAAATATGATCAAATTATGAGAGTGATTTTTATTTAGAAAATGTCTAAGATTTCACTTAAGGGCCTACGAACGCCTTCTGTCCGCTTGCACACATGTTGCGAATCCGGTGGCGTTAAAGTTTTCTAGATTTCAGTTATTACATTTAGTTTGTTTTGACTCCTATAAATGTCACTTAGCACAACTCGTAGAGGGTGTAGCATTTGACCCTGCTCAATCCCCACAACTCGTAGAGAATTATCTTACTCGCTAGAAGCTCTCATATTCTCTCTCATAGATGGTCTAATTTGTTCAATATAAGCTTCTTGTCTTTGTTTGTAGGCCAGTTATTGTAGGCACTACGAATTCCCTATTCCTTCTCATAGGTGAATTGTAGCATTCATTAGAGACTGAAGTGCTCTTCTCGATGGTCATCGTTGTATCAACATGATTACTAATAGTTCATTCACTTTCAGCATCTCTATTTATTTTATTCTTCTTGCAATGCTCATTTTTATCCAGGATGCAGCCATCATCATCAATATGATTTAAAAGTTCTCTCCTTATTAAATCGATAAGTGCAAGATTTCATCTCCATCGTTAGTATGAGAATCATCATGTTATTCATGTGTACATTCTTTCTCATAATTATTCAATTACTTTCCTTAGAATCGTCAAGTACATGATTTTGAAGAACCACTTTGAACTCGTTTTCATTCTCATTGCAACAGGCTTGATCGAATAATTTGATTTTAAACATATTGCAATATGATGTCATTTTATCCATTAATTATTTAAGAGCTTTTAAACCAATGTTAATTTAAAAATTTTGAATATTTGATAAGATAATCAAATATCAGTATAGTCTATTTGAATCTCAATAGAAATCGGTATCATTTATGATTTGATAGTGGCTCAAATATATTAGTTGCTTCATTGAGTGCAAGACCTTAACGAAAAGTCCAATTTGAATGTAACGCATATTCAAGTCAATTTCAAATCAAATTAAATCTGAGTTCATTCTGAATTTAGGTCTAAAATTATTTGATCAAATTTTATTTAAAATTGATTTTAAATTTGAATTATATTCAAATCAATTTTAGATTTTTGTAGTCCAAGTCCTTTAATGTTCACTGAAAATTTCGGCAGCCTCCCGGCGTCTCCTCCCCACCGAGGGAGAAATCGGGACGGCACTGCCGTAATTCTTCCTACCCGGACCTAAGGTCGACGGCGTAGGGTCTTCGATTTCAAATCATCTCATCAGGATCTAAGATCGACTGCATGAGGTCTTCAATTTTTTTTTTATCCCGCCCAGGTCTAAGATCAATGGCGCGGGGGCTTTAATTTCAAACCATCCCGGTCGGACCTAAGGTACGACGGCCGGGGTCTTCGACACCTGTTAAAAATCCTCACATATCTCTCCATATATCTTTATATAATTATATATTATATTAAAATCATAATATAATATATTTATTATAATACAATATAATATAATATTATAATATTATAATGTTATATTAATATAATATAACATTATATTAATATTATATTATACTGTTATGTTATAACATTATATATAAACACTATTATACTATTATATTATAATATATATATAATATAATATATATAACAACAGTGAGGGAGAGGGAAAGAATCGGGAGAAGCCCGATCGAGCAACTCGGGCAAGGATCGGAGGCACGCACGGAGACGGCGGAGGCGGCGGCTGGCTGGCCTGGCCGGAGGCAGGCGGGTCCGGCGGCGAGTCCTTGGTCGGCGGCAGGCAGGTCGGTCGGTCCTTGGTTGGACCCTACTGATGGAGGCTAGGGCACGGCGACGGATCACGCACGGAAGGAGACTCGGGTCGGAGACGGCCGCGGGTTCGGCAGTCGGCGGCGGCGGGAAGCCAGAGTCAGCGTCGGGTTCAACCTTTGGAGTCGATGGAGGCCGGCGATCTTTGGCGGGAGCAGAGGTAAGTTTCCTCGTTTTCTTCCTTGCGATTTTCTGTGCGTGTATGTGCGTATATTTCTAACCGAATGAGAAGAAGTATTTTATTTCGTGAGTATGTCGGTGAATGAGCCGATGCGTCGTTTGGGTATGTCGGTGAGGGAGTCGGGAGCGGTTTTGTCGTGCGCTGAGGTGGAGTGAACGGTTACAGTCAACAAATGCCCCCCAACAAATATGATATGCGCTTTATAGCAGATCATGTTTGTTGTAAACTGGTTGACCCTACAAATCTCTAAAATTTGATTTTAGATATCATATAGAGTGTCTTTTAGAAATCCATGATTTATCTTTAAGATTTTATCATGAATTAATATTTCTTCTGCCTAGCCTTGTGCTTTTATGGGCTTGATGAAGAATCCATATTGATGACCTAAATCTTTTAGAATGCTATTAGGTCGGTGGTAAATAGTCATCTGTCCAAAGCTTTTTGCATGACGGACTTTGATGATGACAATATTCCCTTTAGTTCAACCTATAGCTTTATAAGAACTGCGGGATAATTTTCTTCGGTCCTGAGCTTTGTGCTTTGTCGGACATATTGAAGAAATGAAGCTCCTTCGATCTTAGCTTTGTGCTTTGATAGATTTATTGAAGGATTATGCTTCTAAATTTAAAAGGAGTTTTTATTCTGGCTTGGTGCCTTTGACTTGACTGAGAATTTTCTGAATTTTGCCTCAATCCATTTGTTAGTTGAGAAAATCTTTTGAATCTGAACTGGTTTGATTCGTTAAATTTGATAAATATCAAACTATATAGTATTTGTCATCGGGCTAGCAAAACAGGTGCTTTCCTACTACGGCCTCTTATCACGGCTTGTTGAGTAAGTAAAGCTATCAGTGGCTCGGCCGCATATAGGCTTGTTGAGACTGATATTATATCTGTTTGAGCACTGGACTTGTACTATGACAGTTCCTACTTGTCAAATTTGATTTGTTGAAGTTGTCCGATCAAAATTTCTTCTCATTCTGAACTTCGAGATTTTTGCAAAATTTTTACAATGATCGTATATTTTCCTGCTTGAAGGCACCAGCTTCTGCCCTGTATTTATGCTGTGATAGCTTCACGAATAATTTTAAATATTTATTTGGAGTTCGATGATAACCCAAATAAATATTTAAAATGCCCCATGCCTTGAAAGGAATTTTCATCCGTCATCAGGTTTTTGGCATTTTTAAACTTAAAAATGCCCCCTGTCTTGTGGAAGAATTTCTAAGACATCTTAGAATTATGATATCCCTTTACAAGGGAATAGTCTTCAACTTACTTCTTTTAAGAATAATACTTCTTTAAATATCTCCCATTGATCGGGGGCATAGGTCGTCGACCTTCCAGATCGATGAGTTGATAGCCTCCTCCCTGATACACCTTCTCGATGACAAAAGGACCTTACCAATTTGGTCCAAATTTACCACCAATTCTTTGGTGTGAAATAATTATCTTCTCAGCACCAAGGATGTCATTCAGGATGTTTCTTTTCATAGCTTTAACTTGAATATTGAGATTTTGGTTCTCTATCTTGTGCTTTGTGCTACGGACATTTGATGAAGAATTATCTGATTTATCTTTACTGACTTGTCAGGAGATTTATACCTTCTGCCCTTTGCTTCTAGCTTTTGCGGGCTTGATGAAGGAGTAGATGCCAGAGACCTAAATCCTTTTAGGTTTGCATTAGGTCGGTGGCGAGAAGTCATCGGTCCAGAGCTTTGTGCATAACAGACTTGTTGATGACAGAATCCACTAGTTCAGCCTTGGGCTTTATGCGAATTTTGGGATAATTTTCTTCGGTCCTTTGCTTTATGCTTTGAAGGACTTGTTGAAGAAAAATTCATTCGATCCTTGCTTTGTGCTTTACGGATTTGTTGAAGGATTTACATGTTCTGGATTCAGTTGATAGTACCGAACATAAGTAGTATCTTGATCCTTAACCACTTGAGAAGACTTTAATCTGAATAACTTGAATTCATCAGATCAGGAGAGCTAGAATTTGATAGTTCTTTGTCCTCTGGTTGCTATGATGGGGTTTCCTCTACTACGGCCTTTCTTATGGCTTGTTGAGTAGACGGCTGCCAGCGATCCGGTCATATTTGAGCTTGTTGGATTCGACCTTTTACAGCCATTCAGGCTTCAGACTTGAGCTATGGGAATTGCGCTTCCCAATGCTGATTTTATTGAAGTTTGTATATTTGGTGTTCTCCTTCACAGTTACAGATTTTGAAGCCTACAAATATTTGATAGTTGCTCGAGATCCCTTCTTTCCACTGGAATTTTGATTCTCCAATCATTTGGGAAAATTTTGTAAACTACGATCACTTGAACTTGTCGAGTCAAATTTGCTTTCGTTCTTCTTACAGTCCCTACTGACGGGTTGACGAAATGAGGATTCCACTACTACGGCCTTTCTTATGGCTTGTTGAGTAGACGAAGCTGCCAGCGATCCAGTCATATTTGAGCGTATTAGATCCGACCTTTTACACCCATTCGAACCTTAAGCTTCAGGTTGTCGAAAGACTTCAAGCTTCTTCGGCTCAATTTTGTAGGAGTGTGTAGCTACAAAAGTCTCTTTCTTGACTTTTAAAATCTTGGTACACTCGAAGGAATGAAGTCACGAACTTTTAGAAAAATCACCCACATACACTTTGAAAAAGATTTCATTATATTCTTTAGCATGAAAGAATATATGTATTGATAATTTTAAATATTTATTCGGGGATCTCGGCATACGGCGCGATGTCGACCCGAATAAATATTTAAATGCCCCCTGTCTCATAGGGAGATTTTGGATAGGCTTTGTATTTTAAAATTTTAAATATTTATTCGGGGATTTCGGCATGCGGCGTGATGTCGACCCGAATAAATATTTAAAATGCCCCCAGTCTGATGGGGGATTTTGAAATGCATTCTTGCTATACAAGAGAATTTCAAAATATGAATGTATCGTACATAAATGTGTATGAAATACATAGCATTTTCTTGGACAATTTTATGCGTAGTATTTATTTTTTTTTTTTAGATATCGACCGTTGATCGACGATCATAGGTCTCTGACCCTCCAGGTCGAATAACTTATAAGCTCCTCCCTGAAATACCTCCTCGATAATAAAGGGGGCCCTCCCAATTGGATACGAATTTGTCACCATTTTTTTTGTGAGATGATTGATCTTCTCAACACCAAGACCAATTCTCATTCTTGAAATGTCGAAGGAAGCACCATCTGATCGAATGATTTTGTCATTCTTCCTCGATAGATTTTTAGATTTTTTTGAGCTTCTAACCTGAGTTCATCAAGTGCGTCGAACTCTTCCATCTTAAATGAGCATTCTTGGTTTCGACAATCATCTGTTCTTCTATCTCCAATCTCATTCTCTTTAAAGCTTGCTTGACAGGTATGACATCTAGTTTGATGACTAATCTGTGAATCGCCACATCAGGGGATAAGCTAGACATCTTCTTATATGCGCAGACAAAGTAATCCCTGAATTCACAGAGAATCTCTTTCATTTTCTCCGCTTGCTCTTTGAGAAGAACGTCACTAATGCAAGTCGGGCGATGATCTTCTTTATTCTAAGAGGATATAGTTGCAGAGTGATGGGATTTATTTAAGGATTTCTCAAGGCGTAGACCATCAAGAATATATTTTTTTTTTATAGGGACCATCTTTAAGATCAACTTTTGATGAAATTTCTTTAATGGTGGATCTCTAGGAGTACACACTAGATGTCACACCATTCTTTGAAAAAAATTTCTAGAGATGTGGGTCTCTATATTTATTTTCACTTATGTCGGGACCTTTCAGCGGTGGATTCTTGAATATATATCCAAGTGTCACACCTTGATGCTCACCATACATATCTTGATTCTTTCTTTACTCTACCATCATAATAGATGGTAGCTTTTAGCTCCATCGGGACCTTTCAGTGATGGATCTTTGGATATAAGGATCAAATGTCGCATCCTGATATTCACCATACAGAGCTCAATATCATCATTATTTTTGCTGCTACTATAGCACATAAGTGACTAGCCAAAGATGGAAAGAGAAACCATTCCCCAGCGGAGTCGCCAGAAATCTGTGGGCTCCGAAAAATTCCATTTTTTGGGGTGTGTGTGATCCCGGGGGAATTTTCAGAAGGCAGATTGGGTTTTAGATAAGACACTACCCAGAGATTTCGCCCTCATTTGGTGAGGACTTTTTGATCTGAGTTCTGGTTTCCTATAGGCGCAAGCCCCTATAGTTAATTACCCCTCCTGATAACAGGAGAGAACTTTCGATTAAGGCTAGTCATTAAGGATGTCGAATAGGTTATAAACCTATCATATAATAGCAATAGTTTAGGGTTTTAAATTTTGAATTTGGATGATTTGAAGTTTGAAAGTTAGAGTTTATCACCATAAACTTAAAACTGATGGTAGGGGGAATGAAGACGAGCCCGATCAAGATCCCATGGTTCCGTCGTCCCGGGCTGTCATGATCCCTGGTCTACTTAGTCAGAGGAGGTAGTCGACCCAACCTGACAGAAGGCACCTTGTCGGCAGCCATGGGTTGCTTCGTCCAAGAATACCTCGTAGACCTGGGTTGATGTTTGTCTAAAGGGATATATATGAATCCACCTTAGCTGACAGAGGGCTTTATGCCTATAGAATATTACCCTATGATCCATCGCTCAAGGGTTTGACGCCTCTAGGGAACATACGGGCTTTGGCCGTGATCGTAATATAATGGTGCCATTTCGCGGCAAAACCACCCGACCAGAGGGCACGTGCCACGTCCCTGTTGGCAAGAGACTGTTTGAGGATGAATCGTAGTGATACACCCGACATGCATTCGCTCTTTGTGAGCTGAGGTTAATTTCAAATTTATCACCCCCGACAAACGATTGTGGGAGATGGATAATTTTTTTAGTTTTGAGTTTTTTTAGGTGATTGATTTTATTTCAAGAATTTAGACTTTTGTTTGATTTGAGATTAAAGATTTGAGATTTGAAATTTGATATTTGAGATTTAAAATTTGACCCCTCCGGTTGAGATTTTCGATCAACACGGCCATCATCGGGGTGAAGTTGAGGTCGCTTATATTTTTGTAGAATTTTGGGATGCATTTTGTTATTCAAGTCGTGTCGACTCCAGTCCTTTAGAGGAGGAGGATGAAACTTGAATATTTAACCCGCGCAGCATTCTCGGATCGTTGGATTTGGCATTTATATTTGACGATCGGAGCACATGCGGGTTGTAGTATTTGACGCTGCGCAGCATTCTCGACTATTTATGTTTGTAACTTTAATAGTTCTGTCGGAGCACTTGCAAGGATTGATTTTAGTTTAAGGGATCATATTTAATATATAAGGGGCATTTTAAAATATTTAAATATGATCAAATTATGAGAGTGATTTTTATTTAGAAAATGTCTAAGATTTCACTTAAGGGCCTACGAACGCCTTCTGTCCGCTTGCACACATGTTGCGAATCCGGTGGCGTTAAAGTTTTCTAGATTTAAGTTATTACATTTAGTTTGTTTTGACTCCTATAAATGTCACTTAGCACAACTCGTAGAGGGTGTAGCATTTGACCCTGCTCAATCCCCACAAACTCGTAGAGAATTATCTTACTCGCTAGAAGCTCTCATATTCTCTCTCATAGATGGTCTAATTTGTTCAATATAAGCTTCTTGTCTTTGTTTGTAGGCCAGTTATTGTAGGGCACTACGAATTCCCTATTCCTTCTCATAGGTGAATTGTAGCATTCATTAGAGACTGAAGTGCTCTTCTCGATGGTCATCGTTGTATCAAACATGATTACTAATAGTTCATTCACTTTCAGCATCTCTATTTATTTTATTCTTCTTGCAATGCTCATTTTTATCCAGGATGCAGCCATCATCATCATATATGATTTAAAAAGTTCTCTCCTTATTAAATCGATAAGTGCAAGATTTCATCTCCATCGTTAGTATGAGAATCATCATGTTATTCATGTGTACATTCTTTCTCATAATTATTCAATTACTTTCCTTAGAATCGTCAAGTACATGATTTTGAAGAACCACTTTGAACTCGTTTTCATTCTCATTGCAACAGGCTTGATCGAATAATTTGATTTTAAACATATTGCAATATGATGTCATTTTATCCATTAATTATTTAAGAGCTTTTAAACCAATGTTAATTTAAAAATTTTGAATATTTGATAAGATAATCAAATATCAGTATAGTCTATTTGAATCTCAATAGAAATCGGTATCATTTTATGATTTGATAGTGGCTCAAATATATTAGTTGCTTCATTGAGTGCAAGACCTTAACGAAAAGTCCAATTTGAATGTAACGCATATTCAAGTCAATTTCAAATCGAATTAAATCTGAGTTCATTCTGAATTTAGGTCTAAAATTATTTGATCAAATTTTATTTAAAATTGATTTTAAATTTGAATTATATTCAAATCAATTTTAGATTTTTGTAGTCCAAGTCCTTTAATGTTCACTGAAAATTTCGGCAGCCTCCCGGCGTCTCCTCCCCACCGAGGGAGAAATCGGGACGGCACTGCCGTAATTCTTCCTACCCGGACCTAAGGTCGACGGCGTAGGGTCTTCGATTTCAAATCATCTCATCAGGATCTAAGATCGACTGCATGAGGTCTTCAATTTTTTTTTTTATCCCGCCCAGGTCTAAGATCAATGGCGCGGGGGCTTCAATTTCAAACCATCCCGGTCGGACCTAAGGTACGACGGCCGGGGTCTTCGACACCTGTTAAAAATCCTCACATATCTCTCCATATATCTTTATATAATTATATATTATATTAAAATCATAATATAATATATTTATTATAATACAATATAATATAATATTATAATATTATAATGTTATATTAATATAATATAACATTATATTAATATTATATTATACTGTTATGTTATAACATTATATATAAACACTATTATACTATTATATTATAATATATATATAATATAATATATATAACAGTGAGGGAGAGGGAAAGAATCGGGAGAAGCCCGATCGAGCAACTCGGGCAAGGATCGGAGGCACGCACGGAGACGGCGGAGGCGGCGACTGGCCTGGCCGGAGGCAGGCGGGTCCGGCGGCGAGTCCTTGGTCGGCGGCAGGCAGGTCGGTCGGTCCTTGGTTGGACCCTACTGATGGAGGCTAGGGCACGGCGACGGATCACGCACGGAAGGAGACTCGGGTCGGAGACGGCCGCGGGTTCGGCAGTCGGCGGCGGCGGGAAGCCAGAGTCAGCGTCGGGTTCAACCTTTGGAGTCGATGGAGGCCGGCGATCTTCGGCGGGAGCAGAGGTAAGTTTCCTCGTTTTCTTCCTTGCGATTTTCTGTGCGTGTATGTGCGTATATTTCTAACCGAATGAGAAGAAGTATTTTATTTCGTGAGTATGTCGGTGAATGAGCCGATGCGTCGTTTGGGTATGTCGGTGAGGGAGTCGGGAGCGGTTTTGTCGTGCGCTGAGGTGGAGTGAACGGTTACAGTCAACACTCTCGGCATGTCATATTCATGATTTCTTCTTGCTCATGGCGGAACCTTTTTAGTACGAAGCTCCAACACCCGCTTCATCATTTCCTCCATGTTCCCAAACCATCTATTGTATAAATACATTTATTTAACTATCCCATTTAAGCTTGTAGTTGCCCTACTTCCCCTTCCAACCTTTCTTCCAACGCTTCAACTCTTTGTCCAGCCATTGGTACCCAGATCAAGATCTACCCGGCGAAAAACAACAACTTTACACAGTCATGCTCTCCAAACAACAGAAATCAGCGGATGATAAGGAATGTCGCAGCATAAATCAGTAGAAAAAAACCTGGATTTTGGTCTACGAACATGCTCTGATACAAATTTAATACGTTTCGAACCACAAAAATCCGCGAACAACAGTAAATTTCAGCAAAATAATAGAATGTATTGCTAGAAAATCAAATAGCAAGAAGCAAGATACAATTGATCCTCTTTTGAGAGGAGGATCTTCTCTCCCCAAATCCTAGACGAAGCTAGGATTCCTCACAAAAGAAAACTATAGCACTCGAAACAAAATTATGCATAAGAATAAAATAAAACCATACTATGGACTTAAATAGGCTTCCTCTCTCTCCCTCCTAAATCAGCCCCCTTCCTAATATATTTCCCTCATTAATTTGAAAATAATTTAATTAGGAAAGGACTTCCTAATTCAGGCCACTTCCTAATATATCTCCCTCCTTAATTTGAAAATAATTCAATTAGGAAATGATCTCATTAGTAAAGATTTTCCTAATTGATTTCTCACTAATATAATGTATTAATTCCAGATTGGGCCCCACCCTCCTTAACCTCCTTCCTTCCTTTCCTTGTTCAGCCCTGCCGTATAACAATAAAATTGACTGATTTCATTTCTGAATGGACTTCGTATAGGGCCACCTGTTGATTAAACTAGCTAAAGTTTTTTTCCCCAATTCATGCTAATGCATACCAATCATATGGCATATGTCATTTAGAGTCTCAAGGTGACAGAACAAGTGGATGGATGACCCTCCTTAGTATGAATCATTTCTGATAATCAATCAATAAATTTTAATATTTAGCATATGGAATTAAGATACTTCAAATATATGTATTATTTCGAGCATATTTTGATAAAATTGGAAAGACCCACACCCACTAAAATAATATTTGAATCAAAGACTGTAAAAGTTTTATACATCCATGTTATTTTTCTGCCCCATGAACTCGCTTAATTTGTTACACCAAATCTCGGTTCAAGATTTCTATTTTATGAATTTAGATGTTTGAGGTGACCAATGAAATTTCATGATGCATTATTATTTAAATGTTGATTTTGCGTGACTATAATTTTCTGGGTTTTGAAACCTACAAAAGACATGGATTTTTTTTTTTTTTTTTTATGAGGCTTGACCATGTAGCCCTAATTAGAACTGCGAGAAGCAAAAGTCATATAATGTCATTGTTTTAGTAAGGACCTGACTGACAAATAGATTATTACTATAATAACAAAGTAAATAAGGGAAAACAGCAAATCTTCAAGGAAAATATGATGTTCAATGTGCAATAGTCTACTAATCTCTTTTTTTTTTTTTTTTTTTAGTCTACTAATCTCTTATATGGGAACAAAGTACACATGTTTACCTCTATAACTTCAAGCTTTTTACACAGATTAGCAGATTGTTGCAACTGAACATCATATTTTCCTTGAAGATCGACTATTCTGCTATTTAACAAGGGGAATTACTTGGATGCAACCAAATGCCACATGCTTTTTTCCATGACTTACATGCAGACTATAGCAGTTGAACCTCATACTTTCCTTGAAAACCAACTGTTTATTGCTATTTAGCAAGAGGAATTACTTACATGCAGCCAAGACAGCATAATTATTTATAGAATTTTACAAATTGGGTTGAAATCTTAGTAAAAAAAACTGACCGACCTTTTGATTGCTTTCAACCAGCACAACCATTTGTTCAATTTATTCTGTCATCGCCTACATGAAAAACAACAGTAAAACAGTAAGAGACAAATATATCATATAATAAGAGCACAGCATAATGGGAACAATTAACACATGTTTCATCCAATAACTAAATTCACCTCTGCAACCGCAAGCTTTGAGCTAAGATCAGCAGAATGCCGCAATTAAACATCACACTTTCTTGAGGGTTATATAGTTGCTGTTATTTAACAAGAGAAATTACTTGGATGCAACCAGTCATCGTAGTACCTGAAAGTAAAAGTTGCCTTAAACTTTGTTATTGTAGTAATAATCTATTCGCCAGTAACCCCTGCTCAAATAATGAAATCATGAAATCACCAAGATCCTTGTATTCAATTATGAATTTCTTGGCAAAAAGGCTAACTTCTATTTTACCAAAAGTTATCTCATTAAATCAAACAGATTTTGTGAAGGAATAAATCAAACTCACCATAACGTACATGCATCAATTCCCAAAAACAAGAAGCCCATAAAATATCCTAAATCAAGAGCTTCCCTCTAAGTGCTTTACTCAACTATGTAATTAAACTTGGAACGGAGAGTGGGGAGAGGGGGATCATGAATGGATGAGAACGCGTGAGTAACCATGCGCCGATTCTACGGGAGTGCCGCAGAGAGAGAGAGAGAGAGAAAGGAGCATAGAGAATGAGCAGGAGAGAGTGAGGGATTGGCAAGAGAGAGAACATGAGATCGAAGAGAGGGGATTTGGCGTGCAGAGTGGGATGAAACTTGCTGGTTGATAATGACTAACTGGTGTATAGCACACAGTATATTCATTTACGACTTCAAATCTAATGGATTTTTTCACTAATGACAAAAGGGGAATTACTTGGATGAAGCGCACTTTAACAAACTTCAAAATGAGACCTAGTAAACGGTACATCTTCTGGCAGGCCTTATCTCATGATAAATTATAATTGTACAATACAAGCAACAACAATAATAACATCAAGCTTTTATCTCACTATGTTGGATCGACTATATGAATCTTTTTTTTATCCATTGTGTCTTGATAATAATCAATTTCTCATTAAAGACGGACTAGCGCAGTTTGAAGTACTTGTTGGAGCAGTGGATGGTGACAGAGGAGCATCATAGGTGGTTGTCCAAGTAGTTGGGTTATGATTTTGAGATCCAATACAGGTCACGAGTGGAGAACAAGGCAACAGATGTCTTGTCCGGATGTATGGGGGAGTTGCAGGCGACAACAGTGTCAATTTCATTGATATTAGATTGGGAGGCCATCAAGGAGGAGAGTGAACGGGGTGAGGAGTTGGGGAAGATCAAGGCTGATTTACTAAGGGAAGGGAGTAGCCATCCAGGGTATTCTTGGTAGGGGAGAGACTTCTGTACCAGAAGAGGTTTGTGATGCCTCGAACATCAGTCCACATTCCACACTTGCTTCAAGAGTTTTAAGGGAGCGCTGTTGGGGGGACATTCAGGGTGCAGAATACCTACAGGAGACTAGCTTCAGAGCTATACCGGAAACAGATGCATAAGGATGTGGAGGAGATGGTTGCCATGTATGAGGTATGTCAAAGGAACAAGTGCATAGCGATGTTTCCAGGAGGATTATTACAACCATTTGCTTTACTAGGTCAAGTATAGGAGGTGTCAATGTATTTCATAAATGGGCTACCCAGATCAGAGGGCTTCACAGTGATACTGGTGGTGGTTGACCACTTAAGCAAATATGCTCATTTCATTCCCCTATGACATCCATACACTGCAATGAAAGTAGCATCAGCCTTCATCAGAGAGGTGGTCAAACAATATGGAGTACCAAAAGCTATAGTGTCTGATAGGGATAAGGTGTTCCTCATCCATTTTTGGAGGGAATTGTTCAGACTGCAGGGGACAATATTGAAGAGGAGCACCGCCTACCACCCACAGACGGATGGCCAAGAAGAAGTGGTCAACAGGAATTTGGAAATTTACTTAAGATGTTTTGGGTCGGAGACACCCAAGTTATGGGCCAAATGGCTAGCATGGGCTGAGTATTAGTACAACACATCTTTTCATTCTGCTTCTCAGATGACCCCATTTAAGTTGTTGTACGGAAGAGATCCACCTCACTTAGTGCACTATGGGCATAGCCGCACTCTAATTTCTTCAGTGGAAGAATACTTGGAGGAGAGAGACATGATATTTGAGGAGTTGAAGAGGCACCTGCTGAAAGCTCAACATATTATGAATAAACAGGCATATGGGTATAAAAAAGACATCCAATTCGAGGTAGGGGAAATGATGTTTTTAAAGCTTTGACCTTACAGGCAGAGATCAGTAGCCAGCAGGAGAAATGAGAAGCTTGCCCCAAGATACTTTGGACCATATGAGATATTGGAGAGGATTGGAGTATGACTTATCAGCTGAAACTACCTCCAACGGCGACAATATACCCGGTGTTCCATGTATCTCAATTGAGGAGGGCAATTGGAGACTCTGCAGCAAGCTTTGCGTTACCAGTGACACTAACTGAGGATTTAGATGTGATGTTGGAACCCTTGAAGCTTATGGGGGTTTGCCAGAGAGAAGATAAACCTAAAGAAGTGTTGATCAAGTGGAAGAACCTCCTGGACTACGACGCCACATGGGAGCCATATGAGAGGGTGAAACATCAATTCCTTATTTTCACCTTGAGAACAAGGTGATTCTTTGGGAGGGCGGTAGTATTAGACCGTCCCTTAGTGGACCAATCAAGTCGGTCCCCTCTAAGGGGTCGGTTCACGTTTACACGAGAAGGGGCGGCTACAACAGAGAGAGAGAGAGAGAGAGAGATTGGGTGGGGTACACTTGAGTTCAAAATAAAATTTAGAGCCAAAGGAGGGGGCGGCAATGGCCTTTAGGTCTTTTTGTTTTAATTGCATGCCTTAAGTATGAGAGGGAGACTAGGGTTAGGATTATATTTTGATTATTGTGTTCTTGTGAGGGTTCTTCTTGGTGTCTTGGGCTCTAGACTCATCTAGAGATTGGTAGAGAACAATCCTCCACTCGAATTGAGAATCAATTGTATCTTTGTTTTCGTTGTTTCCATTAGGTCTCTCATTTGCAATCCAATTACGGTTTGGAGAGTTTTCCACCATATTGTGTGTGACTCGATTGTTGTTTTTCTCTATTCTTGTTAGGATTTACTTGAAATATTCAAGTATTTCCTATCACCTTGTTATTGTATCCTCCACTTTAATGTAGTGTTAATCTATGACGTTTGTTGTCAAGTTGGCTTGGTTTTACATAAATGTAATTGTATAAACATCTTATTCAATCACCATCCAGAGCTTGAAGAACTTTGAATGCTAGCATATTTAGTCAACACGAGTTGATAGCTTTTAAAAAAGTGAGAAGAGTTCAGAAGGGAAATGAAGTACCTTGTACCGCTTAACTGAGAGTTTTGCTTCATGGACCAGGAATCAACTATCAAAAGGATTAATAAGATCTACTAACCCCTTAACTCACGCGAAATATGAAAAGAACTGCCAAAATGAGTCAGATTGTTATAATCTAAAAAAATATGGATCAATGAAAACTTACACAAAATAATAATTGCCCAGACGACAGGTATAAACAGATTTTCAAGAAAATGTCTGAATGGCAAAAAAAACTAATCCTGGACAGAAACCAGTCAGGGTTGCAGCACATGCCACTCAAAAAATTTCTCAACAGAAATTTAAAGCATGATCAAAGTCTCACTTATAATTCTACAACGATAGGATAATAGTCCATTGAAACCCACTAGCATATGCAACTCTAGATTCATTTAGCAACGCTTTCAACATCAGCCATGCTGCACATTAAAAACATTTCATTTACTTTAGTATGGTGATTGCCCGTCTGCTATGCAGCTCATGGACAACATTTAGTTAACTGAAATCAAGTGATTTTTATGAACATGACGAGTGTTTTTTTTTTTTTCAGGCTACGCACAATGCTTGCCAAGCAAGTGTAATCTAGAAAACAAATGAGCTTCTTAAAAGCGGTTTCTTTTCAATTTTAAATGTGCCCAACACAGATGTTTCAGATGCAGCAAAAAATGTGTTGAATATCCAAAGCAAAAGCAGATGAAAAAGAAAAAAAAAAATGCAAGACAATGAATTATGAAGACCTGCTGATGCGGTACGAGCTAGAAGGCCCCTCAACATATCACAAACAACAGGCAATCAGGGAAATTAGTTAACATGCATTTATCGTATTCCATTAATGAGAATGAACCAATATGTAAGAATTGAAAGGATTATTCATGCAGCAGTAATCAAGCAATGCTGGATTGAGGAAGCCGGGTTCTTCCACAATGGAGCTTTAGAAGTTTTGGAATTTCTTCAAGAGAAAAAAAAAGATAATGAAAAACAAGACCAGCACCTCTACAGCATTTACAGTGCATAAGGGAAATCTGTGCAACGAACTTTTGCCATTTGGCAGTAGAATGGTAATTTTGGGGAATAACGGACAAAACACAAAAAGATTAATTATCGAAAATAGCCATGGAGAAAATAAAATAGGATGGGAAACCAAACATAGCACACGAAATATAAAGCGGGCTGCAGGAACCGAGCCAATTGATCGAATAAATCAATTATGTATACATTATCGTTAATTTTTCTTTGTATCGAGAATGGTCTAATTTTCTTTATCTTAAAATTTCTAATATATGCCCACTAGATAATGATGTTTGATTAAATGAATCATAACCAAGTCACCTTCTTTAAAAATTTTCTTGCACTAGTAACTATTGGATATAGCTTCATACTTGTCATTGGACTCCTCTGGCGCTGCTTTACTTCCGATGTATTTACGCTGCTTTACTTCCGATGTATTTAAAACATGCTCCACCAATTGTTCCGTCATGCGATTCGCACTAAGTGGCACAACATCCAAGAGATCAACAATAACATTTGGAGTTTTCATATGCATGATGGAGAATAGAGTGCACCCTGTTGGTCGATTAATCATTTATTGAATGCAAATTCAGGTTGGGTTATAGCTTGATCCCAAGATTTAGGCTTGCTTCCTTTGCTCCTAATCATGGATCCAAATGTGCAGTTAACAACTTTTGTCTGGCCATCATTATGTTAGTGATACACAATATTAAGTGTCAAGGTTGTGCCAAATTTTCTCTATAACACGTGCCAAAAGTAACTTACAAATTTAACATCACGATTGAAAGCAATAATTTTTGGTATTCCATGATACACAAATTTCACAAAGAACAAGTTAGCAATATTAATTGCATCAAAATTTTTTTGAATACAAATAAAATTTCCCCTCTTCAAAAATAAATCCACCGCAAGAATGATTAAATCCTTCTTTTGTTATGTCATTGGCAAACCCAACATAAAATCTACACTAATTACTTCCCATATATTGTCTAGCATAAGTAATAGACAATAGAGTATCGTGTTTTGAGTATAGCATCTGGCGGCTTGAAACGCGTCACATCCTTGCATAAATTTTGTAATATTGTGGCGCATTCATGGCCAAAAAAAATTGATCATCAATAGATGCTATAATTTTGTTACAACCAATATGTGCGGCCAATACTCTAGAATGTAAGTCTTGGATAATTAACTCATGGAGAGACATTCTTGGAATGCACAGATGATTATCCTTAAACAAGAAACCCCTTTATATATGGAAATCTCCAGTATTGAGAGGTTGCTAACATAGAATCCATATATATGTGATGAAAGTCTTCATATATTGTGCAGTTCTTTTAGGATGTCAAAATTCACAAGTTCCATATGAAGGGTAATCATATGAGCAACCCATCGGTTAAGAGCGCATGCAGCACGATTCAATTAGCATGTGTGATGCTTGAAACGGAATGTGAACTTTGTGAAAGAAAATCATCCACCAAACATGCATCCTAGACAAGGTCTTTTGTGAATTAATGTACTTAGGAGCTTTGTAATCACTGTGTGCTGCAAACTTTGTGTATTAAATAATATTCTCAATGTTGTATAGCCCTCAATATAATTCTCTAAGGGCATTTGTTGGATTTGTGTCGCACCTGTTTACAATGAGAACAATGAATAGTAGAGGGTCGAGCATATGGATTTAACAATGAATAGTAGAGGCATCCTGTTTAGATAATGCATATACTCTCTAGGCTAAGTATTTGATCGGCTTTGACTTGGCTCCGGAGTGGAAGCAACTGATTCTATCATCCTCGGTCTGCCAACATTATTCTAAGGTCTCACATTCATCCTTCATTCTCCTTTCCCCAGAGTAGGGCAGCTCTTAGCTATATATCCAGGTTGACAACACAAGAAGCAAGTATTTGTTCTAAAAAGGCATTCTCCCTTGTATTATTTTCCACCTTTGTTACAGATATTTAAGCTCATTTGACTCTCATTGTTACTGGGTTTTGCCTTCTTCCAATTAGACTTCCTAGATTGCAAAAAGGATCTAGTTTGAAAATCCTGGGAAGCTCCCACAACATCTACATTCTTCCTTTTCTGAAATTCACGCCTTTTGGATATTTTGAACATCAATTTCAATCATTCTAGCTCTCTCCACCAATATAAAATAATATTCAATCTCTAGAGGAACAAGAGGATGCCTGATAGCATCTTTTAATCCAGATAAAAACCAATGACACATTTCTTCTGCAGCATGAACTAATTGAGGAGCATATATGGAAAAAATAGTAAATTCTGCTTCATAATGCATAACAAATATGTCTCTTTGTACCAATCTAAAAAATTTATCCTACATTTGCCTCCTCGCAGAAAGAGGCACAGACCTATTTCGGAACACCTAAGTAAATAGAATACTCATTCCATTTGATCTAGAGGCTAGGTTTCCCTTCAAATTTATCCTCGTGCTTACCCCCCACCACCTTTCAACCTTGCCATGAAGTACAAATATCGTCAATGAAATCTATCTTTTGGGCTAAAAAATCTCCTCTAATATCTTCTCGACCCGCAATAACCAATTTTCTACCTTAATTGATCCCTCTACCAATTTAAACAATGGTGGTATCATATCCTAAAATAGTTATAAACATTTATCCATTGACATGCTACTACTACCACCACTTCCTAATGGTTGATTTCTTGAGTCTTGAATTAATTGAGTCATTGCCGTCATCATTTGCATCGGTGTGTATCAGGATTAACAACAATATTTGGTATGACCTTTTCCACATCTTCTTTAGGATCATCCTGAGTCTTGAAATAAAATAAAGTCTCTTATAAAATTCATAATTTAATATCAATTAATTTTCCTTACTCAATAATCAACTTAATGGCTTTTTCCATACGATTCATATCCTATTTGAGGTCTCTGATACCACTTTGTCACGACTCGGATCGGAGACTCAAATTAATGCGGTGGGAATGAACGAACGATCGGACAGTTAATATGTTTCTTCAATTACATATAAACAATAAAAACTAACATCCCACAAAACTAAAGAGCCACTAAAGCAATTGCATATTAAGCATATACTTAAATCATACAACTAAATTGTTTACCTATTTTCATACGATCTCCTTCTTCTATAGGCATATTCCTCTCTTTCAACCATTTCTACTTATTAAAAGTTTTACATGAAAATTAAATTTAACAGTTTGAGTTTACATGACAAACTCAGTGGATAATCACAATATATAATATGATAGTTAATCATATAAAATAAAACATATATACTCTTTTTCATCACTTATATAGTTAATATATACACAACATCTTATAAGCTGTAGATTCTTATAATTTGCCATTTTAAATAACACATTTCTTTTCCTGTCTCATTTATTCATTTTTATTTTAAATTATTCATTTTTCCTTTTATTTAGTACAAGAGTAGTCTAAAATTTGTACCATTGAACGTAAAACCATTTCCATTTTAATTTTTATTTTCATTTAACGAGCACGAGTACATTACATCCCCAGTCAATACTATAAAGGGGTGAACTGCAGTAGTTGCATGTATGCATCTTCTCCCTTTTTTATCTATACTTTCTTTTACATATTGTAAGTTATAATTGCAAAGCATTATTTATATTTTTATTTATGAGTGTTAAACTTTCATTATTTTGAACATAATAGGCCTTCAACATAAATAAATAAATAATTATCATAATTTAATAGCACAAACTGAAATGATAAATAAAGAATGTAATTGTTATATGATGACTATAATTATCGACTTTGATTTTCTCAATTGCTTAATTCTATGCATAAAGCATTCAATAATCATTTATGATACTACATGTGATAATTGCAATAAATTCAAAAGAAATTATTATTGTTATAAAAATAATTGTAATTAACAGCTTGTTTATTTTCATGCTTCAATTTTCTTCCAAATCTTGAGCTTGATATAAACTTTCAATACTCGTCTCAGTTCAATTATGAAAAATCTTTCATTGTACAAAATTACATGATGATATCTTAATTAACACTAAAATTTAATTTGGATGCCTCAAATATCATCAGAAGCAACATTAAATTTTCTTAAACCTCTTAAGTTAACACAAATTACTTCAATCATTTCCAAAATAGACTTTTAATTAATTGAATAACATTACATAATATTGAATGGCTCTAAATCTTCCACAATTTCTGTTGCACTATCCACCTTACTCTCTAACATAATATAAAATTAATTTTTTTATCAAATCAAAGATAATTACCTCAATAAATTTTTTCCTCCTTCAAAGTCGAATCAAGGCTTGCTTTGCTTGGATTATTCCTAATGACATTAATATTTTATTCATTCAATTAGAGGAATGAATGTGTATAAATTTCGTATCTAAGTTGAATATAAATCAATCACTTACTCCTTCCTCCGTTGTCAGACATAAGAAACTTCAAACTCCAAATTCATACTCTTTCTCTTCCAAATTTTCTTCATCTGCGTTCAATTGAGTCGTAACCCTCTTCTCAGGTTTAAATCATAGAAGAGTTTGCATAAAATGAACAAAATGCACAAACTTACCTTCATTCTCCTTCTTTCTCTCGGCACAGTGCCTCTCGATTGAAGCTTCTCACGCATGTTTGATTCCACTAGAGTGAGGGAATCGGAGTTATCTACGACAAGGAGTTGATGCTTTTCACTCCTGCACGCGGCTCCTCATTCAAACACACGATCCGACCTCGCCAAACCCTCCCGCGCCCGCATGCGGTTCATTCAGCAAGCTATTATGCTCCCACACTCATGCAGCTGATGTTAAAATGTTCGGTTCAATTAAATTGAACATGCTTGGTTCTTACATTAACTTAGCTAAAGGAGCATTCATTTAGTCAATTGTGCACAATTGACTATTAGTGGTAGCTAAACCCTCAACGACTATGGAAGAGGAAGATTTCTTACTTGATGGGAGCTGTGGCTTGTCACTTGAAAACTCCATAGATGTTCAGGGACTAGAAGAGTATTTATGGAAAGTCCTAGACTGGCTCTTTTCAACTTTATAAGCAAGGTTGACAGTTTTGGATAATTACTGATGCGGACATCAATACGAAGATTTGGCGCATCTATCACAGGCGGCGTCGTAAATCGACAGCCATTATTTAGATTTTCATTTATGTATTATTTTCTGAATTTTAGCTCTTGTTTTATGTATTTCCTAGTTTACCCCTAGGATAGTTTATGTGAGTGTTTTGGCCCAAGGGGCATTTTTGTAATTTTCTATTTTTTCTCATGTTATGGCCTATAAATAAGGGTCTTAAGCTATTGTAAGAGATGGTTGATTAATATGAAAAAATTTGTTTTCCACAATGTGTTCTTTTCTTCTTGAGAGAGGACAAGAGTGAGATTCCATTGGAGAGGAATCGAAGTTGTCACCAGCCGCAGGATGGGTCCGGGCTTGTGAATTAAAGTCCCTTGGAGAAGGGCAAACGGATCACCCGTCAGTCTTCGGAAGAGTCCAAAGGCTCGCGGTTTTATTGTCTCCTTTTGATTTTATTTTCTCCTTTTCGTTTTTTTTTTTATCTTCGATCTTCTTTCTTTCGTTTTTATCTTTTCTCTAATTGTTTTTCCATCGTCTTCATCCTCCACCCATTTAGCCGCCGGTTTCCACCCCAAATCCCCCCATACCCGAACCCATGCCGTCGGCCTCCATTCACCTAGCCGCCGATCCACTCTCCTCCTCCCCCATCCAAGCTTGTTTCCTATTTTAGAATGAATTGAATGTGGGTAGATTTGAAATTCAAAATTAATCATTGAGAATTTCAAAATCTTTTTCCTCTTTAATTAAATTTATTTTAGGAAAGTTTCCATTTTTATCTAATTTGAATTTGAAATTCAAATTGGACTTGAAATAATTTTCCCAAATCGCTTACCTAAATTAAGGAGTTTTAATTATTCTAATTAATCTCCCCATGGTCTATGCATGCCGTCGGTTCCACCTCACCTCCACCTTGGCTTGAAATAATAATTATTGCCTATTCTCCCCTTAGTGCTTTTGGAAACTATTTTTAAATCCCTGTACGTTGCTTATAACAGATCTTTCCTAAGCCTTATTTCCAAATCTCTGAGAATAAGATTTAGGATTTAATTGCTAAATTCCCTCTCAGCTCACCCACATCCCGCCAGCCTCCATTAAATTCCCTGTGTCCCGCCTCCCTAAACCAATTAAGGGAATTTATGAATTAAAATCCCTTTAATTTTCCCTGTGGTCCCGCCGTTAGGAAATTATTTCCCTCCATCTCCTTATCCTCGCTTCCCCCTTCTCCTCATTGCTGGGTTGAAAACTTTCCACAAGTGCAGCCAATTATTTGGAAAAAATTAATTACCCAATCCTCTCTCTGTTGGCCCAAATTCTCTCAAGCCTACTTAGCTTGATTTTTCCTCCCAAGCTCCATCCCCATTATTAGAAAAACCTGAAACTTATTTCAGGTTTGATTTGGATTCCTTTCTCTACAAGATTGTAAGAGAATATTTCAGATTTTTGGAGAGGACTTCCTCTCCTTTACAACTCCTCCTACCCGTTCTACATCAATTACCAAATGGATTGTAGAGCCAGATAATCACATAAGAATTCCTGAAATCCATTTATATACTATAAGACTCGAAGGCACTTCGGTTCATAGAAATTAACTTGAGTGCTTAAGAAATAAAATTCCTCTACCTAATCACTAATTAAACATCCCTTCTGCTGGCATTATTGATATTGGGACTAGCAGAGTATTTATGGAAAGTCCTGGACTGGCTCTTTTCAACTTTATAAACAAGGTTGACAATTTTGGATAATCACCAAATGGATTGCAGAGCCAGATAATCACATAAGAAGTCCTAAAATCCATTGAGATACTATAAGACTCTAAGGCGCTTCGGTTCATAGAAATTAACTTGAGTGTTTAAGAAATAAAATTCCTCTACCTAATCACTAATTAAACATCCCTTCTGTTGGCATTATTGATATTGATTATATAGAATTTGGTTATAACCGATAAGAAGAAATAATTTCCCTCAATAAATTGTGCATTTGAAACCAAGAATGAACAGGGCGTGTGCCTTCCTATCGCTAATTAGTTTGGAGTTGCTCCCACCATGCTAAAACACCTCCTTGAAGTTTATAGGACATAAAGTTGACATGTTTCTCCTAAAAAATCCCCCTATATTCACAAAAAAAAAAGTTCCATCAGTTTAAGCAAATCTAAATATTCCCCAATATGCATAGCATGTTAGTTAAAGTATGGGATATCAAATTTAAATTTGAGCTATTGTTGATGGGAACAACACGCATAAGTTTCATGGACATACTTTGGTCATCATAAGCGAAGTTGATAACCTGAGATAAAGATCAAATAGAATTCATTTCCAACTTGCCTTAAAAGCCCTCCTTTAAAGCTACAATTTATCAAACTAATTGATTGGTTCTTTCATTCAGATTGTTCCTCACACTTAATATGGAAAACTACTCAATATATTTGTTGATAGTGTGCATTCCCAATGAAGTAGAGTGTCGCGGTGCCAGCTGATGGGGACATCAGCAGCGATTTCAACACATTTACCTTTAGGAGATGCCGGAGATCAACGGCCACGATCATGATTTGTATTTTCATCATTTTATGTAGTGAATTTTTTTTTATTTTATGTTTTTCCGTTTTTACCCTTATGGGTATTTGGTAGCTATTGTAGCCCAAGGGACATTTTAGTACTTTACTTTCTTTGTCATTTTGAGGCCTATTTATATGGCCCTTTTCTCATGTAAGAGTTAGTTTTTGATGAAATGAAAATTACTTTGTGTTCTCTTTGTGAGTGCCTCCTCTCTCTCAAATCTCTTAGTGAGTTTTGAGAAGAGCTAGATCTCATTGTGAGTTCTAGACCTTCTTCCATTTTATTTTTGTAATCAATTAGTGTGAAACTCAAAGAGAATACATCCGGATTGTATTCTTCTTGAGCTTCCTCCCCACAACCCCTTCCACCACCTACCCTGTCCAGCCACCGGCCAGCAGCAGGCCAGCCACCCGCCGGACTGCAGCCTTCCAGCCGCCTCCTTCCCCTTCCACCTCTCTACCCGCCGGCCCTTCCTCTTGGATTTTGAATTTGAAATTCAAATTCTCCAAGAGCCATTACCCAAAATTAACTTCTGAATTTATTCCATCATCTTAATTGGAATTCAATTCCAATTTGAAATTCAAATAGCTGTTTCAGTGTTTAAGCATAAATTAGGAAACTTTCCCTCTTGATTAAAATCTGAATTTATTTCAGTTTTATTCAAATCCTTTACTTAATCAAGTGGGCCCCCACCTCATCAAAACCGAAACTCCCTCTCTCCATGCTCTATGGCCGGCCACCCATACCCATTACTCCTCCCTTTAATTAGGAGCTTAATTCATGGCTTCAAATAAGGCCTCATTAAGTCCTAATCTCCCTCTTAAGCCTAAATTTCAAATTTCAAAATTTGAAATTACAAAGTCCAAATTAAATTAGGAAATCTGAAATTAATTTCAGATTTCCCAACCTAGTTCATGCTTAGCCCCTTTCCCCAACCCGTGACCACCTCCTTCCCTTCAACGGATCAGCCAAAATTGGTTTTCCCCCCCCTGAACTGGGTTGCTGTCCAGGATTGGAAGCTTGTGGACCTGCTGTCCAGAGCCTTCCACACGTTCAAATCTGCTGCTGCCCTGAAGTTCTGCTTGCTGTCCCCTTATTCCAACAAAATATCTTGCTGTCCAGCACTCTGGAAGACCACACTTTGCTGTCCCAAGTTCCCAGCAGCTTAGAAGAGCATTCCAACGCTTCTTGCACCTGAAAGGTTGCTGTCCAAGATCTGTCCAAGACCAAACTGCTGCTGTCCAGAAAAATTCTGCATCCCTTCCTGCTGTCCAGCCAGTCGGGAGAGCTTCGGATGCTGTCCTAAGGTTTCTGATTGCTGTCCACCACATCAAGAAGGGTTTTGGTTGCCGTCTACTTCATCTCAAGCATTCAAACAGCCACTAAAGCTTCATGTCTTCTATTTCTTTGGGTAAACTCATCATCTGACCCTTTTATCTTTGTAGTTACTTCTCTATTGTTGTGATATCTTGATTCATGGAAATCATGCTAATCTTCTCCGCTAAAACCTAGTAATTGGATGAGTTGTGTGAGGGATCTTCTCAGAACAACTAATCTTATTGTTAGTCTAGGGATATTTGTGGAAAACCATTCATGTACGCAACGTTAGATTGACTTGATTGTTATATGATCTTAACTCTTACCCGTGTGATTCAACCGTAAGCTCGTTTTTCCGTTCTTAATGTTTTATCTCGTCGTTCAAATTATTATAAAGATATAATTATTTGTTCTATCTAAAATTAAGCGTGCAAGCTTTCATTACGAAACCCATCATCGCATATACGTTTCACATCACCAGCTCAAAGTTTTATAAAAATATCAAATTTCACTTCCACAAAACCCAACCCCACCCCCTAGGCAACAGATTACATAGAGAGTCAGAAATCCTAATGAAAAAAAGCTAGGATTTGACGACTCTGATCTATTTTCTATTGTCGGCCCAGTTAAGACGGGGGCTAAACACATAGAATTGCTTGAGGAAGGAAACTCGGAAAGTGGGAATGGAGCTCTGAAGCAAGCCCCTGGCTTGACCAGGCTCCCGGTAGAGCAGAGGAGACGGTTAGGATAATGAACTTGAAACGCGGAGCCCGAGCGGACGGCGAGCGAGTGGTTAGTGGCAAATAGCGCCCTAGTTGATGGCATTCCTCTCTGCGGCTGGCACTCGAGGAACCACGGGGCACTCCATACAGAGAAAGCAAGTCTGAGGGATGAGACGCCCCCGCAAGGACCTAAATTCTCATTCTGAGGTCGAACCGAGGAATAAAACTGTTCAAATCATGGTAGATTAGGGTTGTAAATAAGTTGAATATCTGTCTAATCGAGCTAAGCTTGTTTAGCTGTCATTGATTTTTTTTTAGCAGTCATTGAGTTCGAGCTCGAGCTCAACTCGTTAAAAAATCCATAAGCTCGAGCTCGTTTAAAAAGCTTAAGTTTGACTCGATTGTTGAGCTGGATTTCTTAGCTTTAAATTAAAATTTTTAATTTTTTTAGAACTTTAATTTTAATATAGAATTTATTTAAACTTATTAAAATATATTATATAATACTAATTTAAATTAATTATTAAATATATTTTAATTTAATCAAACGGCTCAACGAGCTTTCGAACCGAGCTAGGATTAAGGTCGACCTCGCATCTCGATAAGCTCGACTCGCGAGCTTGTTAATGAGTCGAGCTCAAGCCAGCTCGGCTCACTTACACCCATAAGGTAGATTACATTCTACATATCTCAGTTTTTAAAAATATAAAATTTTTGGGATTTTATAATTTAAATTATAATTTCTTAGCGTAAAAAAGATAATAACTTTACACACACTAAATTTTTCACCGTGTAACTTTCTGTATGTTGTAGATATGATCATTCTGGGCATTTAGGCAATTTTTTTCTGAAAAATTTACACAAGTAGTTTACAAAGTGCATTATTTTTATCCAATAAGAAAACATTTCTGATCCCAAAAAATAATGTTATAGTATAATTAAAACTTCAAAACAATCCTCTTAACAATTCTAGGTAATCTGATGAAATTCTAAAATTGTGAAATTCTACTCAGTTGTTGAATATGTTGTCTACCAATAAATCATTACGTGAATTTCTAAAATTGGTTTTGATATGCTAATATAAAGAGTCATAAGGCCTGAATTCTGATCTCTTTTTAATGAGAAGCATAAGAGCCTAAGCAAAACCTACTACTTTATGCTCTGATATATTAAACACATATTTATTTACATTCCATATAAAGTCCATTATATTTCAGTTGTCTACAAAGCAATATTTTGTTCGATACAATAAATTATTATCAACTGTTTTTAAATTCAATAAAAAATGATGGGTTTATTATTTAAAATTTAGATCAGTGGGCGTGACATGCTTAGTCTGCATTCTGTTTCAAGTCAGAAAAAGGGTAAGAAACCGGTTGAGTAGTTGTGGTTGCAAGATTTGATTTGTCTGAGTTGGTATAAGTACTTTCTGGTTTATAGCTTTTGTAGAGTCATGACTATCATTTGTTCTACACTGCTCTCTTTTATTTTGAGTTTGTAGCAATGTACTGTAGTGTATATATTTTATTGTATAAATATTTTGATGATGAATGAAAAGAAAACAAATTGTGGATAAATTTATTTTTTGTTTATTAAAAATTAATTAGAAGCTCTATAGTCTGTTTTAAATAAAAGGAAATCTGAAATATCCAAAACTATATCTTAGGACTTGGTCTGTCACCATTCAACACGATAAGACTTGTCCTACATGTGGGTTATATTTGGTTGGATTATGACACTACGAGGGTGCCACATTAATCTGGCATGGAGGTTGTGTTAGCAATTCTTCTTGTCTTGAGGTTTTAAAACTCATTGCATCTCCACCATGAATCGAAGAACTTGATGAGATTATATATTCATTGGTCGAGACTTGACTAAGCAACCCACAAGGAAGATAAAGAGACTAATAGGCAGTGAAAGAATGCATGTCGCTATCATCCTCTCACTCTTATATTTCTCATTATATACTTTTTTCTTGCATAACATAACTGACTGTGTGGAGAGATTATTATGTGCGGTCACCGGACAGTCCGAAGGCCAATCAGGATGCGTCACATCACCCGATTCACAGCAATACATAGTTATGGTACACAATGTATAGGTGATGTGGCACAATCTGATTGGCCTCTGGATGGCGTCCGGTGACCGCATGTAATAATTTTGCGACTGTGTGAAACTACTAATTATTCACTCCTTAACTAACATTTCTTGTTAATCTAAATAAAAATGAATTCAAGAATAAATAAAACATGACCAAAATAGCAAAGATCAAATAGAAGCTAAAGGAACTCACCAATCAAAAATACAGTGACAATAGTCCAAATAATCATTTGAATAGGTCGTCTATATTGTACATGGTATTGAGACCTTTGAATCTGCCTTTGAAAGGCTCCAAGCCAGCCATAGAGTTGCTTATTGTAAGACTCATCAGTGCAATCGCTAAGACAGCTCTTACTCTTCGCATAGCAAGCATCCATGTCCTTGGTTTTAAAATAGGAAATACCGTCAATGAAAGTATAAATGACATCAAGAAAATCATCGAAAAGAAAAATAATACACTTGAAGAAAAAAAATTATAATAATAAAAATCATAATATTACTGAAATAGATGAAGATCATTAAAAATAGGAATAATAAAATTTCATACCCGACTCAGCTGATTATTCTGCAATGGTATGGTCTCCATCATATCTTCATTGCTAAGAATCCTACACTTCCTAAAGCCATTTCTATACCAATTGGGCTTAGTAATTGCTTCCACGGTTCTAAACTGTGAGAGATTAAATATTCTTGGAGGAGGCTGCTCATTTAATAGTTTATGTGGAGACCGCTCGGTAGAAAACTGAAGTCTTCCATACCCCTAAATCAGCACAAGCACTGGCTACACTCTGGTGATCTTTCATTTTCCCTTCCTTCATGTCCAATGTATTGAAGTTGTTGGACTGGCAACAGTTCAAAGAAACAGAACTTTCTCCATTCATAATATGTTCTGCCTCGGGGAAATCACCTGACGATGTCGGTAACACCTTCTCTACTTTACTTACTTTTGGGGTACGAAAGGAAAAGAGCAAGCTCGTCCCTCTCAATTTCGTCCAGCCTTACCCACTCCAAAGCACTCCTCCTATCCTCTACATTCAATTCCTTTAGAGCCTTCTCCACCATCGAAATTTTGCTCGAAATGGCCACAATAAAATCGCTGTGCCGAGTTACGGTATCTTCGCCGGATGAAAGTGCATGATCACTAGATTTGACTGCCCTCTCCAATTCCTCCAGCTGAGAATTATCCGGAATTATTCTAAAATTCGCCCAGAAAAATAATAGGAGAAAAGACTTCAATAATCAAAAAGTACCTGCCATTTCGCGGTGCCCAGGGCAGTGTGGAGCTCCCGCCGTAGCTCAGCGGCAGATAGATCCTTGACACCCCCGCCCGGTCTCTTTTCGTGGATCATCCATCGTCGGTAAACCGATTCCATCCTGCAAAAGGGAACATAGGAATTTTACCAAAAGAACGAGAGGGGAAAAGTGACGCTGGAGATAGTCCAATACCTATCGGAGGATTCCTGCACCTCCTCGGCAGCGTAGAAGAAAGGGTCCTTCTCCCATCGATCGAACGCCGTCGCCATGAATGAGCAACCGAATCAAACCAGAGATTAAAAAAAAAAAAAACCTAAGCTAAAAATCAAACAGTGATGAGGTCGAAGAACGGAAGAAGTGAGTCTTCTCTGTCGCACTCTCTCTCTCTCTCTCTCTATTAATAGCGGGTGGATCGTAAACTCAAAGAGCGCCGGAATCGGGGACCTTGGGCCCGCCCGAAGAGAAGGCCCTTCTTGCACTAGATGGGCCAGTAAAATTACTAAGCCCCTCTATCGTTTATCGGGGTGCAAACGAGTCGAGTCGAGTCGAGAAGTTCGTCAAGATCCTGCTCTTGCGGCGAAGCCCGCCCTCGCTCTTGTGGCGAAGCCCGCTGCTGCGAACCACTCTCGCGGTGAAGCCCGCTCCCGTTCTCGTGGCGAATCTTGCTGCTCTTACGCGAGCTACTCGACGAGCTATCGAGTCTAGCACCCAAGTGTTCGAGCTCGAGCTCGATTAGCAGTCGAGGTCAACTCGCAAGCTCGATAAGCTCCACTCGTAAGAGGACTTATCAAGTCGAGTCCGAGCCGACTTGACTCGGTTGCACCCCTAACCATTTGTAATTTGCATACTTCTGATCAAAGATAATTGTCGGCCCGCTAGAAAGAGGTTCGTCTCGGGTCTCCCGGGTTTGAGAACCCGCCCGATTGCTAAAGTACCGATAGTTTAAAATGTGTGGGCTGAGCTATTGGGGCCTGGGGCCCACGCGCATGCTTGGTCCACACAAGTGGATGGAAAAGGCTGTGGGAGCTGAGTCGAACGGAGAAGAGAAGATGCCGGCCGACATCGCAACGTCGCCGTCCATTTTCCAGATGCCTTCGAATCCGCCGTCCAGTTGATTAATGTGCACGTTAGCATGTTGGCCACCGAAGCCAACTTTAGAGTGATTTATTAATTCTTGCTTTAATGAAACTTTTAATTAGTTTGTTCTAATTGGAAGCTGACGGGCTCTTATCTTAAAGTTAATGGATTTGGTCTCGCTTATGTGGCCCAGTTTGTTTGGATTTTTTTTTTTGCTGCTTTGTTTCTCAATTTTTTTATTATTATTATTTATTATTATTATTTTTTTTTACGGCCATAGACCATGGATCCTTTCACTCCTATATTATACATGATTTAAAATCACATATGATAGATGAAAAAAAAAAAAAAGTAATTATGCAGCCTAATTTGATTGAAATAGTTATATAGTATGAGTAGTATTAAAGCTTCACCAGCCCGACTTCAAATGGTTGTATAGCGATGCTTGATTGCTCCATTTGAATGTCAAAAAAAAAAGTCAATGGAGTGTGGGCGTCGCATTGTTCATCTGCTATTATTATTTTTTTATTCCAAAAAATAGGTTATTAATTTAATTTTTTTAAGTGTAAAATTTATTATTATTAATTAAGAAATAATAAATTAGAAACGCATTATTTTTTTAAAATTAAAATTTTTTATGTAATTAATTTATTTAAGATTCAACATTAATATAGAAATTAAGATAAAATCTTCATACATATTTAAATGATATCGAGTAATACAATACCTCAACAAAATAAAAAGAATATATCAAAATGCAGAATAAATTCGGATAACAAAAATTTAAAAATATATATATTTTTATTTAGGACATTAATATTTCAAATTAATTTATCAAGCAAATATATATATTATAATATGTTTAATTCAAAAAATTGATAAATATAAATATATGATTAAAAAAATATAAAATAAAATATGATAAAGAATATACTAAGAATACTCTTTTTTGTTATTAGAAGATGAAATTCGATTAAAGACAAATTATTACAATTTGATGTATTACTGCACTTTGGACTGAAAATTGAGTTTTTAGGTAAGAAATGGCCTTATAAAAGGGGTCATTGTGCAATTTGGAGTGCAGCAAGATATTTATCCCACTGTGTGGGGAATTGTTGTGCCAATATACTAAATATGGATTGTAGAAGATGTCTCATGTGGTGGTATTGGAAGAAGTTTTAAGGCCTTAGAGTTGAAATTTGGTAAAGAGCATTAGACATTAGAAGCTAGTGGCTAACAAGCATTTAATGGCAATACTTACCAGACAAGAAGATGAAGAATGTCACAAGTAATAGGGTGATATATAGCCAATAATTAGCTTGAGTATTCTACTGATAAGAGGGGAGATTGGATGAGCCAAAATATAGGATTTCATACATTGATGGTTGATAAAGTTCGTATGTATCATCATTCATATTCAAGTAAATGGGGAAAGTCAAAATTCATTCTATAAAGAACAGTTACCTTAGTTGTTATCCTAATAGGAGGGGAGACATACGATCGAAAAATATAGACATCAACCACTGATGAGCATCAAATAATGTTCTATAAGAATTGCTAGAAGTTAGGCGATGGTGAGTGGTCTACTTGGTTGCTCCGCTAATATGAGGAGAGATAAAGTGATTACTAAGAAAGGCATTGTTGACTTCTTTAGTTGATAGATGTCAAACGTTGGTCGTTAGTAGACGATTATACATAGGAACTTCAAAATTCAAATGAAGCTAGTTGGTCAACTTAGGCTTCGTTTGGGAGGACATATTTAATGCTTCTTAAAACAGCTTTTTAGTACAAAAATTTTAATTTTTGTACTAAAAAGCTGATTAAAGAAGCAGTAAAAAAGCCGTCCCAAACAAAATCTTAATCATTATTCTATTAGGATGGCAAATCAAACTATCAAAAAGATTGACTTTAAATCATTGACATCAAGTATTGGTCCTTGATAGGCATTATAAGATGATCAATATGAATTATTATAAGTTTAAAGATAATGTATAGACGATTAGCTTAATGAAAGCACCAAGAAGAACAAGAACACAATGGGTAAGAAGGGTTAATTGGGAAATTGATGTTGCCAATAAATATAGCAAATGGAAGGAAAAAGATAGAAATTTTACCCTGCAAATGGCGGTACTCGGCATTTCTCTTTTTGATAATTTACTTAATCTGTTATTTATATGATATTAGGCTGCTAGCTTGAAGAAATTATTCTATACGGGACGCTGAAAGCAGCTCTACATCCGGAGACCAATTAGAATGAGCCACACTAACAATACCGAGCAGTACCGAGCCGCGATACTGATGTGGCCCATTTTGATTGGTCTCCGAACGACATTCGGCATCCACACAGAATAATTTCTCGCTAGCTTGAGGTCACTTCATATTTTAAGCATCAATACCATATTATTAGTTTGCTAAAATCATCTGATTTTCATTATAAATATCATATAAAACATCCAATACAAATTGACAGATTATTCACAAACAACAAACTGCTTTCTGCAACTTATATGATGCTTTCTGCTAATCTGGACCTTGGATAGGCTTTAGGTGCATAATTACAAGATTGTTCTAACCTTGAACATCTATTTCTTCACAATGGCTTTCTCTTGCAGCAGAAGTGAACTTCCCTGGCTTTTATTTAAGCTCTTAGAATCTGCATTATCTTCATCATAGCTTCAACTGACAGAAACATCAAGACATTAGTTCAGCAGATCATCCCACTTGCAGTACTGTCCACCAGCCAGCGCACGATAGAACCGGTCTCTACAGTAAACTGGTCTTCCATCAGCAGCCTCAGCTGCTGCAGCGGCCAGTTCATCGTCTTTAATTACCTCCACTGGTAGTCTTAGCAGTTCTTTCTTGCTATAAATATCTTGTCATCAGGCATGTATTAATGCTAAGTTGTAGATTTAGGTTTTGTTTGTCACGGCTTTCTTTTTTTCTTCTTAAAACAACTTTGTAGCACTGCTTCTTAAAATTTTTGTACTAAAAAACTGCTTTAGGAAGCAGTAAGGAAAGCCTTCCCAAACAAAACCTTTGACCACACAAAATGCAAATAATAGAATTTCTCACCTTAGATTAATTTTAACGTTAGAAACTGGGGGATTTGAACTGATTTCTTTTGAATCGAATATTGAATGTATGAAGTTCTCTACAGGGGAAGCCAAAATGAATAATGATACTGCAGTAACCAATAAAGCTCCTGTGCCCACTAATGTTTGCTTCAACAACTTGATCACTGGCTTTACCTGATAATAGTTTGGTGTAAAATTCATAATTAATTTCTAACTTTTAAATATAACAATGTAATGAAAGTATTTTATTCTTCCTTCATATAAAAATTACAGCAGAATTCTTTCGTAATATTTTCTTTTTATATTTGTAATATCGATTTTCTATACTGAATACCATAACTTTTAAGGTAATTTTTGCAGGCATATATTGATTTCTAAATTATGCTGCCCCTTATGGCCTATCATATTAAAAAAAAAATTTCTTTTGAATTAAAAAAATAAATTTACGTGATATCAAAAGTGCTACTTTTCTAAAATAATGAGATAACTATCTTTTTGGATAGGAACTTCATACGAAGAAAATTAACTAAATAAGACACAAGGCTATTAGATAGATAGCTCAGGCATGAATCCTCACACTTTTTTTTTTGGGAACGGGTATCCACTTGGTGCTACCCCCGAAAGGGTACTTGACGGCATGATTAATCCTTGACTGACCTAGAAGAGGCACCCACCCCATAAACCTCTTGGCCCGCACTTGGGCCCAACTTAAGAGGCACTGCCGCTCGAGCGGAATCTAGCACAAACTAGCACGAGTTTGGGGGTTCCCAATCATACTCGCACACCAACCAAGCTAAACATCGATGGGTTATCCTAACACTTTATTAGACTTTTAGTTACTGCTCGTTACATCTGTTTATTTTAGTTGAAATTATACTGTGTGTGTACAAATGTTAATGATGCATTGAAATGATCATTTTCTTTAAAAAAATTTGCATCTACTATAACGTACCTTATAAGAACCCAATAACCTGTCACGAGCAAGTACCTGCAATAAAGAAATTTAAGAACTCATTACTTAGAAAATATTCTTACAGATCATTGCTATGTGTTAGTCTCTTCTAGCATATGCTTTCATTAATAATAAGCTTCAATCACAAAGATATGAAGAATAAAATGTATATATGTATGAATTATTCAAACTTAAAATTAAGTCATAAATCATGATTGGACGAATCAAATAGTTTTTTTACTGAGGTTCCCTTTAAGAGGCCCAAAATTGTGCCATTTATGTTTTATATTTCTACATGTTTTTTTTTTCAGTGATTTATTAAACTTGTCTATAATGTACACGAGATATCAATTATATGTCAGCAGATTAAGGCTTCGTTTGGGGCAGCTTTCTTATTGCTTTCTAAAACAGTTTTTTAGTATAAAATTAAAAAATTTTGTACTAGAAAGCAATAAGAAAGCTGTCCAAACATAGTATAAGTGAAAAAAGTACAGGTTTACAACCTTTGTAGAACGATGTGCTTACCTCAGGTGGCTTCACCCACATTTGTCCATCATACCACCCCGTCTCCTCATAAGGAATCACTGCTGACAGTAGCCTATCTCCAACATAGCTCCATCCCTGTTGAATAAAAAAAAAAGAGGAAGCTATTATAGCACAAGTACGGACATCTGGTAAGAAAATGAACTAGATGCACAATCATAAAATTTATATGAGGATTTTTTTTTCTTTCGCAACTGTGTTTAAAGAGCTGCAACCTGTAGCAAAGATAAAAACAAATACAGAGCAGAAATAATATTGTGAATAGAGTATGTATTACTACTATCACTGTTACTGTGCACATGACTATTTATAATGAAAGGGTAACATGTGAAGAATAACGGTGCAGATGTTATGGCTGGCATCTAACGGTTATGGCTTAAAGCATGTTTAAGTTCGTTGGGGAGCATGTGGTAAGTGAAGCAGATCACTGCTGAGACTGATGCCTCGTATATCTAATAACACCCACAAGTTGACAATTCCAGTTGAATAGTTAACTTGCACCTTAGTTGTATGAGGCGGGTTGTAGAAAGAGTTTTTGTAAAGATGCCGGCCAATTGATCATGTGAGGCAATGCGATGTACTACAATATGTTGGGCTTTGATGCAATTCCGAATAAAATGATAATCTACTTAGATATGTTTTGTACGGGTCTGAAAAATCGGATAATTAGCCAAAGCAATGGCAGATGTGTTGTCACAAAAAATAGAGGTGGGCGCAGATAGAGAAATTTAAAAGTCATGTAGAAGATGTTGCAGCCACAAGATATCACACACAATTGCTGCCAAAGCTCAGTATTTCGCCTTTGTGGATGACTGTGTAATTGTAGGTTGCTTTTTAACAGACCAAGAGATGAGATTGTTGTAAGAAAATGTACATAATCCAACTACCGAACGTCTATCAGCGGAATCAGCAACCCAATCGAAATCTGCATAGGCTGAAAACTGAAGAGAGGAATTTGTAATTGGCAGTGCATATGTGACAGTGCCATGGAGGTAGCGTAAAACCCGCTTGAGTAGCTAAAAGTAAAGTTGATAAGGCTTGTGCATATGTTGACAGATAGATATATATATATATATATATATATATATATATATATATATATATATATATATATATATATATATATATATATATATATATATGTTGACAGAGATGGTTGATGGCAAATGCGATATTGGGCCGTGTAATGGTGATGTACTGCAACGAGCCAACTAGTTTTCGATAGAGCTCAGCTTGAGGGAATAAGGGAGAATAAGCAGCTGGAGCTGGCAGTTTGGTTGGGAGTGGGTTGTGAACAGGTTTGCAATGAAGCATACCTACTTTGTAGAGCAGCTCAGATATGTACCGTGATTGATTCAAGAGCAGACCATGTGGAAGAGGTTGTATTTGAATTCCAAGAAACTGTGCGACCTGGCCCAAATTTCTCATAAGAAAAGTGGAGTTTAAATTCTCAAGGAGGTTGTCAATCTCCTGTTGACTGTTTGCCATGAGAAGCACATCATCCACGTGGACAAGCAAGCAGAGGGAGATAGAGCCTTTATATAATATCAGGAAAGAAGGATCAGCCTTGCTCGCAACAAAGCCATATTGCATGAGATGACTGGAGAATGTGGAGAACCACTACTGAGGGGACTGTTTTAGGTCATATATTGATTTGTGTAGGTGACATACATGCAAAGGAAATTGTTGATCATGAAACCCAAGAGGTTGTTTCATGTAGACGACTTCATCAAGTTTATCATGCAAAAAGGCGTTACATACATCTAAGTGTAGAACCGGCCACTAAAAATGGGTTGCAACAATTAGAAGAAGTCAAATAGTAGAAAATTTCGCAATAGGGCTGAATGTGTCCATATAGTCAATGCCAAACTTCTATTTGAAACCCTGAGCCACAAATCGAGCTTTGTGACAAGTAACTGGTCCGTCAGGATGAAATTTAGTCTTGTAAAGCCATTTGCATCCAAATACGTTTTGATCATTGGTTCTTGGAACTAGGGACTAAGTGCCTTCATTTTGGAGAGCTTGAAATTCAGTGGACATAGCGACTCTCCAAGCAGCATGCAATTTTGGCTTCAGTGGAGAGAATGGGATGACTTGATGATGAAGTTCAAGTTTTTGTTTGGGCTTTAGATGTCCAGTTTGGAAGTGTGTTAGCATGTGATGGTGCTGGTGGAGGATGTGGAGCAGAAGATGTAGAAGTTTTGGAAGGTGTGGTATGAGAATTGTGGTGGTAGTGGGTAAACTAAAGTGATATGGTGTAGTTGCTGAGTTAGAAGAGAAAGAATTTGGAACATGGAGTGGGCTTTAAGAATGCTCCGTGAAGGAAGTGGTTGGAGGGACCGTGGAGGGAGGTGAGGCAATATAGGTCGGTACAATTGTGAGTGGAGAAGAGGTAGTTGACTGTGGAAATGTTGAAGTTATTGATGAAAGTTTGAATGGGAATTTTGATTCAAAGAAAATGACATGCCGAGAGAGATAGAAGCGATTAGTGCGGGGCTCCAAGCATTTATAGCCTTTGGAGTCAGTAGCATACTCAAGGAAGACACAGGGTAGAGATCGTGGTTCAAGTTTGTGGCGAGTGAAAGTGGGTAAACAAGGGTAGCATAAGTAGTCAAACACACATAAGTGATCATAAGAAGGTGGGTTGTAGATAGAGGAGCTCATATAGGGAGAGACTTCAGGTGTTTTTAGAGGGCAGATGGTTGATAAGGTAAGCTGTTGTTAGGATCATATCACCCCATAAATATGAGGCATATTTGCTTCAAATATGAGGGAGCGCATTGTTTCCAAGAGGTGTCAATGTTTTCGCTCAGCGATGCCGTTTTGTTGACGAGCATAAGGACAAGTAAGACGATGAATAATGCCATAGTTATTTACATAGTTTTTAAACTTGAAATTGACAAACTCGCAATCGTGATCGGATTGCAACATTTTAATAGGAGTTTGGAATTGTTTTTCCACTTGTTGCTTAAAGCTGACAAAAGTATTAAACACATCTAATTTAAAATTTAAAGGGAATAGCCAACAAAATCGAGTAAAGTCATCCACAAATAGAAGGTAGTATTTATAATTTTGATTTGAGATAACTGGGGAGGGACCCCATATATCTATATGCAAAAGTTTTAAACATTTTCTAGTAGTAGAAAAGACTAGACTAAAGGGGAGGCGATGACTTTTTGCACGAGCGTTAGAGTCATAGTGGAATGAAGTGGGTGAAGGCTATCTGAGCTTGAGTTCGGTGGATAGCGGATGTTGAATTGGAAGAGATGGGTGACCAAGCTGATTGTGCCAAGTTGAGAAGCTGGAAGATGTGCTGAGAAGAGCAGCGGGGGCGGTGGATGGTTGTTGTGAATGAAGTGTGGAATGAAGCTTAACTGGGTAGAGGCCATGTAGATTGGGTCCCGAAAGGAGGATCTGCTGAGTCTTGGAGTCCTTTATTGTAATGCCAGCATTGTCAAATAAAATGTAACAGGCATTATCATTAAGAAGTCTATTAAGAGAGAGGAGGTTGTGTAAGATGCGAAACATGAAGGATTTGGGGTAAATTGAGCTTCAAGGCGGACGTGGGTAAAATGCCTTTACCAGAGTTAGCAATGGGAAGGTGATGACCGCTGCCGACTTGAACGTGGGAAGTGACCAAGTGGCGATTAAATGGATTGAAGCTGGGAAGGGTCAGAGGTAAGATATGTGGAGGCATTTGAGTCCAAAAACCAGTCTATGGATAAATTGTCTTCTTGTGCCACCAGAGCTCTTGGCGCATGCTGATACGAAAGATTGGCACGATGCCAGCAAGAAATTGCAGAATGCCCTATTTTGCCACAAATTTGGCAAACAACCAGAGGGAACAAATGACAACCATTGTGGGAGAGTGGGGGAGAATGACTACCGCAATATTTAGGTGAACGACCACGATAGGAACCATCTCGCCTGCAGCTAGAGCAAAGGGGGAGTACGTGGTAGGCTAGGTGTCTATTCAGTTGAGATGTTAACTTCCTCACTACATGGCAAGGCATACAAATCATCAAGGAAGATGGGCTAGAGTTTAGTCTGAATGGTTGTTTTGAAGGCATTGTAAGCGGGAGGTAAACCATTGAGTGTGTAGAGGATGACATCCTCAGGATTGATGTGGGAACCAGCGGCGTTAATGGCATCGACAAGCTGCTTGATTTCCGAAAGATATTGGAACATCAATTTGTCCTGCATTTTGAGTTGATGCAATTCGTTCTTGAGCTGGAGAACGTCGGAGCTGTTTGTAGCTTGTAATCGGCGTTCCAATGTAAACCATATTTAAGTGGAGGTTTCAAAATTGATAACGTAGGGTAACAATGAGGGCGATATAGTAGAGAAAAGGGTTGCAGCGAGATTTTGGTCAATGAGATGCCAAGTGAGGTAAGTAGTAATGAGGGAAAATGAGTTATTTGAAAGGTGATTTGGGGGTTGTTAATGGAACCATCAAGGTAATCGGTAAAGCTGTTTGCACCAAAGAGTTTTAAGATCTGAGATCGTCATATAGGATAGTTTGTGGTGGTAAGCTGAACGTTTTAAAACTGATTTAACATTAGTCATCAAAAACTTTAGTTGCGAGGGGATAGTGATGTCAACTGTGGAGATGACGGGATAGTAGTAGCAGAGGAAGCTTCAGTACTCGCCATTAGAGAGACGAGAAGGATATGAGTACCGAAAAGAAAGCTTACAACCTAGAAAGCTCTGATATCATAAAGAGCTACAACCTGTAGCAAAGATAAAAGCAAATACAGAGCAAAAATAATACTGTGAATAGAGTATGTATTACTACTATCACTGTTATTGTGTACATGACTATTTATAATGAAAGGGTAACATGTGAAGAATAACGGTGCAGATGTTATGGTAGGCATCTAACAGTTATGGCTTAAAGCATGTTTAAGTTCGTGGGGAGCAGGTGGTAAGTGGAGCAGATCACTGCTGAGAATGATGCCGCATATATCTGATAACAGTGTTTTCCTTAGAAGTTTGATGCTTGCGTTTGAGTATGTGGTCATTATATTGGTGAATTTCTCCTAATATTGAATAGTTTCCATAAATGGACTGTTTTTTTTCTCTCCTTTTCTCTTTAGCTATATCTCTTTTTACAGAGGTATGACGTTCAAAATCATTATTCAATATTCTTATAATATAAGGTGGCACTAGTGACCCAGGTGTAATATAGTTTAAGTATTTTGGATCTAATATATAGAATAATGAAGACATAATTTCTAGAGTTAATATTAGATGGTTAAATTGGTAAAGTACATCAAGAATTTTATGTAATAAAGTGGAGTTTTATGTGTAAATTTTATTAAACCACAAATAGGCCGGTAAGGTTCTTTCAATCCAAATTTTGGATTAGGATAAAGTCATTGACATCTAAGTTAAGTGTGAAAAAAATAAAAATATTAAGCTGAATGCGTCATAAGACTCAGAAAGATAAATTAAAGAATTATTACATTAGAATAAAGATTTGAGTGACATCTATTGAAGATAAGGTGATCAAAAATAATTTTGGATGATTTGGACATGCACAACAAAGGGCAGATATGCAAATGTTAGCCATGTCAATAGTATTTGTGTAAGAGGATTACGAGGGAAAAGTTACATGAATAGAAATTATTCAAAATAATTTATGTTATGTGTATGTATGAATCCTTACATAAATTTGATTTACTAAAATTAAAACTTCATGATGAACTTCCTGTATTATTTGCTCATTAATCTATATAATTTCAAACAATTAGCCAACTGATTTTGTGCTAAGATCACAGTTTACAGATTGTACCTTCATCTTTCAGAAATTCTAAGTATGGGTAAATGTGAAAGAAACAAAAATTCAATATTCTGCGTAAAAGGTAAAGTACTCCAGTGGGTATAATGTCACTAAGATTGTATTCTTGAAGCTTAAAAAACACGCTAACATCAATAAACTATTGACCAAGTTAACTACCTTGTTCATGCCATCTTTAGCTATATATTTTGGTGTACGAATCGTTATTTGATTAATTTTTCTATGTATATCAAGGTGTTAATCATTTGGTGGTCATCATTTTTTGTTTTTTACATCTATCAATTTCATTTTCCTTCAAACAACACCATCATTGGATCTGATGAGCTTATAACATCCTATTACACTTTTGAAACATAACAATTTTGAATGGCTGCACCAATCAAGTTCTGAATGTGAATATGAGGAAAAAATTGCTTAGTTACTAATACATAGAAAGAAGAGTTACGTGGTGAATCAAGGGATGCAACATGGTGCAGGAATGCTTAGAAAGGAAATGCCATCTATGCAGCGAGTTCATTCGAAATTTTTTTCTTCAATAATGTTGGAATGCTCTCATGGCTGTATAAAATTGCAATTTAGTAATATTATTGGAAAACACTGAAATGGCTTCTTAAATCTAGGGATCAATCAGCGTAGGAAAACTGGCTGAGGGCATCTCCAACCGAAAATCCCATTTTTTACTACAAAATGCAATGAAATTAAAAAATATTGTAATTCATCTCCAATCGAACTCCATTTTGCACCCTTCTGCGAAGGTAAACCTCTTTCTACTCTTTCTCGGGTTTCTTTGGCAAATGCGGTAGAGACAGAAAAATAGCGTAGGTGAATAGTTGGACGCCAATATTGGCGTCGCACTGTTCACCCGCAACCAAATAGTGGAAGTTTTGCCGTTCGGCTGGAGCTCACGAGTGTCGTCATCATGCGTTTGGAGTTCGGTTGGAGAAGGCCTAAGCCAAGTCGAGTATCACTATTCTCAAGATTGTTTACTTGTTTTGTCATCCTTAAATCAAGTTTAAACATGATCCGAGTACAAAAAATGCATTCAAACAGTTCATTTGCATATCAAAAGCTGATAGATTATCTCATAGTATGATATTTGTTTTATTTACTATCAAGCAATGGCATAGAACCCAAGCGAAGTACGATACCAGATATATTCTTAGTACAACGAGAGACACCAAGAGAAGAGTGCCAGTCCCAGCTGCCAGTGCAAATCTGAGGGGATCCTACATTTACAAGAAAAATTCACAAAAAACCTTAGCAGAATGATCCAAGAAGAAATCTTGATGTGCTGCTTTTACAGATCCTAATGATATTGAATCATGACAATTTATACTATACTGTTTGGAGGCCAAATTGTACATTGCATGTAGAACTTATGTGATTAGATATTTTTAGATCATGAAATGATTATTAGTGATAGTAAAGCTTGGTGTGTTTGCTCATACCTTAGAAGGACTAAAACTTGCAGCTGCAATCGGCGCTCCTAGAACAGTAAATGTCACTAAGCACAACCCACCAAGGCGCAGGAAAAATGATCCTGGGCTAAGTTCACCCCACGAGTAAAGTATACTGTTCTTCAACGACGAATACTCATTCACCTGTAGTTGCAATAGGTTCAGGATATATTAAAACTTTCAAATCCTTATTGAAAAAGGGAAAAAACAGCTATGTTGTTCCATCATATAGATACAGTGCTCTGCAGAAGTAAAAAAGTCGAACTTACAGGTCTCTGCTCAAAAGGAACCTCATTCTCCAACCCTGGATCCCAACTCTGGCCGGCAAATCCACTGCTTCGCCCATCTGGTTCCTCCTTCAACGCTTTGACGACACAGAAATGGCGAAATCTCGACGGCAGACAACTCAAGCTTTGAAGGCGAAGTATGCTTCCACTCCGGCGAGCTTGGTCTCTGGCAATCTTTGTTGCAGTGATTGCATAGTTGCAGAACTGGAGCCGAAGCATAGTTCCGCTGCTTTCCCTGCCGAGCTTTAGCAGATCACAGAGCAATTAAAGGATGAAGCTTAATATGTCTGAAAGAGCGAGGTTTGTTTATGGCCATGAATATATTTGGTGGAAGCAAATATATTTGAGCTGATTCTGGATTTCTTATCCGAGTTTTTTTGTTTCTGTTTTCTCTCCAACGCTTGTTTGAGATCTGTACTGTTACTGTTGAGTGATTCTGTGGAAAGCTTGTGGGGGCGTGAGGAGAAACACGTGGTGGTTGGTTTCTCACACGCTTCCGCTGTGTGCTTTTCAGTCTTGGAAAGACTTGCTAAATTGAACTTGAAGAAGACCGCAAGGAATTGATTAAGCAGAGGAACAAATTGAGACGGACCCGCTCCCCTTATTTTTGGTACTCACAACGGAACCCATATTAATCAAATTTTGGGATTTATATATATATATATATATAACATTTGAAACTAGTGAAAATATATATTCAACATCTAAACTTTTATATTTACTGATATATCACATAAAGTCATTTTTTTTCGGGAAAATTTTAAGACTAAGCATGATTATAAATTATATTAAGAGCTTAAGCATGTTTAAAAAAAAATTTAAAAATAGGCAAAGTCGCCCGTCAAACGGGCGACTTATGCTTTGACTAGAATAGTCAAGATCCGACGTGGTGATGATGTGGCGAGATCGAAGTTCGTTTAACGGGCGATTTATAAGTCGCCCGTTAAACGGGCGACTTATAAGTCGCCCGTTTAACGGACGACTTTATGCTAATACTTTAATACCCAAAATCCTTCCCGATCTCATTTCCTTCACTTCCCCCTTTCTGCAGCCGTCGCCATTGGGAGTTTTGGAGTCGCCGATCTCGCCATCAAGTGTTTAGGTAAGGTTTTATTTTTAATATTTGTGGTTTATTATGTTTAGTATTTGAGGTGTTGTAGAAATTTGATTAAAAATGATCTTATTTGAGTCTTTTTAGTTTATTTCTCAATTTTTTTGGTAGATCTATTACTTTGTCTAATTTTGCAAGAGTTAGTTGTAATATTGTTTGACAGAACTAGAGATAAGTTGATATAGAACATATATTTTGTTAAAAATTGGTAGATATAACAAATAAGTATTTGTATATTGCTATAAATTGAAAAGCAATATTTTTGTTAATATATAATAATTGTTGATTTAATTTATAATTCTTTAAAAAAAATTTATAAGAGCTAAATTGTAATGTAGTATTTTCGTTTAATTAAAATTCAATGAATTTTAATTATATTTTAGTAGTCTTTAGAATAATTAAAATATTAAGTATTTTGTAATTTGTTCATTTTGCATAGTGATACGTACGAGTACATCAATAATGAGTGGACGTGGTGCGACCTTTATGCTTATGTATGGAGGTGAATTAAAAGTGGACACCAATTTCACGCCAAGCTATTTTGGGGGGTAGGAGTCGACCCCTACATGTGCCAAGAAATTGCAACTTAGAACAGCTTAAATTTAGGATACTTAGAGCACTGAAGTACGATCCTTCAAAGTATTCTGTAAAGTTAGTATATCGGGTGCCTGTTGGAAATGAGTATGTCGCTTCGGAAGTTGAGGATGATGAAGTTTGTGAAGTTCTGTTATGCCAAGCTGCAACAGAATTGCTTATAATGTACGTTGATGTCAAAGAGATTGAGGTGTTAGGAGATAATACTAACCCTCCAAATTTACAAAGATACGAAACTTCATGCCCAGCAGAAAGGGATGATGTGGTCGCTGGTCCTTCTAGGGTAGAACCAGTAGAAGAGTTACTTGACTAGTAAGTTCCCAATATATGGTCGCTGGTCCTTCGGATCATTGCCATTAGTAGAAGTGATTGTATGTGTGTATTTGATCTATTATATGGTTGATGTAACTTAAACATTTGTTGAACTCCTGCTATGAACAACTACTACTTTTGTGATAATTTTGCATTACTTGTTGAATTTTTTTTAGATGGTAAAAATTGGTAAGAAACTATATATTTTTTAAAATGATATAGAGTGCTTTTGTTTATTAAACATAGCTAAAATTAAAATATTAAAACGAATTCTGAGGCAATATGTCAATATTTTAATTTAGGCTTCATTTGGGATTGCTTTCTTACTAATTTATAAAGCAAATTTTTAATTAATTTTTTTTAACAAAGAAATTTTGAACAAAGAAATTGTTTTATATAACAACTTTTAGGTTTGATTAAGAACTTGTTTTCTATAACAACTTTAGGCTACTTGAATGCGGTTTGGAGTTGTTGGTTTAATGCGAGGAGGTAGCATGGTCGACGACGAGCTTTTGCAGGCTTTTCTTCTTGAAGACTCGGCATATGACCCATCCTTCCTCTTGGGCAAAGCTGGTTTTCGGCCACCATGTTCGGACCCCTGTATCAGAAAAAATAATTACTTGGATTAATCCTTGTGACCATAGTCTCTCAAAGATAAGAATTATTATTAAGAAATTTTATTTATATGTCATTATAAATGAACATCATTTTGAGATAGTTTCTTTTTTTCTCTTAAAGTATCCTCTTTTTTAATAGGAAAAATATGTTCTCTAAATTTCATTAAATTTGTTTCTTAAAAACAAATGGGGCTTTCTTAAAGTTCTACACACAATCAAAATGCAAATTTTTTATCAATTAGCCTTTAATTTGTTATATTATATTATAGTATAATTACTATAAATATCTCTCAGTCCTACTTCTAACCATTAATTAAAAACTAATCATTTCATTGTGAATATGAATATATGAACATAGATTAATGAGTGAAGAATAAAGTTTCTTCTTGGATGACTTTCTTACCACTTCTTAAAATAGTTTTGTAGTTATTAAAACAATTTTATAATACAAAATTTTTAATTTTTATACTAAAAATAGCTTTAAGAAGTAGTAAAAAAGCCGTTCCTAACAAAGTCTAAATCATCTTTCCAACCTCAAATGATTAAGATTTTATTTGAGATAATTTTTTAATATTTTGTAAAGTTATTGTAAACGAAAGTAATTTAAAAACAGTTATAAAAAGAAGCTTTTTAGTATAATTTTTTAAAAAATAATAAAAATATAAAATATAAAGTAAAGAAGTAAGAAAATGATTGTAAATGAAACCTGAATATTTAAATGACAGTACATATGTTAGCAGATTATCATACAATAAAAGGAGCCATACAAAGAAATTGTTTTCTATAACAACTTTAAGGTTTGATTTGAGACAATTTTCTTATACTAAAGAAATTTTATACTTAAAAAATTTTTTAAACTAGATTTACAAAGCAGTAAAAAACCAAGGTATATAGTAGCATTTTTATAGTTATATATATTTTTATAGTAGCATTACAAAGCAGTAAAAAACCAAGCTCATATTGAAACGAAATAATTCATAACATAAGCATATTGAAACTAAATAATTCGTAACATAAGCATGAAATACATAAACAGCTGAACTAGCGTCGCCTACGTGGCCTCTGTGGCAATGCATCAGTGCCTGGAGTGTAATGCTGAGGCGGTCGTCGTGGCCTTTGACGTAGCATGTGTTGTTCCTCCTCAGGTGCTTCTTCCTCAGCTATGTCATCTGTATGAATCGAGCTCGGTACGAAATCTGGGCTGAGGTATGCTTCCAAATCTGTTGGCACCTGGCTGCTGAAGAGGTCCGTAGAGGGCCCTTGATCAGGATAAGAGGACGGTCCAGCATATCCACTGTACTGGTGAGGAGGTTCCTGGGTCATGGAGAATGGTGCATCATGCTCACCTCTATCCTCAAAATATCCTTGATCTTCAATATACATCTGCCTACGCAAACCACGACAAAGCTCTGCAATTGTGTTTATGTCCCTCTGTTGTGGTGTATCATCAATACCATTGAAGTGTTGCTGCAATGCTCGTTCAGTACCCAGGAAAAAAATCCCTCTGAATTAACCAAAAAGATATGTTACCAGAAGAAGGAAATTATTTCAAAAAATTATAGCATATTAAATTTGAACTTACCAGAAGGCGCTCTGAGGGAGCTCTAGGATAGGCCGTTGTTGGAGCCTCAACAGGTGCCTTTAACATGTAAAGTGTTGCCCATGACTTGTACCAGTGTATGTACTGATGAATTGAGTAGGTGTTATGATGGTCCAGTAAATCTCCTGTAACAATGAATCCACGCCTACTCTCCCATACTGCAATATGTGCTTGGTGGTACAACATCCAATCCATGTCAGGTTTCCCACGACCATCTACCCGTTTGAAGCTTGGATCCATTGGTTGGATGTCAGTTCGTGGGCATAAGCCAAATTGCCGTAGGACTCTATCCGGCAAGTGCCACTCAACCCTCTTCCAACTGATCAGAGGCACTCGTGCAGTCCAAATGTCCGCCCCTGACAAACAAATCTGTGCAACCTGTGCTTGAATATCGGGCGTATATGGTTGCCAAATTACCTATTTTTGTAAAAATTAGATTAGTAAATGTGAAATAAAGAGTTAATTTTTCAATTCAGATGTTTAAGGAGATACCTGACTATCTAGTAAACCATCGAGCTCATCTCTATAGGTAATGAGATTTCCAACCGGCAATTCTCTGAGACGATCCTCATTCCACCTATTACATTAAGATTGTAAATAAGAATTTATTGAATGTAGTATTAATAAAATTTATTAATTAAAATTTTCTCATACCTGAATCCAACACTTAGTCCATCAAGTTCCACTGGAAATGGAACACGAAGCAGTGGTCGTCCTACATGCAGATGCTCCCAAGCCCAGATTTGTAACAAATTGATGCATCCCGCTATGTTGGCTCTACTAGGCCGTGTTGCTTCTCCCAACTCTCTATACAAATGGGCTAAAACTGCTCCTCCAAGAGAGTACGTACTGAATACTGCTAAATCCTCCATAATAGTCAGGTATTGTAAATGTATCTCTGAACCTGAAGTATCTGGGAGAAGGTGACAACCCAATATGAACAAAATGTAAGCTCGGACATGCCTCCAAAAATCCATATCATTCAGGTCCAAGTACGAGTCACGCCAAAATGTCCAACGTAGCCATCTAAGGGGAATACAAGTCTGTGCATGTGCCTGTCCCATACGAAACCTTGAGGTGATGCGATGATCGAATGGGTCCTGATATACAACATCTGCCAGTGGATGGCTCCCAAGCAGGTCATCACAGCAGTCTGGCCAACTAAGCCAGCGTCTCCCAGCTCCAACAACAGTATGACCTACCAGTGCAGGACCATCTATATTGACTCCCAAAATCATAGCAACATCCTGCAAGGTAATGGTCATCTCACCAACGGTCAGGTGAAAAGTATTAGTCTGAGGAGACCACCTCTCCACTAAGGCTGTCAGCAAATGGTGGTCCATCCGTAAATATTTCATCTGGCTGACACAATCTAGCCCAACCAATCTTAAAGCTTCCATAAACCTTGGGCAATTCACCGGCCAATCATGCACCATTAGAAGATGCGATGCTGCTTCCAAAATTGTTCCCTACATAGACATATAATAACTTAGATTAAGCTTTAATATTTGGCATAATCTTATTAACTTTGTAAAAAATTAGAATTACCCCATCAGGATGTGCAGCTCTATGTGTACCAACCAATGAAGCTATGTTAGGATGGATCTGAGTTGGAGGGGGTGCTTCACTAGTACCCTCTCCGGAAGGCTCACCAGTTGTCCTTTTCTTTCTGCGACGTCGTTGGTCTGTTGCCATTTAACCTGAGAACAAAATAACATAGAGCTGATAAATATATATATTAAAAAAATTCAATCATGTTAAAATTATCTTTCAATTTGAAATAATAATAAAATTGAACTGAACTAAATTAAACAAAAAGCTAAATTTAAAATATTAGAAAGAGGAAGCTAATTATAAAAAGAATAAAATGATAAAAAAAATTCATATAAAATTTCAATTTTGAGAAACTAATTTAAAATTCATAAAATTCAAAATATATTTATGCAAGTAAATATACCATAAAGAATAATAAACTAAATAAATAATTCAATTTACATTCGATATTCATTCACAAATTAAATTACCTAAATTTTAAAAAATTATTAAAAGTTTAATTAAATTAAGAAAAATATGAAATGATTTCCTATGAATTCATAAATTTATAAAAACGATAATCTACATCATCATTAATCTCCTACCAACCCGAAAATTACACAACAAAACTTCATATGAATCTCTCTACACCAAAATACCTACCTACATTCATGTTAAATCTTTGGTGTCTTTGCTATCCTTGGCTCTGACCTTATGCTCAATCCAAATAATATTAAAAAACTATATAATAAAAAATTGTTTTAAAAATCATTAAGAAAGCAACCCCAAACGAGGTCGAAACCTAACTTATCTACAAATGCAAGATGACAACGGAGAAATATATTCATTATTCTATTTCTTAACAAAGCATACAGCAAATAGTAACCACACATCCAAAAAAAATTATACCATTCTTACACATTAAAGTTGCATCAAACGATAAATGTTGCAAATAGTTACCACACATTAAACCATACAGTCTAGACCTGATATTTTGTTGCAGATTATCCCAACCCACGTCTCGAAGGTCATAGCCAAACCGATTGGAGCTACAGGTGTACTATTTCCTAAGCAGCATATGCAAACGTGATTGGAGTTGTGACTGTGTTGGACAACACTTCATCCTGCACTCAAACTCATACTGTAGGTCCTGCCAATCCTCAAATTTGAAGAACTCTCTCAGCTGACCATCAAGTGTTACCTCCTTCATCCGATCTTTATAAAATTTTTTAATAAATTGGTCATATGTCGGACACCAACTACGATAAAAAATGACATGCTCAACATCAAGCTGACTACAGTCGAGATCTGGTGGTGAATAACCCTCGTCTCGATGGCGTTTCAGCTCGTGGTATCGCATTTGTAAGAAGTGAGGGCTAACAAAATGACCGTTGACCTCTTTGAACCTAATTTCAAGTGATTTCCAACCTGCAGCATTTAAAAAATTTTTTGTCCTGAAAAGTTTTACCACGATCAACTCAGCATGTATAGCCCAAAGCCTATCATCATCTTCTTCTGACCATTTGTGGAGACAACACCGAAATAACTCATTTGCATTATTCTTTCGCTCTAATGGAGTATCACCGGCTCGTGCTATAGAAGCATGAATCCTGCGACTTTCTTCATCAAATCTTTCTTTGTTGGGTACTCCTTTTAGCATCTCCATATATGTCCAACTCATTTTGAGTGACGTACAACTATCTGACATATGAATCCAATGCATGCGAAAATATAACATATACTCAAATGATAACTACAAACAAAAAAGTTTCAATGCATATGATAATATTACATAAACGAAAATGAGAACTACAAACATAACGCAAATGAGAACTACACACATAAAAATCACTTAAATGCAATTGAAAATACAACAGTTGACACAAATAAATCCTAGTTCCTGCGATTGAATCTAGTTGGGCAAGTGGCCTTGTTATGTCCAGCTAAGTGACAAGCTCCGCATAACCTGCTGCTCCCAGCTTGTGCCTCGTCCATCGTATTACGATAACGATTTGTTCGTGGACGACCAGATCTTCTTCGATAATTTGGTGGGAGTAGTGGCATTAATCCAGAGATTGGGTTATGCTCTCCCCATTCATCCTTATTAGGGATATGGTGAAATTCTCCAGAATAACTTAATTTGTAGTTAGTTGTCGTGTAGTAGGGAGAAACATATTCGAAATGTGATCGTCTTAACAATGCCAAACAACAGACCACATGTGAACATGGCGAGTGATACAGCATAGGTTTTTCACAACTGCACTTGCACCTCCTCCCGTCTAGTATGTCAACACGGTATGATCTAGAGGACATGTCAACAACTTGAAATTCATTCAAGTTAAGCCGGATTGGTTCAGGCATTCGTCTAGCCTCCTCCTCAACTTTTTTTAGTAATGTCTGAACACGTGGAGCGAAGAAGTTATTATTTTGTTGCTCCTCCGTTGCAATGAATTCCAACCTCCTCATAAACATTGAAATAATGTTATAGTATATAGCCGTAATCAAGGCCTGTATCGGCAATCCTCTTGCTCGCTTTAAAACTCCATTGAAAGACTCTGCAGCATTAGTTGTCATTACCCCAAATCTAAATCCACCATCATTTATTAAGGACCAACGACTTACATCACGGTCTACGAGCCATTGATGGATGTCCACTTTGATCCTCCTTATGTCTTCCATACATCTATTAAAAAAGGCTTTATCATCTGTATTTCCTGCTGCGTACATTTTTTGACACAAAAAATCAACGTCTCCTATTCCCATCTGTCGTATTGCTTTCTTGAAATTCTCACGTAAATGTCTTAGGCAGTGTCGATGAGCAACATTAGGAAAGATTTCCCTGCAGCCTCTAACCAAACCAGCATGCCTGTCTGATATGATACAGAGATTAGGCCTGTTCGTAACTACAGGGAGTAGCTCATTGACTTGTCTTAAAAACCAAATCCATGATTCGGTACATTCTGATTCAACTACAGCAAATGCAAGTGGATATAGACCATTATTAGCATCCATACCTATCGCAGTTAATAATGTCCCCCTATATTTACCGAGTAGGAATGTGCCATCAAGAGAAAGAACTGGCCGACAATATTTCCACCCAGTAATAGAAGGACCAAATGCCCAGAATAGTCTTTGGAACCTATTTGTCTGCGTGCTTTGAATTCGATATACCGTACCAGGCATTACAGAGGCAACAGCATCCATGAACAAATTAAGAGTGCGATAAGACTCCTCCCAACTGCCAAAAACTACTTTTATTGCCTTCCTTCGGGCATCCCAAGCCTTCATGTATGACACTTTAATATTGAACTTCGATTCCATACGACCGATTATCTCCCTTGGCTTCAAGTCCATATGCTTCCTAATTGTGGGTAGAATATAGAAACTTATAAACTGTGAGTTGCATTGACGGTGGCCACTATCAAGAATTGGAGACACACATCTATGCTGGTTCTTTATGGATGAGATTTTCCATACACCGCCTAAGCGTTTACTCTGAGCTGAGTGAAGTCGCCATAAGCAAGGATATACCGGGCAATCATGCTTCGCACAAACAATTGTAAATTTCGTCCTATTCGATGCGATGACAATATATTGCACGCTATTTTTAATTGCCCAACCTTGTAAAGCAAATTGCAGATCTGTTTTCCTTGTGAAGCACATCCCTTCTATTAAGTCATTCGGAATCGAGAACTCATCCTCTACTATCACCGCATCGTAATCAGCATCAATGTCAACTTCCTTATCCCATTCTTCTGTTGTCCTACAAGTCTCGGCGTAGTCGTTATTTGCTACCATTGTATCTGTACTGCCGACAGATCTAGTACAATAATCTTGGACAATATTTCTAATCTCCTCATTATCAACTGCATCACCATCGTTGACCACTGGTAATAGATCAACACCTTCATCATCAGAGCACTGCTCACTAGATCCACTACTCATAGTCTCATAATCATAACGATATGAAGGGACTGTTTGTGCAGACGCTAAAGGAGGATCCTGCGTCTGTTGGTCTTCAATATCACTAAATTAAAATTTTTATTAATCATTACTTAATCAAAAAGATAAATTCGTACATATCTATTTCTTAAACATGAAATAGGAAACTCACTAATGATGGACTTCTTCTATTGCTTCAAACCTTGAAGTATTAGCCACCTGAACCCTTTCAACTTGGGTTGAAGTACCAAATCTTTCTGAATTTGGAGGCTCAATATTATCTTCACTTATAATTTTTTCTTCGACATCGACATACATGATGAGAAATTCTGTTGCAGCTTGACATAATAAAACTTCACAAACATCGTCATCTTCTACATGTGAAGCGACAAACTCGTTTCCCACAGGCACTCGACATATTAAGTTCACAGAAAACTTTGTAGGATCAAACTTCAGTGCTCTAAGGATCCTTAACTTAAGCTGCTCTAACTTTATATTTCTTGGCACATGTAACGGACGATTCCTACCCCCAGAATAACTTGGTGCAAATTTTTCATCAATATGTAACTCGCCTCCATACAGGAGCACGAAAGTTGCAGCACGTCCACTCATTATTCTGCTCGTACGTTCTACTAAAAAAAAAACAAAGCACAAATTCTTAATATATATTTATCTTAATTAATATTATCTCTAAATATAATAGTATATAAAAGTATATAAGAGTAAAATATTTATATGAACTATACAATCTTCAAATGAAGACATATTTAGACTAATTAGAAAAAAAATTGATCTCAAATGAAGACATACTTTCTTCCTCCTTCTCCAATGAGAAGGGGAATATTCCTATGCACTTGAAAGTCAAATAAATGGGATGGTGACATTTTAAGCTGGCTGAAATCGGAGTTCGAATACTCTTGATTTTAATTTTTGAAACTTCAATTAGATTTTGCCTAAAGATTCATGCTTCATCAAGATAATTATCTGAGAATACATCAATGATCAAAACATCTAAGGCAACTCTTTCTATTTTTATCTACAATGGGAGCTACTCCAACTCTTCATATATATACTTATTTCACATTCTCTCTCTACATGTTAAGTCACTCATCCACGGTAGTATCCTCATCTCTACAACCCTTAATTTTACGCTTCTTGTTTAATGGCCAACATTTTATGTCATAAATTATTGTAGATCTCATCCTCATCTTATAAAATTTCTCCTAAATTTGAGAGGTACTTCATCAAGAAATTATCATCAAGTATAATACATAAAAATTTAATAATATATTAAATTTTATATTAAGGCTCCATATAAAGAATATAATAGTATATAATCATTATTATTAATATATTACAATTTTTATTTAATATATTATTTAATATAACTAGTGAGTCATATACTGTTAAAATAAAATTTAAATTATGAAATAAGATTCATAAAAATTTTAACTAATTGATAAAAAATCATTATTAAAATAACATTAAAAATAAAATTAATGTAAATTGAAATAAATTTATAATAAGGATTAAATTTTTAGCATTTATATAATTTAACTTTAATTTAAATATTTTTATTTCTCAAATACGGAGAACTTCATTTAAATTTTCATCATCAAATTTGCAGATATTTCTGGTTAGCTAAGCAAAAATGCGATTTAGCTTTTCAACATGCGATTTAAATTTTCAACGAACGATTTAAATTTTAAAATTAAAGGATTCAAAAGAATAAGCCGCACATATCTTCTACCCATTTTATATAAAATTTGAAACCCTAAAGAAAGCTTAGCTAAGCAAGAATTTAACCCTAAATCACAGATCTACAATACATTTTATACATTCTAAGCCTATATGCATAAATCTATGTTTAGAACAAGCAAATCTTCAAATACACTACAAGTCCATATGAGTTTCACAAAAAAACATACAAAAATCACTTTGTAAATCACATATTTTTACTTCTCTAAGAAAAATAAACAATAATCAACATAAATCTAACTAATTTAACAAAAAAAATGCATCAAAAAAACTTCACATTACCTGATCCGGCGACGAACAGGCGGAGGCGGAGCAGCAGGATCTGGAAATGGCGAAGAGGAAAGTGATCGGGATCGGGAAAGGGAAAGGCAAATAAATGAGATAAGCCTAAGTCGCCGCTTAACACGGCGACTTATAAGTCGCCCGTTACGCGGGCGACTTATACTTAAATCTGCCTTCGCCACATCAGCTGCCACGCTGTCGTTTGGTCGCACCTAAGTCGCCGTTTAAACAAACGACTTTGCCTAAAATTAAATTTTTTAATGATCATGCTTAATCTTATAGTTTAATTATTAATGTTGCTTATTTCGAAAATTTTCCCTTTTTTTTCATATATTCTAACGGTCCGTTGGAGCTACCGTCAAAAATCCATATCAGCTATTGTCTTCCCCATCTGAACTCCCCGCCATGGCTACAGCCTCTACTCTCAATGAGCTTCTTCGTTCAATGCAAGCTCCACGCCGACGCTCACAAGAATGAGTGCAACATGTATTGCCTTGACTGTATGAACGGTGCTCTCTGCTCTCGCTCATCTTCCTTGTACGATGGAATAAAAAGACTAATTTTGGGTATGGCGGCAACGCCGGCGGTGGTGAATCGGTCGCAGCAAATAATACTAGAATGAAGCTTTAGATTACGAGATCGGCGTCAACTACAGTATATAATTTTACCCCCTAAAAATATATATATTAGAATGAAGCTCTTGATGTTCTTTCTTGTTAACCAGATCTCCATCTCTTTGTACTAGGCAACATTGAGTAATATATCAAGCAAATCCTTATCGCCATCTTCACCCACGTAGCTTTTCCTCATGGCCTCTTTTTTCCGAAATGGTTCTCTCCATCAACTCATCTAAATCACCTTGCACCTGCATAATCCCCTTTTTGAAGCCCTGCAAATCGAAACAACGAAAAAACACAATGAAATCTGCCAAGTAGAGTGATCCGATAAGCTCTACCACCCCTTTCACGACTTTCCTCGCTGCCTCGCTATCTCATGTGAATGCCATTCCAGCCATCATTCCGGCGACAATGCTCATCGTCATCCTTATGAGCTATTTACTCAGATCAACAGATTCGACTGCAGTGGACTTCGCCGCAACAGTTCGAAGCAGGGCGTAGAGCTCACGGCGGCGGATTTGAGCGATACATTCGATAGTACGAGAGGAGAGGAGCTTTGGCATGCATAGCTTTTTCATGAAGCGCCAGTAAGGTCCGTAAGGAGCGAAGGCAAAGCTGAAAGAGTCGTAGTCGAAGTGGCAGGCATCGGCGGTGAGGGGACTGTCGCCGTGAGAGGTCAAGAAACAGAACATTTTGACAGGCTTAAGCGGAGTGTTAGAATAGAGGAAAAGAGATATTTTAGGTGGTATATTAGTAAATATAAAAGTTTAAGCGTTAAATATGTATTTACACTAGTTTCAAGTGTTATGTATGTAAAAATTCCTAAAATTTATTGTCAATATATATACATAAATGCCAAAAAAACAATCTACTCAAAATTACTCAAATATATTATAATATTTATAAAATTAAATTCATAACATATTCATCATGTAAGTCTTTCTTTAGGAGCTGTTTAATTTGCTAAAAAGTATCAATGTAATAAAATAAAAAATATTTAAAATTATTCAATAAGAGTAAAAGGAATGTGAGATTTTTTTTTTTTACTTAAGAAAATAAAAACATGAATGCAATGTAAAATAAAAAGGAGATGATGGCTATTCACGGTAACCGATGGCAGCAAGCTATGATTATCAATGTTGTGGCCGACTTATGAGTGGTGACAACATACATTTGACTTGCAATGAAAAAAAACTCAATCAAAATTGGACAAATTTATAATACATCAAAAAAGAATTAAACGATAAAAAAATAATTCATAAAAATTATTTTGACATCATCATCAAATTAAGCACTCATATTATATTTTATATTGCATTTCTTTGCTCGGCATTATTTTTTTAAGCAAACCAAATAACCCCTGATAATACTTGCCAACAATTCCTAAATAGTTCATAGATTTTTTATTGCAAAAAAATCTTACAAGGAATATATATATATATATATATATATATATATAAAAGAACATTCACCCTTAATTATTTCACTTTTCTAATTCTTTCTCCTGTTAATCTAGATGCTTAGAACCAGCTTATTTTGTTTCCGCCAACGATAATCGTAATGCATATGATACGAGCATTATTTGAATGTAGTATGTTGCTCTAGTCATTTTGCACATATGGCTATACATTTAGTGAAAATCATTATTTCATTAGCTGAATTTGAATATTTTGAAAACTATTTTACATTTGTTGGAATAGCATGTTTATAAATCATTTTGAAAATTATTAAAGTGTTGTTTGTAACTCATATAATTTTTATATACAATAAAAAATTATTGTGAGCATATTTTGGTCAAATTATTGCAAGTGTTGCAGCATTTTAAGGTAATCAAATTAAGTTGTTTATAAGATCACCCTTTGAGTTAAAGTCTATCAAAAGTTTGAGATTTTGAAATTATTTATATTATCATTTTAACTTTTTTTTTCTAAATCATTGACTTAGTGTGGTTGCTATCATCATAACTTGGTTTGCGGTTATAGTCACTGGGGTAAAAGAGTATGGAGTTTTGTTATTTTAAATTTTGAGTTAATGGAATCCTACAAAAGTTAGTATAAACTCAAGCTTTCAACATGGCAGATGTATATGCAATCTTTTTTATGAAAGCTGAAAGATCTGCAATGCAAAGTGTAACTATGAAGGGACTCAAATTAATATTAACCTTGACGTTGATGTAATAATTGTTTGTGTTACAGTTTAAGATGCTATTATCAAAGAAAATGGATAGCGATGGAGTGGGCAGTAAGGAGAAATGTCCCAATGGGCACAGAGCCAACAACATAGCACTTGCTAGCATGAGCATAAGAAGGGAGAAGCAGTCGTGAGTGCATCAATCATATGCTATTGTTTGCTTTGGAATTGGAGAGTGCATTGAATCGAATGATAGCATAGGAGTATTTATCAATTTATATTATAATGACTATTGTCATATATGTGGTGTTCAATGACACAATGCTAAAACATGTCCCAAGTTTTACCTAGTGATCACACAACCAACACCAAATTATACCCCATAGCTCCATAACATCCGACCCACCAGCCATTGGCTCTATGTCAACCCCAAGCGTATAATGTCATTACCGCCAACTCCAACACTCCTAATTGGATACTCAATAACAAAGCATCTCATCATATCATTACTGAACTGAGCAATCTCTCATTGCATACTCGCTATGATGGCATTGAAAACAATATGATCAGACATTGCACAAGTCTCCCTACTATCAACATTGGTTTCACACCATTGTCTGCCTTGTTATTAAACATGTTGGTCTCTATATTAAATACACATCAACAATCCCTTTCTTCAAGGAAATTTACCTATGGACGCTTATATGACACAACCACTAGGGTTCATTGATCAAGGCTATCCTACTCATGTGTGAAAACTTCACAAAATCATCTTTGTACTAAAAAAATCACTGTGTGCCTAGTATTTTAAGTTCATCAATTTCTTGTCATATTTCAACATCGAAACTTTAGAATTTGTCATCAAATCTAGCAATGCCAGGCTCTATCTCTTTGTTTATGTTGATGGCATCATCATTACAAGTAATAATGATGTTGTGGTGCAACAGTTCATTGCTCTTTTATCCCAATAATTCACCCTCAAAGATATTGGGCCTTCATCTTAATTGGTGTTGAACTTACCCATGCTTCCTATGGGATTCTTATGTCAAAGTGAAAGTATGTTAGTGATTTACTTAATCACACACATATGATCAATGCCAAGCCTGTTGCTACATCACTTGTCACCAAGCCCACAATTAATCTTCACTTTGGCACTTCCTTGATGGATCCCATAAAGTATTGTGTCATTGTCGACAACACTCAATATTTATGTCTTAAACGACCGAACTTATCTTTGCATTCAACAAGCTCACATTTCATGCATCTACCAACAACAACATTAGAATGTCATCGAGTGCTTGTTATGATGCCTCCTTATCACTACATTTCTTTCAAGAAGGATGATTATAACAACCGCCCCTGGTGCGCACCCATGCTTACATTGTGCATTTATCCTGTGGTCCTCCAAGAAACAACATGCATTTGCACATTCTTCTATTAATGCTAAATTTTATTTGTTGCCACCTTTGTTGTTGAACTACGATGTATGTGTTCTCGCAAAATTTGGTGAATATTCCCACAGGGGCCACAATTCTCATCATCTATGATGGCAATTTGTTATTTATTGCAAAAATGTTAGGACGACCACTCTCTGCTCTAATTCATGTTTTCACTCTTGCATGAAGCAAGTTGCAATATTCTTACCCTTAAATTGGAGACGAGTTTATGTTGGTGTTCTTCACGTGACACATAAGTCCTTTGATGATCAACTTGCAAATGCCCTCACTATGTCACCCCTACGCACCCAATTTCATACCTTAAAATCAATATTGCCATATCCATTGAAGCATCACTTTGACAAGGCATGTTAGAGGAAATATCTCATTACCATAAATCGGTAACTATTGTAATTATTTGGCTTCCTATTTCGCAATCCTATTCAAGTCTTTTGTTTCCTTTTGTAGTTTTTCAACCACAATTGAAATTGAGAGAACTCCTTTTTTTACTCTTGTACATATCTATATAATTCGTCAATTCCATAATAATATATTCAAACTTCAAAGACATCCACATATTACTAAAAGATAAACCCAGAGAAACGATTATAAATTAGAGTTAGGTTTTCCAGGTGAGGGCACAGGCTTACCCCCATTGCACTGTGAGAGACTCGTAATCCTAGTACTCTTTCGGGTGAATCACGTTGACGTCGGCATAAACTCGAGCCTTCGAGATGGAGGCCGACCCCTCGATCTCGGCGATCGAAGATGGAAGATCAGCGAAGCGCATATAAGTAAGCGCACAAACTAAGATTGATCTTGGTGTTGATATCATTGCTGTTAGTGTTACATGTGGACGTGTTATTATAAGAGGAAATAAATGGCGGTGGAGAAATTAGCGGCGAGGAGGAAAGTACCGGTGGGCGCAGTGCCAAGAGAACTGCTCTCGCTAGCAACAGCGGGAGAAGGGAGGGGCGGTTGTGAGCCCATCGGTCAGGCGCCACTTTCCGCTTTAGAACTGGAGAGGACGCTTCGTTTGGGACGAGGTTTTTAAAATTCTGTTTTAATAAAAACAAAAATTCTGTTTTAATAAAAACAAAATTACTAAAATTTTATTTTAAAAAACAATAAAAAATTTGTCCAAGATAAAATCTTAGGCCTCGTTTGTTTGCCCGTTTTTCGTGCTTATTCCGTCAGCCGACGACAAAGCAGAAATTTTATTTTTGTTTGATAAAACAGCTTTTTCTTATTACGTTCGTAATATCGGTGATTTACCTAAAAACGTGAAAGCGAAAAGTGAGCGACATTTTCAGAGACGCTCCGCGAACTGCCCTCATTTTCGCTATTTTACCCTCCCACGACACAGACGAACTCACGTATTCTCTTCTTCGAGCATCCCATTCACCGCAACAAGGCTTCAACGATGAATCGAATCCCGTTCAAGTGGCCAAAAATCACCTCAAAAATTTGTTGGAGATTCCTCTACAGCGCCTCCTCCTTCCTGCTTTGCTCGTTTCTAGTTTTTTTGAACCGATTTGTCCTGCAAATACAACTCCAATCCCATTCGCATCCATTCGTTTACGGCAACATTCGTCATCCATAGGTACGCCCTCTCATATTACATCAAATACAATCTTACCTCACTCCACAAGCACAGATCTTGCTTTTCCATTTTTGTATAGGCATATTTTATTATTATTTATACAATAAAATTTAACTATATATGAAAAAACCGAAAGGTAGCCCGTCGCCGCCTTAGGCAGGGAAGCGGAGGCGGGGTTTGGGGTCGGCCGTGGTGCGTGGCGCGGCGGAGCTCGCTCGGGCGCTGGTTGCGTGCGAGGAGAGGAAGGAGAGGCGGCATAGGGAATGGAGTTGGAGTAGCAGTGACTGAGAATAGAAAAAAAAATCGAACGGAGATGAACCAGCATGGCCGTCGCTGGCCTTATGGTTTATCATTATTGAACATATATTAAAAAATATTTCATAACCTTTCCAAGTGGGACATTATTTCCAGGACGGTACTAGTCCTCCAGAATATGAATTCATCAAATGTGATGATTTTCCCAAAAAAAAAAAAAATGTGATGCAAGTAATGCAGTTTTATTTATTCATTACTATGCTACAAAAGATATGAATATTTAAAAATGAGTAGGTGAGCCATATTATACGTGTAAAATATATTAAGTAAATTTGAGTTTAATATATGGGTAGTTTCGTCATTTATGATGAAAAAGCTAAAATTGATAATTATACCAAACACTAATTATCTATTTTAAAGTTTGAATAAGCACATAAAAAGTTATTTAACCACATAAAAAGTTATTTAACCAAACAATAGTTTGTAATAACTCCATTATATAGAACATTATTTTCGAAACTCCATTTTCTCCACAATCACTTTAAAACAAACTTTTTCAAGAACACCGACGAACCAAACAAGGCCTTAGTCGGTTTAAACTTACCGTATTTGCCTATTTAAGTGGTTTTTTGGCTAACAAAAATATTGTAAAAATATTAAAAAAATTTCACTGTATGTGCTAATAAAGAAATGGAATATAATCGCTATTTTATTTCTTATGTACTATATCTAAGATTTAATAATACTAAATAATCCCACTTTAATAATTAAGACTAATTATTGAAGCCTATTGTTAAGAGAATGCTTAGGGGCTGTTTGATTGCCTATATTTAGAGGGTATTGTAAAGTAAATATAGGGGTTTTAATTTTTTTTGTATTTGCTATGATGTAAAGTATATGTAAAATAGATGTAAAGTAAATAAGTATTTAAAACTCTTTGGATGGTGTATGTTTGATGTATTTCAAATTCGCTCAAATTGGGTGAATTCTAAATACCGAGCTCTGAAACATGAGAACGGGCGCACGAGAATCTTCGTGTCTTTGTTTTCCTCGCGAAAGAAATCCATGAAACGAACATTATTCTTCCTCTTGAAATCCTCCTCTTGCGAGTGTTCTCGTCCGTTATCCTCATTGTGTTTTATCACTCGCAATCCAGCATTCGCTCCAGTCATTCACTCATCGTGCTCGTCTGTCGTCCTTAGTGTCATTCTTCCTCGAAGCGTGCAGCAAAGTCCAATCGTTCGGGTGCATCTCGTGAAGTCTAGCTGTTCGTCTATTCCTACCTTGCTTACTAGGGTTTATCTCTTCCTTTTTACCTTCTTATTTAACTTATTATTGCGATAGATGAAAAGACTGGGTTGTTCTTCCATGGTTTCTTCCGACCGTTTAATGAGTTCTCATATGAAAAATTGCATTTTGTTGTAATGGAACCTTTTTTTTTTCACTTGGAATCTTTTGCATCACTCATTTTTAGGGTTCTTGAGCCATTCTATGAAATTTTGTTTATGTATTGGAGAAGGAAAGGGGTTTGGAAAATGGTGTTCGTAGGGTTCTTTCTCAGTTTAAAACTAGGAGAAAGCTTTTTTATTTTTAATTTTGGAAAGATAAATAGGTTTCATTTTGATTTTCTACGTATTTGATTATTTTTTCCGAGTTGAAATCTTTGGCTATTAGTTTCGGCAGCAAGTTCTGTAGCAAAATTGTTAGATACTATCTTTTTTTCTTTTTGGAAACTTATAGATCACTATTGGTAACTATGGATGAACTATTGCAAGATGATGAAGAACAACAATCCAATTTCAATAAACATTTGGGCCGCATGAGTAGATGAAACACAAATTTCTTCCGCAGTAGAAGTAGTTGTTGTTGGTACATTTACTTATGCTTGTTATTCCCTGAAATTGACAGAGAAAGAAAAAAAATTTAATCCACAATGAAAAATACAATGGCACACATATATTTCTAGGTTATGTGACAAATCTGATTCTGCTTGTATTGATATGATATGCATGAGAAGATAGCCTTTCTTCAAACCGTTACTTAGTACGGACAAGAAGATTGTTGGCAGACACACTTCATGTTCTAATTGAAGAACAAATGGCTATATTTTTATATACACTCGAACATAGTGTTCATACTTGAGTCATTCGATTTAACTTCCAACACTCTAGGGAAACAATCAGTAGATATTGTAAAGCTGCGCTATACGTTGTATGGGAACTTCGCCTTGAATTAATTAAGCCTCCAAGTCTTGAAACTCCTTAGAAGATTCAGGCAAGTAGTAGGTTCATGTCATTTTTTCAAGTATAATCGAATCACAATTGATATTATTCAATTTTTTTAGTGGTCTTTTTAAGATGCATTTTATCAAAAGTAGGATTGTGTTGGAGCTGTAAATGGAGCACACATCAAAGCTAGAGTTCGTAAATCGAATGAATATGCATTTAGAGGAAGAAAATCATACTCAACATAAAATGTGTTAGTGGCAATTGACTTTGAGCTTGAGGTTCACCTATGTTCTCGCTGGTTGGGAAGGATCTGCTCATGATGCAACAGTGTTTAAAGATGCATTATGACGACCATATGGATTAAAAGTCTTAGAAGGTATAATGTCTGATTAAATTTTGAATGTTTTAATAATTAGTGACATGTCCAATGTATTAATATCAATATGACAGGCAAAATGTATCTTGCTGATGGAGGCAACTCCACACGCAAAGGGTTTATCTTGCCTTTAGTTCTTTAAAAAATTGAGGGTACTAGATTTTTGGGTGGCTAAACCTCTCTAATGTACTTTTGGTTGCAAGCAATATTTTATAGATATTGTTTTGATTTTTTTGCCTTTTGTTTTCTCTTGTATATGTTATATAGTTTTGTCTTATTTTGGTGGGAATGTCATGTTCTGTTTTTCATATATTTTATATTTTTTAGGCCTCATGGATTCTTCACAAACATTTGTTCCAACTACTTCTAAAAATGAGAAGAGAAAAAATTTCTTATGGAGCTTAAAACCATAGTGGGTAACTGGATTACTACAAGTTATGAATGAGTATGTAGATGCCAATATGCAAAGTATCCAAGGATTTAAGGAGTTGGTGTATGAAGGTGCTACTAAAAAAATTGAAAGAAAATTTTGGGATAGAGGTTACAGTTGAGCAATGTAAGAATTAAATTCGGCATCAATTAACTCTATGGACTCACATTCAGGAGTTAAAAAAGGAAATTAGTGGTTTCTTGGGACGAAATCACGAAAATGATTTTGATGGGTCAAGAAGAGTATGCATCACATATTCATGTACTATTTTAACCTCATCTTCAAGAAGAATGATATGTGCTAACAATGAAGAACTTTTATTATATTTCAGGCTTTTCCAAAGGATGTTGCTTATTTAAATATGACAATTGCAAATTATGTTGAGTTGGAGAAGGCATGTGGTGAAAGGCATGCAACTGGAGAGTGGGCCAAAGATGGTAATTCTCAAACTCCACTTGGGAGTCGGTAAATATATGTCGAAGACGATGATGACTCAGTATTTGTGGAAGATGGTGTGGATGTATCTCTAACTAGTGATTGGCCTGATGTGGAAATTAAAAAGGAATCCATAATAATAAATAAGATATTGAGTTCATCAACACTAGTTGGTGCCTTCAAAAAGAAAAGTAAAGTATCTACTATTGATCAAACTCTTCAAGAAAATATTGTGTTGATGGTCGATAGTGTCAATCAAGTTGCAAACGCTATCCATAACACAGGAACATCAAGTGCCTCTCAAGAAAAGAAATGTTCACTGAACTTATGACAAAGCTATCAAACGTGCATGGATTTTCTGAATAAGTGGTTGATACAACATACGATAACTTATCAAAGAATTCAACTGATACAATCTTTGCTCTCTAAGCATATGGAGTCGAAGGCTAGATGGATGCGTAAAGAGTTATGAAAATGATTTGTGTTATACAAATTGTTATCACTATGAGTTATAATAGCTCGATATTTTTGGAGTTTTTTTGTGTTACATATATAAACATTTTGTTATGTAATGCCTTCATATGTATTTTGGATTTATGAAACATTGATGATATTGTTCAATATGTTTGATTGCTCATTAAATAGTGTTTTTGTCATTCCATTTCAATAGTATACTTTTGCTTCAATACTGCTCATCATACGAAACAACTCCAAAAGTATTCAAAATAAACTGCTTTTGGTTTGCACTGTGTATATCTAACCAAACAAAAAAAAAAAAAAATCATGTATTTACTTTGCAGACAACCAAACAGTTCTGAAGTATTCTAAATACATTATATTTACTTTACACTGCATTTCTTTTCAAACAACCAAACAACCCCTTAGAATTAATTTAAAATTGAACTGAAATTCAAAACTGAAGTCAATCAAAATTTTATTAGCCACTACCTCAATGTACTGTAATAAGAACGAAGCTTATAAATGAGACCAATTATAATTGTTGCAGCTCTCATTACATGACAAGATTGTCGGGGGGCTAAAAATGAAAAAAAAAAATTATCAAAATTTTGTAAATAGGTTTGGCAATGGCTTTCGATCGACCGTTAGTTGGCAAATAGGTTTGAAGATTTTAAGTTAAATATAGTTGGCAACTTGAACTTGCTTTCTAGATCATTCTATTATTTGACAACTTACGCATAGCAATTTAATCTTTTAGCCAACTTAGCCACTTGAGCCCAACTTAGGCTTCGATTGGGATGGCTTTTTTTTTTTTTTTTCTAAGACAATTTTTTAATACAAAAATTTGTTGAACAAGAAATTTTTGTGCTAAAAATTGTTTTAAAAAGTAGTAAGAAAGTTGTCCCAAATGAAACCTTACTTTGATTAACTTTTAGCGACTGCAATAAATTTTTGCACTAAAAATTTATCGTAGAAAACATTAAGAAAACTACCTCAAAAGAAGTCTAAGAGAATTTCGATCTATATGAAAATTGAGGTGTGATTTTAATCAATCTGGTTCATTTTAGACTTCGTTTGAGATAAATTTTTTTCTAATTCTTAAAAGCTATGATTTTAAGGTATTTGTTTTTTGTTTTTGGATAAATATGTTTGAAAGTTTATTTTAGAAAAAGTTAACCTAATGAATGATAAATTACTGTATTAGAGGACTGTTGAATGGAGTAAGTCAATCGAAATAGGTTCAAATATGTTTGAATTCGAACATGGTTCAAACCCCATTCACGAACATATCTTATAGTGTATTCAAGTTGCCAAACGAGCTTCTTCGCGAACATAACTAGCGAGGTATTTTAAACTATCAAATAAGCCTGTTCACGAACATATCCCACGAGTGTTCTCGAGGCTCTCGAGCTATCAGACGAGCCCGTTCAGGAGCATATTTATCTATTGTTTTCAAGCTAAGATCTAAGTTGGTTTATGATTTATGTTATAAACAAACTTACTCATAAATATTTTAAACAAACAATATAATAAACACAAATATTTATAAAATAATAATCATTTTTATTACTTTATAATTAAATAATATTATAAAATAAAAATAATTATAACTAAATTACATATAATTTTGATTTAACAGATATTTATAATTTGTAATTCATATATATTATAATATTTAATTAATTTAAAATTATTAATTAATATTTATTATATCATTAAATTATAATAAATATAAAATATTTATATTAGGCATGCTTATCAATTGTATAATCAAATATTAATAGAGTTTTTAACTAGCTTATTCATGAGCTTGTTCGCGAGATATAAATATTGTTGTTCTTGATCATAAATGAGTTGAACGTATAATTGTTCAAACTTATTTATTTAAGTATCAGATATTTAAAAAAAAAATTCAAACTCATTAACTTAATTAAATGATCATGAACGAGTTTTAATCGAACCAACCAATGCTCGATTTGTTTGTGGGCCCACTCCAAACTGACTCTATCCTCTCATTAGGTAGAAAGTAATGAGATATTATTAAGTTTAAATTTTTGTGATGAGAAATAATGAAATATACAATTAATAAATTATAAATGCACACTTAATAAACACAAAATAAGTATAATCACATGCATTAGACTAATATATTGCATTTAACTCAATATAAATTAAAAGTTTTTTAAATTCATCAGTATCCTTTTATTCCTATAATGCGTCGGAGAAAGCCAAAAAGAAATCACTTTCAAAAAGAAAAAAAGGTCTCCGGAATCGACATGCATTTGCCAAAACTTGTGACCAAATGGACGGCTTGTGACTTTTGCTCCTTGACTAGGGGTGTCAACTTTTAACAAGACCCGAAAATCTGACCCGGAAAATCCGGGTAGAACCCGACCCGTTTAGTCGGGTTCGGGTTCGTAGATTCGACCCGTTTGATAAAACGGGTCGGGTCGGGTTGACCCGGCGGGTTGCCCGTTGCCGGGTCAACCCGACAACCCGTTTATTTTAAAAAAATTTGAAATTTCTCGCCCGCTGCCCTAGCCCGAGCTGCCCGCTGCCCGCCTGCCCCGCGCTGCCGCGTGCCCAGCGGCCAGTGCTGCCTCGTGCCGCGAGCCGCTCCGCCGCGTGCCGCTCACGCCGCGTGCCGCGAGCCGCGCTGTTGCCGCGCGCTTCCGCCACGTGCCGCTCCCGCCTGCCCAGCGCCTGCCCCACGCTGCCGCGTGCCGCGCTGCTGCCGGGTCGGGTCAACCCGGCAACCCGGCCGGGTCGGATCCGGGTTTAAATGTCCGACCCGTTTACATCCAGGTCGGGTCGGGTTCGACCCGAACCCGACGAGTTGACCCGAATTGACACCCCTATCCTTGACCTATGAGAAATTATTATGCCCGGAGTTAAGACATAGAGAACAATTCAGTTTTATGATAATTAATAGTAAAAGTGTAGTAAAAGTACATTAGTGTATAGTAAAAGAACAATCATGAATAGTAACTACACTTTTATTATTTACAGTCACAAAATCGAACGATTCTATATATTCGGACTCCGCACGTAACAATCTTCGCCTAATTTTTTTTAAATGATATATAGGAGGAAAAAAAAAACATAAACATAAGCAATAATGTGCCATAACATAAGAACAATTCAACTGTTTATATTTTAAATATTAAATATTATTTTGATTTTTAATATGATTTATTTGTCTTGATAAAATTTATTTTCATCGGGTAAAAAATCTTAATATAATATTTATTTGAAAACTTTTAAAATTAAATTCAGAATTTTTTGCAATTTCATTTCAGCAAGTTTGTTGTTAAATTAAGTATCTTGACAAGACAAATTTGAAGACATCAAAGGTGATTCAATTTAATTCCAAATGAGCCCAAATCAATCATTTGAAATATCGTGGAAAACTTTGAGACATTAGTTGAAGGACTAAAAAATCTCTAAACCTATGTGTATAGTTAAAAAATAAGTAGCTTTATGAGAATGATCCAACAAATACAAGATCATTCAATATTGAGGTCATAAAAATCCTTAAATGTTGAATGAACAATTTATGATCAAATGATTCAATATGAGTTGTCCAATTGTGTGTTATTAAATTTGACTAAATTTATCAAAATGACAATTAGAACTATTATAAATAGACCTTGGTCTTTATATGATAGAATTTATATTTGAGTTGAGAGAGAGCTTGAATGCATGGAATACTCTAAGACTCTTGATATATCATCAAAAATTTATCTTGATCAAGCATGAATCTCGAGGCAAAAATTGAGTGGGAAATTTCAAAAATTAAATTGGAGACTAATTGAACTCCAATTTCTACAAACTTATAGTCGCCCATGATCTTCCTCCTATTTATTGGTCATGCCACTCTTAGAAAATTATAAATAGATCCCTCATTTCTCATAGAAGGGGACCCCCAAGGGGCTTCCGCCTGTCGTTGGATTCCTACCCAATGCTCGACTTCAACCCATCACCAGATTCCTACCCAACGCCAGACTTCCGCCCATCACCGAAATTCTGTCGGACTTTTACTTGACGTCGAACTTCTACCAGACGCCAGACTTCTACCCGACGTCAGACTTCTACATGTCGTCGGACATTCGTTGGACTTCTATCTAATGTTGGTCTTCTGTCCATCGTTGGACTTCTATCTAATGTCGTCCTTCCGCCTCCGTCGTCAGACAAATGTCTTTATGACCTCTGTCGCCCACCAACTACGGTTCTTCCGACTTATGTCGCCCACCGACTACAATCCTTCTGACCTCTAACACCCACCGACTATAAATCTTCCGACCAAACGACCACGTCAACTGTGATTCTTCATATTTCCACCATGTAACATATGATGTATGTTTGTTACATAAATCCATGACTTCCTTCCAATGAAGGGCCTCATTTGTAATTAATTGTCCCATGGTTTTTCCCCTTTTTAGGGGTTTTCATGTAAAAAGTCTTGTTCTCTCCCGATGAATACTATACCCTCTCTTTTTATCTAGTTGCTTGATGGATCTTTGTACAATGCTAAGACATTAAACTTTATATTTCTCTACCGTCATGAATATTCCATGACCCAACAACTCTACTTGATATTTAAAACAGACGATCATCGCCAACCATTGTTATCACCTGATTACCATTGTGTGACCACCATTGTTTGATTATTATCATTTTATCGCTATCACCCAATCGTCATCTCCACATTGTAATCGCTTTATTGTCATTCATCCATCGTCTCTCAACAATCATTGTCTAATTGTCATCACTCAATTGTCATCATCCAATCGTCATATCTTGATTGTCGTCGCCCAATTGTCTTTGTCTAATTGTCATCACTTGAATAATGTCATTAGGGCTATAAACGAACCGAACCGAGCCTAGTATGTGAGTGTTCATGTTTGAGTTCATTTATTATTAGCTTGTTCAAGTTTTGTTTGTGTTTGATTCGAGCCTTATTGTTTGTGTTCATGTTTGGTTCATTTAAATTAATGGTGTTCATGTTTTGTTCATGTTCTGTTCATGTTCAGTTCGTTTAGTGTTTATCAAGCTTTAAACAAAACAAACAAGCCTTAACGAGCTATGTTCGTGAACATATTTAGCAAATTTTTTTACACTTCATGAATAATTCTAATAAGTATTCTTGAGCTATCAAATGAGCAAGATCATGAATAAATACATAACTAGTATTTTCGAGCTACCAAATTAAATGAGCTCGTTCACGAACAAACGATCTATGATTCATCTTATATTTGCTCATGAACATCTTAAACAAACAATCTAACAAACATTGAAAAATATGAAATGTTTCTTGTTCATGAACAAATTCATTCTATTGAAGGTATAAAATAAAATGAAATTAAATTTATAATAAAAGCAATTGTCTATTTAAAATGAAAATATGATTAATATATATGAATATATTTATCGAGATTATTCACGAGTTCTAAATCGAACACGAATCAAGTTTTTATCGAGCTTCTTATCGAACTTAATGTCGAGCTTGTTCATGAGCTTCAAATGATGTTGTTTGTGAACAGAAATGAACTGAACACATTAGTGTTCAAACTTGTTTATTTAATAATCGAGTATTAAAATGTTGTTCAAATTTCTTTGTTTAGTTAGTTAAATGATCACAAATGGATTTTAATCGAACCAAGCAACTAGTAGCTCATCAAACGTTTGGTCCGCTTGCAGCCCTAAATGTCATGCCCATCTTCTCAATTTGAGGGAGAGAACAAACTCTAATAACATGCCTATATAGTGGATCATTTTATCTAGATCAAGCGTCATTTTTTTTTTCTTTTTGGAAATTTCAAGTTAAAATTCAGGTGTCAAATGCATTTTTTTATTGATATGCATTGGGTCTTTGTATAAAAAAATAAGGTATTGATACGTCATGCAAAAATTATCTTGATTGGGCACAAATGTCGAGGCAAAAATCAAGTTGGAAACTTCAAAAATTAAATCTGGGAGCACATGAACTCTGATTTCAGCAAACTTACAGTCAAACTGAGCGTCTCGGAAATACGAACCCAACGACACCAAATTCAACCCAATCCGAGCCCAAATGAGTCTTAATCAAGGACCCGAAGCGCTATTGAAAGGTTCAAACTGCAATTTGAGTTACTAAATGGTCTCCGATTTTAACGAGCTTATATTCGAATCGAGCGTCTCAACGAGACGAATCCAACGAGCCCAAGATTATCTAATTCCGACATCATTAAGGCCTTCAAATATCCAACGAACGGTACATGATTGAAGGGTTCAATATCGGCCGTCCATTCAAACCACTCCCTATTCGCCCATGATCTCACACCTATTTACGAGCTATGCCACTACAGAAAAATTATAAATAGAGCCCTCATTCTACACAAAGGGAACTCAAGTGAAGAGAGAGAAGAAGAAGGGAAGAAGAAGAGAAAGGGGAAAAGGAGAATCCCCTCCTCCTCGACCACCGTCGGAGTTCATCCTGCCGCCCGAACATACCGGGATTCTGCGTGATATTCGGGAGAAAACAGGAATTCTGCCCAACTTCCACGTGATGCTGAAATTCTTCCTAATCTACAATAGAGTTCCCTCCTGGCGTCGAAACTCCGCCTAAGTGAAGCCGGAGTTCTCCTCTGCCACCAACAGACGTCGGACTTCTACCCGACGTCGGACCTTCACTCTTCTCCAAGTTTCTACCTGACGCCGGACTTCTACCGGTTATCGGACTTCGCTGGACGTCTACGCGAAGATGGATTTTCTTTCCATTGTTGGACTTCTACCTTACGCTGTCCTTCTGATCTTTGTCGTCAGACTACAATCTTTCCGACCTCCGTCTCCCGCCGACTACGGTCCTCCTGACTTATGTCGCCTGTCGAATACAGTTCTTCCGACCTCCGTCGCTCGCCGACTATAGTTCTCCTGACTTATGTCGCCCGCCGACTACAGTCTTTCCGACCTCTGTCGCCCGCCAACTACGTTCATCCTTACTTACGTCGCCCGTCGACTACAGTCCTTCCGACCTCAGTCGCCAACCGACTACGGTCCTCCTGACATATGTCGCCCACCGACTACAAGTCTTCCGACCTCCGTCGCCCTCCGACTACGGTCCTTCCGACCAAACGAACATGTCAACAATGACTCTTTGTATTAACATCATGTAATGTACTCCATAAGATGTACATCAAGCTAAGACCTTCCACCAAGGAAGGGCCTCATTTGTAATCGACTGCAATACTAGTGGATTCATTCAAATTGGGCTAGGCCCGTGATTTTTCCCCCTTTTCAGGGGTTTTCCACGTAAAAATCTTGGTGTCTCATAAATGCTAGACCCTTTCTCTTATCTGATTGCGTGCCGGATTTTCGTACAACGCTAAGACGATAAACTTTATATTTCTCTACCGTCGCGAATTCTCCTGGGCGCAACATATATAATAATTCAATATCTATTATCATAAATTTTTAACAAGCAACAACGAGCATGAATTTGAACGCTAATATTTATAAATATATGCATAAATCCCAAGTTCTCATTCATAACTTCACATAAAAATTAGTGAGAAATTATAATGAAAGGCTGTCCATCATGATTTTTTTTGGGACATTTAGACTAATTAAGATAAATTTACACATAGATCACATACATAACACAAATTCAAGATATCTTGATAATTAAAACTCTCAACCAACAGATCAAAATGAGTTGAATGTTCATCATGATCTAATAATTGAGAAATTTAGCTCCCACAATTAAATCATATAATATTAAGGCTTGATTTGGTTCGGCGTAATTAGTGTTGTTTCCGTTCTGTAATGTGAAAAAAGATGTTGGTTACTGTTGGATGCATATTTTTTACAAAACTGTGTTTTTCAAACCTTCATTATCGTACCGATTTATGAAGCTTTTATTTTTACTTCTGTGTTAGTAAAAGACAGTTTTGAAACCACTATTCCTCAACAAAACTCCTCATACTATCTATCAGATCCTTCACTTGAGGAAGAAGCACTTCCACCGGATCTTGAGAGAGGAGGAGGGAGAGAGGAGAGGGGAGGAGAGCCAAATACCGAATTCTTATTTCTTTCTTGGCCACTTCTATTACAACCTAAAGACCTCTTTATATAGACTCCTAAGACTATTCAAAGCAACACAAATGGCTACACTATGCCATACAAGAAATCTAAACTGAAGCAATCCTAAATCTAGGAATAAATACACAACACTATCAAATGAGGCCTAAATTTGCTTTAAAATTAATTAAATTCTTATGCCTGAATTGATTAATGCTAAATATCCACATACATACACACGTACGTACGCGAAGAGAGTGATAACACGTGTACACCTGCATGTTTCGCACATAGCTAATTTCTCGGAATTAGTCCATCCTCAGCTGGGAACAAGAAGTTTGAATGCTCGACTACATCCAGCGCCGCCCGCCTCTACCCTGCCCTATAAGTAACTTCGACACCCGGCGGTCGAACCAGAAGCAAGCGACAAACATAGAAAAAGAGCTATAGGGCAAGCTAGCATTCAATTTGAAACCAAAAAGGTTTGAGAAATGAGCGGTAGCTTTCTGAGGAGCGGCGGCATGAGAGCCCGCGAACTTCTCCGTCGCTCCCGTGTCCCGGTTTCTTCTAGCTTTGCGCAACGGCCTAGGGCTTACGTACGCTCATTTCCGGCCGCGGCAAAGGTCAGCCAAGACTCGTCTTCTCATCTTTCCCCAGCCGTATCCTCTTTTCTATCATCAGCCGCGTCCAGGAATGGGTTCGTGAGTTGGTATCTAGGGATGATCGAAGCACGACCTATTTTGACGAAGAGCATAACATCCGGAGCTATATTCATCGCTGCCGATATCTCGTCGCAGGTATGAGTTCTATTGGAATGGGAGTTGGGGTCAAAACTTTGTAATGATGGCGTTCTATGGAAGTGAATTGGAGTGTCAATAGTTTCGGGATATTAAACCTGGAAAGCAAAGCACACAATGGATGCCTTCCTGGCGACAGGATATATGTATAGTGATTTTGCTCCTGGATTAATTTTGAGTAATTGTTGTTTGTTTTATGACAGGTGGTCACTCTTCCAGCTTCAGATTCTTTTGATTGGATACGAACACTTCGTATGGGTAGTTATGGGACGCTAGTTGCTGGTCCATCATTGCATCTATGGTTCAATTTTGCTTCAAGAATTATCCCAAAACGAGATGTAATCAGTACACTGAAGAAAATATTTATCGGGCAAACTTGCTTTGGACCAATTATGACATCCATTTTTTTCTCTGTGAATGCTGGGCTACAAGGTAAATTTTAGATAGTACTTCTTTGGTGTGCTGGTTACTGATTCACGTATTCGTCGTGATTCAATTTGTGATTGTGCTGATCCATGTGTTGAGGTTTTGGGGTTTAGAATTTAGGGTTTAAGATTTTTATTTTGGGTTTTTTTTTTCCTTAAGGCATTTTGTTAAATGTTTAGGATAATTTTTGCAATCTAACGCCTAGTTATCTAAAGCTAAGATTATAAGCTTGATTTGTGCCATCTAATTTTAGTAAATTTCACTACATTGCATTTTAATGGTATGCATTGTCTTGAAACTGATGAAGCATTTTAATGGTATGCATTATCTTGAAACTGATGAAGCAACTAAACATTTGCTTCTCTTTTCTATGGTACTACAATTCACAAGTATGAATATCACATGACTTACAGGCATTGGCCTCATAGCATTATTTGTTATGCAACGTTGGTATATCGATCAATACATACAATGAATGTAGATGATCATAACTGTTGATGTTTGTAGGAAATAAAGAGAATTATTTTATCTTCATATTTAAATGAAATTGTAGTCAAATTAGAGCTTTTATTAACTTAAACTTATAGTTTATCAATTAAAATACGAAATTAGTATTTGTTACATGTTATAAATATGTGTAATATAGTAGTGGAATGTAGAATTTTCTTTGGTGCAATTCTAGAGTAATGTTGCTTAGCATCAAATGCTATTGGTACAAGGTAGGTCTTCAGGTTCAGATTGGGTGAACCTTGAAGATGCCGTTCGGTGGCAAAATTGAAAGAGGAAGGCAAGGAGGTGCTGTGGTTGCAGGAGATCGAGTAGTCACAAAGTATGGAGTTGCATTGAGATGGTCTTAGTCATTGGCGCAGGATAAGCTGAAGTAAGTGCTTCAAAACTGACAGGTCTCATAGTCTCAAGGTCATGGCAACATCGACGAGGCCAATAATTAGACAAATGATACTGACCTTGATAGCTTTTGCTAGATTGAAGAGGCAAAGTAGCCTCTTTTTGCTCTAATTGCATTTTGTAGAGGGCATGACAACATGTGGAGGTGGTTGTAAGGTTAGGGAATGATGATTCACAAATTAGTGGTCATTATGATGTGGGGGACTGGTATGGTAGTTTAAGGATGTGGTTGAGTAGAATTAAGTTTGTGTTGGGGGAGGACAGTGACAGTGGATCGATTGGGCTGGGGGTAGGTTTTATTTATTTATTTAGCTATTTTTTTTTGTTCTAAAACCTTAGTTTGGAGATAAATGTTATAAAATAAAGGATATAGGACTAGTAAAACAAAGAATGAGCATATGATATGTAATTATAGTGAACCTGAGGAAGATTCAAAATAATCAATACGTATTATATTATTAAGATTAAGTGGAACATTGAGGTGATATGTTGGATCTATTTTGTAGAAAAATATGAATATATATGAGAATATAAAAGTATAAATTGATGGTTTAAAAGAAAAAAAAATGCCTCGAACATTATGCGATACTTAAAGGTAAATTTTATAAAATTGTAATTATGATAATTATGCTTTATGAATCTCTATGCTTGACATTAAAAAAATCATTGGTATCCAAAATTAAGCTTGGAAGAAATGTGATCAAACAACTCAAGTTACACAACACAACCTTATATTACCAAACAAAGCCTTGTGAGTCTTTTGCTAAAACAAGTTTGCAGTTATGCCTCCATACATCTTGCAGGTGGTAGAATAGACTGCACTGCACTTTGCCTCATTATTTCTAGCAAGATGTAGAATATTGTGCTTTCCGATTAAGGCTCGGAATGTTTTAGCAAGTAGCATGTTGAATGAGTTAATGAACTTACCCAGTCGAGTGTTTTGGAAGGCATGTCATCAAACAATCCCCCCAGTTTTGTCAAATAAGATTGATCATATATAATTACATTTTTTAATTTCATACTTCTATGCCATCTTTACGGTACTTTAAATTACTGATGATAATAAAATCAATAAATGTGCTTTAGCATATAGGTCCTTCACTAAACTTCAAAATCAAGCTTGCACCCCTATGTGCACCCGCTCCTCAGCATTCCCATGAAGTTTGATACCATCTCTACGATCATTTTATCTATTTCCTTCGGGTAGAATAAGCACAGCTTAGCTAGGGTTCCTTGGTTGAGTTAGCTTCACTATATATTTTTCTTTATAATTCCTCAATGACTTATATGCTTTAAAGTGTTTTATGTATTTTTGAATTCTGCTGCATATTGATGTAACCGGGTAGATAGAACTTATTGTGCTTCACAAATTTTGTTTAGATGACGGCTTTCAATATTTTGGCATCATTGATGATTTGTCTTTCAGTTGTGTAAATCTTTTTATAGAACACTTGGCTACCAAGATTAAAATATCTAAATTTGGGTTTCTCGACCAAAAGCAGGTCTACGAGCTACCTATTATTTTGAAGTAATGTGTCTTAAATAGATTTTGTTTTTTTATGATAGTTCCTTGTGGTGTAATTATGTGATTTTGTGCTCAAACAGGCAACCAAATGAGCCGTTATAGTAGTTTTATTTTTTGGTTTGTGCATCAGGTTATTCTAGGATTCCATATGCTTTCTTTCACTTTCACGACTGTCTAGTGCATAAATGCTATAGTTATAATGAAGCAGAAAAATCTTCAGGCAATAAACAATATGAGCTTCGCTGTCAAGCCCGGGAGCATAGCTTTCTTCTGCGCAATTTGCAATTTAAATTAATTAAAATACATCATAAGTTGCTGATTAAGCATTTGCATCTTTTTTTTTCCTGAAAATCAATGCCATCATTTCAATGTTCTTAAAATTAGTATTTACCGCGCTTTGCAAATTGTAAAACCTAAGTGAGTTTCTGTTTCTCGTACCAAGTTTTTATTAGATCATCTCCAACCGAACTGCATACCACCGTATGTTGTCGGACATTCGGTCCATTCAAACTCCAAATCTCATGCCAAAGTTCGGCGGGTGAACAGTGTGACACCAATATTGGCATTAGACTGTTCACCTACGCCAAAAAAATTGGGCTACGGGATTTACCGAAGAAGCGCGTGAAAGAGGAGAAAAGCGCGGGAAAGAAGAGAAAATGATTACCTTCGCATGAAGCCCGCGAAAGAAGAGAGAAAATGTCATTCGATTGGAGATGAATTACTGCATTTTGAAGTTTTGCTGTATTTTAGAGTCGAAAATGGGTTTTTCAGTTAGAGATGCTTTTAAACGTCTTATATTTCTCTTGCATAATACATTTGAACCATGGTAGCATGAAAACTTTATGAACAAGGTTAAGCTAAATTACATAGATCAAAGTTGCAGTACTTGTCTAGTTCAGTTTTCAATCACATTTGGTCCTTGCGATGACTGCACCACCATATATGAAATTGCATGATATAACCTATAATTATCTTTTCTCTTCTATTGCATTTTTGTAATTCATGGAATCACAGGTGAATCTGCTGCTGAAATTTTGGCCAGATTGAAGAGAGACTTGGTACCAACTTTATTGAACGGCCTAGCCTACTGGCCCATCTGCGACTTTGTTACCTTCAGATTCATCCCTGTTCGGCTACAGGTATATATAAATATATATATATCATCATCATGATTTATTTTTTTCTGCTTATTCATTTATTTTCTCTCATATCTGTTTTGTAGCCTTTGGTTAGCAATTCATTCTCATTTCTGTGGACCATTTACCTCACATACATGGCAAGTTTGCAGAAGGCATCGCCTCCTCATATTGCAGCCAACTGACCTCAACGCCATGCCTGTATTTTCTGCTCTATAGCTCCTCAGATTAGTGGCCTTCCAATTCTTTGCATATTTTTCATTATTGGATAATTAGAAATTTCATTTTGTCCAGGTTTAGGTTACTTTTCACTTGGTGGGGTACTTTATGTATGTATTTGACTTAATGCAATTTTGCAGTTTCTCTTTTCTGGGAAATTTATGTAGTAAGCTACTTTTTCAATCTTTCTTTGCGGGAAATGTATGAGTATTTTCTATCAATGAAATTCTAGACTTACTTTTTGTATGTTTTTTGTTGTCAATCTTGCAAAGCTCTTTATCATTTAGGCTTTGAGATTTAATTGAACCTTCCAGAATTTCTAGCAAATTCCTAATATGTTAATGTTTATGATCATACCTCCCAAAATATAGATTAATTATTATGTGCGGATGCTAAACCTCATTCTGAGACCAATCATAATGTGCCACGTCACCTCTTCGCTCAATATTCTGAGACCAACCATAATGTGCCACGTTACCCCTTCGTTCGGTACCGTGGTTTTGTACTGCTGATGTGTGTATTATGGTTAGTCTCCGAACGAAGTTTTGCATCCGGTCTCCGCACAGAATAATTTCTCCAAAATATATCTCGTTAGTCATGCATCATTTTTAATTTATATTTTTTTTTCATATTTGTAGTCAGCTTTATCAAGACATCTTGAAACCAAGAAAGATTCACTCTCAAGGTAATCCAACTAGAACATAGTAAATGTAATATATTTAATACAACTATTTCTATTTTATAGTAAACTATGATTTATATAAATAATATTTATTACATTCAATAAGAATAATGCACTTCAAAAGTATATCTATTATAAGGATCAATATATAGAATTTAAAAATATCTATGAATTAATTATAGAACTCAAGGATAATTCTCCTAATAAATAAGGGTACGCTCATTTCGTAATAATTACTAATAATATGCCTCCACTATGAGTGAGAGATTCCAAGTTAATTAAGATTCCATTAATCACTCCAATGAAATCAATCCAAGGGTTGTACAAATAGGAATCCTAATTTAATTTCTAATACCTTATTAAAGAATAAATAATATGATAATATTTATTTGTGACGGCTTTATTCATGCTTCTTAAAGTATTTTTTTAGAAAAAAAATTAAATTTTTTATTTGGAAGCTGCTTTAAGAAGCCGAAAGAAAGCTGTCCTAAATGAAGCCTTAATCTATTTGAAACTTAATTACATATATTAAAGACAATTAATATATGCTAGATGAGAGAGTAATTCTCATAGGTTAGATTAATGGCACTTCAATAGCATTGCCAACACCCATAACTAGTTTAAGTGATGATGTAGCGTAATTGCTCATTTTATCTGTATTCTAAAATATAGAAGACTAATATAATTGATTAAAAAACATTTTTAACAATATTTTATATGCTGAAAAAAAAAATGAATAATAAAATTTTCATATTTTGTAAATATCTTTATTTTTTTCAAAATCATTCAGATTTTGCTCCTTTTTTTTTTTCATCCGGTTCTATATGTTAAATGATTAATGCTTCAATTTTCTATACTTCTTGATATATAAATTTATCAAAATTGATTTTATAATAATTATAATTTATTTAATTATATTCATATTTTGTAATATCAAAATCAGATTTAAAATTAGGGGGATTTACATAAATATCAATTTATTTCATGTTATTTATATATCTAATACTCAAAACATTAATATTAGTTGTCTATCACTCATATACAACTTAAATATCAAATATACTACTCATATCACCCAATAAACTTTAATATTTTATTGAAAGATTTACATATATACCATTATATACTATTTTATTTATATATTTAACATCTAAAATTTTTATATTACACACATACCACCAATAGTTCACTTTCATATTAAATATGAGTGGTAGAAATAAAACATATAAGTGGTAGGAATGAAATATGAGTGAATATTTGATATTAAAATAATATAAGATAATATATATATAATATTAAAATTTTTGTTATTAGATGTGTAAATAAGATTGTGTAATCGTGATAAGTATGTAAATCTCCTATTTTATTTTATATGCACATATTTTATTTATTAGATAAGTAAATAGCATTAAATAAAATGGTATGTATGTAAATATGTGATTCCATCTGGAATTTTTATTGCATCCTCCCACCTGACGTAGAGATACGCCCTCCCACCGCTAAAAAACTCAGTTTTTGCTCGGTATTGCTAGTTATTATTTGGTATTAACGAAGAATATCATCATGTGAAGACTAATACCGAGTTATACTGAGCTATACCGAGCAATACCGAGCTATACCGAGCAATACAAAAAAATATCTAGTTTTTCCTAGAAAAAACTCAGTATTGCTCGGTATAGCTCGGTATAACTCGGTATTGATCTTCACATGATGATATTCTTCGTTAATACCAAATAATAGCTAGCAATACCGAGCAAAAATTAAATTTTTTAATAATGAGAGGACGTATCTCTACGTCAGGTGAAAGGACGCAATAAAAATTCTTCGATCAGACATTGAGATTGAGATTCCCTAATTCTTCCCTCCGTCGGTATCATATTTCAGCCGCTCGTTCCTCATCCTCAGATATGTAAGGCTTGTAAGCCTTCCAAGTTTCTGTGCAGTTCCTCTGGGAGAAGAACATGGCTCTGAGCACAGTTTGTCCAGTCTCCTGTCGTCCTTCCCTCCAACCTCTTCAGTTCTTAAGACCCCCTTCAATCGGAACCTCGTCCTCTCCCCTCTTCCACGGTCACCTGGACTCGAAAAGCTTCTTCCTTTGTCCTCTCTCTGTATGTACGCATCATCATCCAATATTAGCTTATTCTGGAAGTAACGATAGCATTGAAACCGAGAGGTTGAAATCCTGCTTACTCGACGACGACCTACTGAGGCGCATCGTAGTGAAAAAGGATGCTCATCAAGCTATTGAGATGATTGCCGAGGCGAAGACGAATGTGAGCGGCGGTACTGTTGAGAATGATGATTGCCGTCTGATAATTGAAGCGGCACTTGTTGAAAAGAATGTTGAATTGGCACTCTCTGTATTCTACGCAATGCTCTCTGGCCGTGCTCAAGGTTCAGGTTTTTCTTCGTTGTTTACATTATCTTCAAATTTCTTTATTTTGTGGTTATGAAAATATGCATGTTTCGGATTACACAGAAGGCGTCGATTGGGTTATTGATTTTAGTATTCGCAGGAATGAATGAGGTGGCAAATCTTGAGAGGTGGGGTTGGGCTAGGCCGAATGTGCAGACCTATGCGTTGTTGGTTCGAGGATTGGCAGCTTGCTTAAGAGTCGCGGATGCATTAGGGATTATAGGTCTGGTTTCTGGAGCAGGAGTTGCTTCAGGGGATGAGGTATTTAGGCTTTTTTTCCTGGTTGTCAATGTTCATCTATTAAATTTTGTCATGTGTTTTTTTTCTTCATGATTGCATTTATTTTTGAATTTATTAGGTTTCATATAAATTGTTCTTTGATTTGGCATCAATCAAATGCCAGGAAATTTTAAAGGTTTTCGGGAAATTTATTGATGTACAACTCTACAGAAGATTCATGGAAATTTTTTTATTGATTGAATGCCACTCAAATCTTTTAGTTTTTATAAAGACGTTGCTCTGGTTAGTTGTTATTAACTTAAAGGGAATATATAATTGTCATTTCAAAAAAATATCCAGAACGTGGGGCTAGTGTGGTCTTTGAATCCTCAAAGGCCAATCCCTACCCATGGGTATGATAAGGCAAGGATGGGTGAAGTTAACTTAAACTTATAGGCCATATATTATGCAAAAATTGGGTTGGGTGGGTCACTAATCCCATGCCCAAGCGTTGGTTTATTTTTATTACTCATGTAAGAATAAGAAGTATGGTTTTAAGAGTTGACTGAGGCTCTGTTTGGGATAACTTTCATACTGCTGCTTAAAATAACTTTCTAGTATAAAATTTTCTAATTCAAGAATTTTTTGTGCTAGAAAGTTGTTTTAAAAAGCAATAAAAAGTTGTCCCAAATGAAGCCTGAGTGACATATTTGGAGGAATGAAAACATTAAGGTGGTATACTGATAAGATTTAATATTTGGGTGGTATTCTACACTGAAAAAATTGTTATTTATTGGGTTGAGAACATTCCATTTCTGGCTTATATGATACATATTCATGTTTTTAAATTCCTTTGTAAACCATTCAGTGCAAAGCACGGTTTGGGAATTTTTGTTCTTTTTTTTTTAATACACTTACATTTTATAGCGAGATTGTGACGGTGAATGTAGAAACGTAGAACTAAATTTCATTCTTCCATATTATCCTATTTCTCTCTCTTCCACTTTGGTTCTAATTATCTCCAGATGATTCATCTTCATCCTTCTATTCGGCAATTGATATCACATTTGTAGGTCATTTTATGATTCTTTGTTAGTTTTAATTTTCATTTTCCCTAAACGAGGTAAAGGATGGCATTTACATCTGTATTCTATATTTTAGGTGCCCTTTGGAATGATAGTCCAATGCCCAATTTGTATGTTAGCAATTGCTGTTGCACAACCTCAACATGGTGTTCAGGTAATACTATCCAAGATCAGCTGTAAGCTCTCTCATTTTGCTGAAACATGCATATTTATAAACGCATGCGTGTGTGAATATGTTCACATGCTTAATTTTATTTGTAAACTCTTCACTACTATACTACATTATTCACTTTTTTTAATTGCGCAAGAATTCATCTAAATTCTTGATTGATTTAGTATATTATTGTTCTTGCTTAACATAAGCTTAAGATCTGCACATCGCTGCCATGGTACTTACCACGACATCGACTATTTCCTCCATATCCAATTAGTTTGGTTAAGGATCATGGTGCTTTTTATCCAAGTTGGATCCTCAAATGGTGAAAATTGTAAAGAATGTTTCACTTGCTAAATTCCAACTACCTGTAAATAGGTTGATGGACCGGGCATTCTTAGGAAGATATGTGGGTTTTATGAACCAACAATTTTTTGCGCAGTGATTCATAGCCAACCTTATGGTGCAAGTTCAAAGTAAGAGGGTAGAACGGATTTAGAAAAGTTTTTAGGGGTTTTTCTCGAGGTTCAATATTTTTCTATTAATCAATTAAGAGTATCTCAAGAATTGTCTCTTGTTGTAGACTTTTTTTTTTGTGCTTCTTTTTTTGGTTGTGGACATGTAGGGGCGGATCCAACTTCTTTTTTTAGGGTGAGCTAATTTTTTTTTTTTGTGGGGATGGGCAAAGACGCATATGATTGATAAAAATTAGGACAAAAAACATTTTTGAGGGGGGGAGGAAATATCCAAAATACTCAAAATATTTCAAAATTTCCCCTCTAAATATTTAATATTTTTTTTTGAGGGCAGGCATTTGCCCACCTTGAGTACATGGGGGATCCGCACATGTGGACATGTTCTCTGTTTGCTTTTGAGTTTTCTTCCACAGTTCTAGCGGATAATATGCCAATGGTTGGATCATTCTCCTAGATAGCTGAAAACAACAAATGATTATTTTTCTTAGCTGGACACCACACACTCTCGTTATTTTTGTCCTAGACAACAACTAGGTGTTGTTTTCACTTCTATCATGTTGATACAACAAACATGTTTTTTGTTTTATCTTGTACATTGATGCAAAAAGTAATTTTGTTTATCTGGTTTTTTAGTTTGAAATCAAGAGTAGCAGCAAGGGATGCAAACGGAGAAAACAATAACTGACACTATTTGCTACTAAAAATGTTTCTATGCTTTGAAATGTTTGCTGCTGTACTGCCATGTTGTTGTAATCCAGCAAATCTGCTCCGTTTCCTACGATACCAATGTTGGTGACAGGAGAGAAAAAAAAGGAAATTTAAATGATTTTGAGAGTGAATTTTTTGATTGATTTTAATATAGAAATTAAGCTTATATATGGGCAACTACAATAGGAAATAATTTAAAAAATGATATTTATCCATCCAAAATAGTAATATTAACTCTTAAAGAAACTTCATAATGTTAATAATCCTATCTTCAAATATCAAACTAGTTAAGTTCAAATTTAAAATATAATTACAGCAGAATTTACCCCATTTCAAAAATTAAAATTCAAAAGATAAATTTTCTAAAACATATAAAAGTTTATACTTATCTCATTGTAATCTGGATTAGTTTCAATGCTCTAGACTTTTGCCCCATGGTCTTGATTATGAAGCCTCCAAGTGATGTTGTCTTTGACAAACCCCTGTTGCTGTTCTCTTGAATCCTTGTATGATTTGGAAATCAACACCAATGACAATCTCTATCCATATGTTGAGCTATTAAGATGCAATAAACATTTTACCTTTGATTTTTCATGACCTTGCGTCGAAAGTCTGATTATAGATGATATGATTGATTATCTACTATATTTGATGTGCATTTGCTAATTTCTAGAGGGTATGTTGTTAAGGAGTGTGAACTAAAGGGGATTAAAGTTGGGCCAGATACATTAATGGTTAAGCTCATTTTCAATCTTATTTCTTAAGCATATATTTGAGGGCTAACCCTTATTTTTTTACACTAATATATATGTTCAACTATCTGATATTGGACTATACCCAAACTGTCACGTGCCGTAATAATCTCCCTTTTACATAAAAGTTGTCTACATCAGCAATCAAATAGAAACATCATAACGTATTATGTATTAAGTGCCCATTCAATCATGATCTGTTGTGCAAGTTTTCTGCTTTTGAACCTTGCTCATTCAGGGTTGATTGGCCAATAACCCTTAAGTACCCATAATCCTTGTAAACTATTCAATCTCAATCAAACCATTGAATTTGATACCACTTATTAGGGAATGTAAAGAAAATAGAGACCATAAATACTAATGTGTAACACTAAAGCATAAGCTTATGCATAAGGCCAACCATTTGATATTTCTACACTAACATTTTTTTTTTTTCAATTATTTGATGTGGAATTAAACTCAAAGTCTCATGTGCCTTAATGTACACTAGGAAATACAATTTGATTCCCTCATTGTGACCTAGAAGGTTATGGGTTTGAAGTTGGAAACAACATTTTTGTGCATTGTGCTCAATTTGGCCATTGTTTTAGTTTTTAGGTTAAAAATGAGTTTGGCCATTGGTGCATTGATTATGATAGGGTGAGATTGATCGATTTGGTGATTTGTGGGTCCCATAATTCTTTGCTACCTTATCTATATACATCCAATTTCTATAGTTGATTCTTGTAGCAACCTGTAGGTCTAATACCTATCTTGTACGTAGCTAGTTGACCACGCACTTGGTCCTATATTTCATGCTACAATGTCTCATCATGATTTCCTTATGGGTTGGCTAGTTCACATTGAACATATAACCACTATTTCTTGGATTGTTGCCTTGCTTACATGTTAATACATACTGTAAGAACCGGCTGGTCGGGTTCAGCTGAATTGGACCTTGCGCTGAAGCAGGCGAGCGGAACTAGGCAAAGTAGGAACAATCGAGTGGAAAACTAGGCAAAGTAGGAACAATCGAGCGGAAAATCGAGCAGACTGAAGGTGTAAGCGGGCGAGCAAAGTGGAGTGTTTGGAAATAAAAAAATATGACTCCTCCATGAGAGATATCTTTGTTTCAATCACTCCACTGAAAGTAAAATGCGTGAGAGGAAATCATATCGAGAGGAAGAAGAAGGAGAAGAGAGAGAGAGAGAGAGAGAGAGAGAGAGAGAGAGAGAGAGAGAGAGAGAGAGAGAGAGAGATGTGAAACAAAACATGCGATGTAGTTACTTTAAGAAATTAAAGAGAGCAATTTTAACAAAATAATCCAAAGTAAATTTATTGCTTATAACATTGGTTTGATCCTTAGAATTCTTAGTTTTAACTTGCTTAGGCAAAGAAGAGCGAGGTCGGTTAACCAAACAATTTCAGAAAACACAAAGATCAATTGTAACACTACGACGGTAAACAAGAATCCGCAATTTAATAATAAGAATTTTCACCTTTGGAGCCCATACGCTCAACTAGTCTAGGTTTTAGCGGAAGAAGAGTCTCCACCTTAGAATCGAGGTCGCTTCGAGGAAGAAGGAACCTTGGATCGTCGTTCTTGGATAGGTGGCCGGAGTATGGAATTCTTGACAGCGATTTCTTGAAGGTGTATTCGGCGGCCTGGAATGTCCGGTCAGTGTTTGAAGACCTTCTAGCAGGCTGAACAGCAAGAAAACATGTTCCAAATCTTCTAAACAGCAGGTTTCATATGCTTGAAATGCGAAGCAGCAGACAGGAGAGGTCTGGACAGCAGTTTGGCCTTTAAGGGGTTCTGGACGGCAACATATAATGCCTGTACAAACCTTGGACAGCTGCTATAGGGTGCTGGAAGTGTTTGGACAGCAATTCTAGGTCTCCAATGGTGCAGGACAGCAGGCTACCCTTGCTGGAATGCGTGAGCATACATCAGATTTTAGGGGGGAGGGAGGAAAACCGTGAAGGGGAGACTTGGGAAGGGAGCCGCCAGGTTTGTAACGGCTAAGGGTTTAGTGGGGGGGGGAAGTAATCAAAAAGAAATCTGATTTGTAATTCAGATTTCTTAATTGGGAAGATTTAATTTCAGTTTTGAAATTTCAAACCTGAAATTAGTCTCAAAGGGAAAGAAATAAGGAAAGTTACAAGGGGTTAATACGGGAGAGAGAGAGGAGGAGTATTTGAGTGGTTTGTAGTGGGCACGGCTGATTAATGGCTGGTTAATTAAAATCTGATTAAATCATTAGATTTGCATTAATATAGAGAGCCTTTTTTAATTCACGGTTTAGAAGAAAAGGCAAGCTCTTCAATTCCAATTCATTAGGATTTGAAATTAAAAAAATTTGTCCAAAACGTTTGGAGCCAAATTAGGAAGGTTATAATGGGGGAATTAATGGAAATTGAAGGGGTGAGGGATGGGAAATCAGCGGCCAAGCAAGAGAATCAGTGGCCTAAAGCCGGCAGCCTGTAGGAGGAAATTCCAGCGGCTGGGGAGGTGAGGGCAATAGGCCGGCGGGAGGCTTTGGCACAGGGAGTCGGCGGGTAGAGACGGGCCGGTCGGTGGCTGGGCAATCCAGGGAGGGGGGGGGGGGGGGGGGCAGCGGTAAGAATAGGGGAGGGAGAGTGTGGGGAAACTCTCGGGATCCAAAACCTGAAGATCCAATCTCCAACTAGTGGCTTCAATCCAAATCGTCGTGACGGCGATGTGAGCAAGAGATTGAAAGGAAAAATAAAAGTAGAACAAGAGATCTAGAACTCACAAAGAGATCTAGCTTCTCCTACGAACTCACTAAGAGATCGTGGAGGTTTGCACTCACAAAGAGAACAAGAAAAGTCAAATTTTCATTCATCAAAAACTAACTATTACATGAGAAAAGGGCCTTATAAATAGGTCTCAAAATGACAAAGAAGCAAAAGACTAAAATGCCCCTTGGGCTACAATAGCTACCAAATACCCATGAGGGCAAAAATGGAAAAAGTTGACGGGAGGATTTTATTTTATTTTATTTTTGTAAAATTTATTAAAAATTTCTTAATAAAGACATTTATTTAGAAAAATTATTATAATCAAATTAAATTATAAGATTAAGATTAAAAGCAAATATTATAAAGAGTGAAAGTTGAAAATATTTTATTTTTCTTTGATAGAAGTGAGAGTATTTTATTAGTTACTTAATTGAATTTATATATTAAATATAGAAAGTTTATTTTAGAAATTAATTAAATTATGATTTTCTATATTTAAATAATAACGTGGAGAGAACAAATTCTATTATTTAAAAATATAAATTATTTAAATATATTTAATAACCAATTAGGGAGAGATATGATTAGATATATAAGTTAAAATAACCTTATTAAATTATGTATTATTATAGGTGATTGAAATCAAGAACAAGGACAAAAAGAGCAAAAGATATTTAAATCAAGATGAGTATTCATGTTCCTATAAGGTATCGTCCGGGCCGATGATTTACAGCAAGCTCAGAAAAGTTCAGCAGATGGAATTTTGAAGAGTAATTATATTGCTTCTAATTGCATAAAATCAAAGAATGTAATGTGAATGATATGCTTATATGTGCATGTTGGTTGATGGAGCACACCCCTTTATGGTATTGGCTGGGACGCATTGCATCAATGCATATAAATGAAAATGATTATGAAAAATAAAAAGGAAATGGAAAAGATCATTAGTTCTATTTTAGATGGTGGCTCGTGTGACGATTGTATTATTTATGAGAAATGATAAATATATAATATATGCATAACATTGAAGTCATGAAACAAAATGATTAAATATAATTACTTTATGATTTAAATCGAGCATGCATATTATTCCCAGTGCCTTGTGTTACTATAATCTAGAAGTATGATTTACTCACTGAGTTTTTTTATGAATTACCCTTTTCAATGAAAAATATTTTCAGGTTTAATTCGATTAATTAAAATGAGCAAAAGCGAAGAGAATGTATATCATATGTGAGATGCTTCGAGAAAAATGTATTTTTATTATTTGAATTTTAAATGTTTTAAAGTTTTTGTGGCTCTTTTAGTTTATTGGAAATAGTTTTAGCAAATGAACTTTAATCAATCGTCCGACAGTCTGTTCTTGTCTACTTAATTCGAGCCTCCAGGACGGGTCGTGACTCATACGGATCTTCTTGCGGATCTTTTATGTTATGAGGTTCAAGATGGCGGAAGACTAGCAACTTTTTCATGTGAATTATGTGCTTATATCTATTATTTGAGACATGCAATCAATTTTGTTAGCTTAATTAAATTTTTTGTTTAGCTTAGCCATTGCTTGGTAGCCAAATTTATCTTGGATTTAAGATAAATCCTGTAAAACATTCATTCTTGTCAAAATGAATCCGCCATAATTTGAAATCTTGTTTTGTCAGTATTCTACTCAAAATGAATCTGCCATAATTTGAAATCTTGTTTTGTCAGTATTCTACTGTAAATCCCTGATTAATAAATTTGGGAGTTCAACATATTTGCGAGTAGACCAAAAGTGTGCATAAGAAGAGGATGGAGGGATGGAGGAAGAAAGTAAGCTTCCTAACGACCTCTTGTAAAGACTTCCTCGCTTTTTTTAAATCTTCTCTAGCGACCTCCCATTGAGATTACCTTGCTTTTTTTTTTTTTCCTGACGGGGATACTTTTGCCACTGATTTGCCATTGCAACTTCCTCGAAATTTTTTTGACAACTTTGGGTACATGTAGAAGGGGTGCAGGGGAAGGGGGCCCGACATTTGTAGCTCTATTACTACTTTGTCGTTTTGGGTTTTGGGAAATTTGGGTAGGAGAGGAAGAGGAGAAATACTATTTAATTTCACCACTTGTTTTTTTAACTTCAAATTAAAAGGTATATCTATTTAATTGAAATTAATTTTATTTATAATTAAATCTAAAATTAAATTTAAGTACATTAAAGTTATAACATGCATTTAATTTAATATTTTTTATAATCAATCAAATAAATTAGATACAAATATATTAATAATCAAATCAATTAAATTAGATAAATTAAATTAGCCTTTATAATTAATATTAACTGATAGATGATATTATTTGTGTTTAATGGTCACTTAGAAGTTATTGTGTTAAATTAGTTTAATAATTTTGTAAGTAATAATTAATTGGAATATTATTTACACTCATTATGTTCTCATGTTTTAACTTCACCATCAATAAGTATTATTAAAATCCTATGTGAAGTAGCATACTTAAATGTTAAATCCTATATTAAATACTCAAACAATTTAGCAGGATTTAACTTTTTTATGCCAAACAGTTTTTAGTATTCATCTGGTTTATGATTTACTAAATCTGGATTTACAAGACTAACTAAATGTTACTTGCAGCCAAGCAGCCCCTTAATCTTGTATGCTTAGGATTTACTAATCCAGATTTACAGGATTCACTAAATCCTGTTTTTCCAGTTCAAAGACAGCTTTTGTTTTTTTCAGCATGATTTTTTCTTATAAAATATTCTTCTTCCCTTATCTCTGTTCAATTAAACGTTGTTAATACAGATGAAACTATACAAGAAAGTTTTAACTCGTTTTATTTTAGGGGAGGAGAAGTTACAATTTGGGTTTACTTCATTAATTAGAATGTTCTTTGAATAAAACCTTGTTTTTATTTTGGGCTCATCTTTATCGATCTTTGATTTCTTAAGCTTATGGTCTCTGCAATAACTACCTTCATATAACCAACAATATGAAAAACAATTGCTAGATATTTTTTTGGGGTTGAAGTAGCGTGTATGATTCGTGTACTTATTTTCATAAGTGGAGTGGCACTTCTGTTGTCAAACCTTTACTAATTGTATGGCAATAATGCGTTCAGGTTGCATCTTGCTCTAAGTGCCGCTATCAGTACGAGCTTGTGTCGGGAGATATACTTAGCATTGCTTCAGAAGTGACGAGGTCAGTATTTTTGTGCTTTTACTTTAGCTGTATGATTGGAGTACACCTAGATTTCTTTCTCTTGCTTTTCATAACCAGGAACTCTTCAAGGAATACCTTCAAATCTTGACCTACAAACTCTTTTAGAAAGGAGTCTGTATATATATAAATATATATCTGTTAGCTTTAAATGAGAAAGGACTTGAATATTATTTTTGAACTCGAGACATAAGAAGTGATATTATTCTGGAAAGTGATATCATTTCGTATGAATTGATAATCAACCTTGATGTGCTTGGTCCTTTTATGGAATACATTATTACTTACAATATTTATAGCTGTATAATTATCTCAATACAAAACCATAGGTTCAATTATTGGAAAATCTAATCCTTCCAATAGAGTTTGATTCATATCATTTCACTTATATAATGAAACATGATTATATTTCGCTTCAACATTGAATGTGCTGTAATTGTTTGCTTCTTGCTCCTTAGGCAACCATATTACCTCCCACGAAAATACATTACACTGATTTTGGCTTTTTATCATCAATAGACCCAACATAGTTGACATATATGAATACTTCGATGTTTAAAGTGCCCAATTTGAATATACAATTCTTTTTCAAGAGCTTTCTTTATGTATAAAATATTACAAAAAAATAACATCTCAATGCTTTTATTTTGGGTTTTGCATATTTTGACTTTCAATTTTTACAACAAAAGAGAGATTTAGTCCTATTATTTACAGATATGTTTATTTTTCAAATAATCTTTGTTGTTGAGATGGATTATCATATGTTATATCTTCCCACATATATTCTCTAAATATGATGTGACTATCCATAGGGGTGTTCGTTGCATTGCATCCTAAAAGTTCAACTCTTCCATAAGATCAATGACATTTTTTTTTTTGAGATGAAAGGACTCATTTCTTATTGAAAGCTAATTCAAATTGTTGGTTATAAAATAATTCAATAAGTATTGCTTTACTTTAAGTTTGCTTCTTTGTCACTTTCGACAACTAATATATCATCTACATAAACGACTGGTACTACTTTAGTAGAAGAATGTATGATTCATCTTTGTTGAGAAGCCACATAAGAACAATATAATTAGAAGCTTCCCATTTTGGAAGCTTAAGGGTATCATTGTTGTCTAGAGGTGGAACATCAAGATGATATTGTATGTCTTACAATCCGACAAGAAAGTGAAATGCCCTTTATCATTGGAGATAGTTGGTTATCATTAAATTTAACGGTGGTACCGATGATGGAGCAGGGTTTGTCTTAGTATGAGAACAGGCGGAAGGACAGACAATGAGGAGAGATGTATGGTTGGTTAAGAGTTACTTAAGTTATAATAGAAGAAAAAAAAATCAATTTTGAAGTAAAAGAGATGCCCATGCAATGAGCTAGAAAAGAATCGATGATTGTGGGGCATTGAGCGGGTGCATTTGGGAGTAGGACTCATGATTGGCTAAGGCATGCAGGAAGGAGACTTGCGAATGTGCGGTTAGGATTGGGACACGTGTTTTGCAAGGATGTGTAGACATGCAAGTGCTAGTAGGCTTTGTCGCTAGTATGTGAGGACGTGGAGTGGGTGCATCTGGGAGCAAGACTTGTAATTGGCTGAGGCATGCAGAGAGGAGATATACGAGTGTGGTTAGGATTGAGACACGTGCACTTGCAAGGATGGATAGACATGCAAGTGCTAGTGGGCTCTATTGCTAGTATGTGTGGATGTGGAGATGCATGTGCGCGAGGACACAAGTGATCATCCTTGACTTTGGAGTGCAATGATGCAGAGATGGATTTGTATGTGGATTGGTGCTCAGGCAAGAGCGATTGAGTGCTTGGATATGAGATGTTGCTATGATGTTATTTACTAAATAACGTTGCCTATTTATAAGCCTACTAATTGATTGCGATAAAACGAAAATTAATAAGAATAAATATAATTAAATAAGAATGAATGTATATTATTCCAAAATAATTATTGTCCTCAGATAGTGATTTCCAAATATTATTTCCTAAAACACTAACAACATCATGACTCGCACACATGAATTTTGCTATGCTTCATGGAAGCTATTTGAAATCCATATCTTAGATACTTCTAAATAATCAATTGAGTCATTTAAAATGTATAGTTGGACTTGTGGTTTTGATTCTGCGGTATTGACTTTTTTCTAAGGATGTGCTACTGACGAACGCAGCATGGATGCTTCAGCATGGGAGAAGGCTTTGAGACTCCTACGAGTAAAAAGAGACGGCAATCCTGCTGCCATCCACTCAATTGTGGTAAACATTTGGTTCAAGTTATTCAACCAATTCATTTTTCCTGCATTCAGCTTTTTTGGTATCATTTTTTTCTTAGAATATTTTTTTGCTTATACTGTTCTAATTTATTGTGGCGATGATGTAGAACGGGGTAGCATGGCAACAATCTGAAACAGTTCCTTTCAGGAAACCTGAAACATTTCAGACTTTCCTCCCAAAATCTGAGAGGAACTTCAGCAATCCAGCAGTGGGATAGCTTCAGCAGCCAAAATCTGAGAGAAATCCCAAGAATCAAGGCTTAGGAGCAAAGGGGATTGGGAGGAGAAGTCAGGCTTAGTCAAGCAAGGTGTTGACGTGGGAGAGAGGATTGTACAGAACTTAGAGGAAGGAATCCAGCCGAAATTGTGGAGAGAAAGCTGAGAGTAATTTCCCATTCAAGGCTCTTGACTTGGGGAGCAATTAGAAGTAAATAGGAGAGGGAAGGAGGCGGTGTAATTAGAGAGAAAACATGGATTTAATTCCAAGGGGGGAAACAGGATTTGGAAAGGGAATTTTGTGGAGGGAAACTCCAGCAATGTAGCCGGCGGGATGTAGAGGGAAATTAGGGATTTAATTCCTGAATATGCTCTCAGTTTTGGGAAGGGAATTAAACGGCTTTGGCTTAAATGAATTCCGGTTGGCAAGAGAGAGGAATTATTTTCCAAAGAGGCCTAGTATGATATTAGGAAATAAATCATATTTGAAACTCATGATGGGGGCAGTGGCTAAAGGAGGAGGGGGGTGGGGGATTTAATGGGGCTAATTAAGACTTCTTAATTTGGTTTAAAAGATTAGGAAAGAAAATAATTCACTCCAATTTTAATTTCAAATTCAAATGGATGTAAATTAAGAACTTTCCTAAAATAGAATCACTAATTTAGGAAAGAATTTGAAATTTGAATTTGAATAATTTCAAATTCAAATCAATCCCTAAACTAACCCAACCAAATTAGGAAATCCCAAAAAGGGTGGAGAGGAAGGTTCGGCCGGCGGCTAATGGGGTGGAGCCGGCGGCATGGGTTCGGGTATGGGGGGGATTTTGGGTGGAGGTGAAAATCCGGCGGCCAAAACGAAGATGGGGAGAAGGAAGAAGATGAAGATAACGACGAGGAGAAAAAAAGAAAGAACAAACAAAAAACAAGAGACAAAATATTAAAGATACAACCGCGAGCCCGGACACATCCTGCGACTGACGGGTACTACGTTGCCCTTCTCCAAGGGACTTCACGCCACGAGCCCGGACCCGTCCTGCGGCTGGTGGAAACTCCAAATCCCTCCCATAGGGATTTCACTCTCGTCCTCTCTCAAGAAGAACACAAGTGCAAAAACACAAATTTTATTAATAATCCATCATACCTAATACATGAGAAGGGGCCTCTATATATAGGCTTCAAAAGAAATTAAAAGACACATTTGCCCATTGGGCTTACATAAGACAAGAGGGTAAAAAGGGAAATTGCGAAACTAAATTAAAATACACTTAATAAATGAAAATAAAACAAAGTGATCTCGGTCGTCGATCTTCAGCTCCTCCTCAGATTGGCATGGACGGTTGGATGTCCGCATCAGGCGAAGTTCTGCAGAATTAGCCATTTTCTCTAATTCTAAATGTTGTCAAAGGCTTGCTTTGGAAGTTATCTAAATCAACTAAGTTCCAATTTGTGCCATGGAAAATTGTGATTTCTCATGTTGACATAGTACAATTGTTTTATGAACTACAAAGCAATGATCCTAAGATTTTGCGTGAGGATGCTAATGTTATGTTGGAAAAAGTGCCTAGTGATATTAAAAATATTGTAAAAGATGTGCTTGGAGTTTTAAAGGGAAAAACTTCTAATAGTAAAAATAGTTGGTGGTGAAATCCAAATGTGCAAGAAAAGATAAAAAATAAGAAGATTTGTATTAAAAATAGTTGGTGTGGTCCATGGCTTCCATCTTCATATAAATTTGAAATTTATGGAAGGGACTAGCATATTCATTCTTCTTGGCCACCTTCAATCAACTAGGTTTGCACGTATGCACATTGTGATGTCATTCTTGTTTGAAAACCAATGGAAAACCATATGGAAGAAAATCTCAATCATACATGGATATCTCCTTCACATGAATTGAAAATGATTCACTTAAGATAGATTCTCATTATCTTTAATTTTATGGATGCTTTTTTTTCGCTTGCGTTGGCCCCTTAAGGCTAAGGGGTTTTCTAGTTGCAGATAACTCATGCTAGACTCTAAATTCTCTCGACATTGAAACATGCTAAATTCATGACCAGGAGAATGACATTGTTGCCAAATTCAATTTGGGTGGTGGGTTGATGTTGCATTTACTGGTTCCCATACCAATGTTGAAATTTTCAAGAAGAAGAAAAGAAAGAAAGAAACCTCGGATTTTCTAACTTTAATGCTGTGTTTGGAAATGAAGACTTATTCCCTTTGGTGTCCAACTATTAGGTCTCCTTATGAAATTGGTCATCTTTGTTCTTGATCTATGTTTGCAATGTGTCTCCATACAGGTGCGCACACCTTCCGGAATAGCCTCCACAAATAAATTTGCCACCAAGACCGTAGAGCTTCCTGCTCAAGAAGGGGAAAGAGTGACAATTGTATTGGCTGCTCCAGCGAACATCTATCAGGAGATTGGTCCATTAAAATTGATTGCTAAGCCTCCTGAACTCAGACCAGGGGAGCCCATGTCTCTCACAAACCACACTACCGGGCAAGTGTCACAGTTACTAAGAGCTCCTTTTAGTGAGAACTCTTTTCTGTCGAACCCGTCAATTCTCTTTACTTCACTTGCTGTTCTTGCTAGTGGAGATGCTGCTTCTGGTTTCATTGATCCCAGCCTTCCCAGACTCATTTCTGTAGTTGCTATTGCATCATTGGCAGTGGGGACTACGGTGAACCGTGTAATTCTTCCCCAGTTAAGTAAGGTGATGGAACTTAATTTTTTTTTCTTTTTTCTTTCTAATTTTTGGCTCATGAAAAAGCTTCTTTTTTGAAAGTCGATTCAGTCTTTTATCCCTCCTTGTCAACTAGGTGAACATATACATATAATATAAACATTATATGTGCAAGATACCTTAATTAGTCGCAATGTCAGATCTTCGAATTTGTCTGATCACATTCTTATTTCCATACTCTTTAATTTACAGCGATGGATGCAATTTTGCATAGTCATTGATTGCTTCCTTATACTGCTGTTGGGTTAGCTTTAGGGGAAAGGAAAATTGTCCCTCTTGTCAAGTCTAAAGGAACCTATTTTTTCATAACATTCCAATAAGCTTGCATGTTCCCCTAGAATTTCGATGCGTGCTTTTCAATTACAACAAACTTTTTCCAAAACAAATTCATTTGCACATCAGATCCTCCCTAGCAAATTTAAGATATCTTTTGAAATCTATGTGCTGTTTATGGTGTCCCTGTTTCATTTTTTCAGCTTCCCAAGAGAATCGTGGACATAGTTAATCTAAAACAGCTACTTTTATCACAATATGACCTGCTAAAGTCTAGGATCAAGGACCTACGACAAGAAGCAGAAAAAGAGGTTTGATGATAATGATTTATCTTCATAGACAAGAGATGCATTTTTTTGAGGGCTTATTGAATAAAGCTGTAACTTATTTGCTAAAATTTAGAAGCGTCCTCAACTCTTGGATTTCATTTTTGAAGGTTTGGATGCTTGCTCGCATGTGCCAGTTAGATAACAAGATCATTGCAGTAGGAGAACCATCCTATCGGTAAATTCAACTGAGCAATCCACTAAAACGTTTATTGATTTGTTGACAATACTGGACAATGTCCAATGAGGAAATTATCATGATCAGTCCTTAAATTAAATCTGTCTACTGGAAAGTCTTCAAGTGCTAAGACATGTGATTTTATAGTGCTCGAAGAGCTAGAGTCAAAAAAGTTTGTGAGAGCTTAGAAAAATCCATCTCAGCGAGGATTGAGTTAATTGATAGCTATGCCAAAGTAAGTTTCCAGGATGACGCGTGAAATTTGGTTTGCATGGTTTGCACATCATTTGCTGAACTATAAAACTTTCTCCGTTTGTTTCCAGATAGCTTCAATGATTGAAATTGAAGTTGAAATGGATTCTGATGTTCTTGCTGCTGAAGCCATTAGTAATGCGGTAAATAATGTTTTTGCAATTTGAATATCTTAATTTTGTTCTAGTTTTTCCTATAACTTCATAGGGTATTTGATATGTTTATATTTCTAATGCAGGAAAGCATAGCAGAGCAGATACAACAAATCATGGAGATAGAAAATCTTGAAGAGGCAAGATTTATATTTCATGGATTGACGTTAAAGTGGTTCTCATTTTTCATCACTAATTATAGATGTATGCTTCGTTCTTATTGTTGAGCAGAGGTGGCGTATACAAGCTGAGGCTAATGACGAGGTGGAAAAACTGCTTAATGCTCCCCAACCGTCAGCTGAACAACCCTAAATATGTAAGTGATCAAACCAAATGTACTTTTTATTTCAAGATGTCTAAATTTTTTTAAGGCTGCTGATAAGAGTAATTGTCTCTGGTGGAATTATTTGGCTGACTTTGAAATATATATAGGATGATAGCATTATTATTTAGTTATGGAGCCTAATTTGTACCTTATGAAAAAACATCTTGTAACAATCCAAATTCTTAACTATCGAGATATAATCCGTTTTGATCTAATGGCCTCATGATTTTATTCCATTGATGTACCTTCCTAGGAATTCACCCATCTTAGGAGTGTTCCTGTATGATCACGTTTAACTTTGGAGTTTCTAAAATTCCAACCATTACACCAAAAAATGCTCGGTGTTTAAGAGTTTAGTTTTATTTTTTGAAGGGTTTCACACATCTCATTCAAACTTAATAAACTCTGCCGTCATATTGAAATGTATAGTGGTGATAAGAAGCCCTAATCTGGAAATTAAATCCTTAGTCTGAGGTAATAAAAGAATACATTAGATGAAAGATTTTGTTGAGTAACTTGAGAACACAAATGAAAATAATTATCTGATGTAATAGTCAAAATACAATTCAACTGATAAAAAATAAGATATTTCATGAATGAACAAAGTACATTAATATTAAGTTGCATTTTATCAAAGATATTCTGGCTGAAGGCACTATGGAGATTTTGAAAGCTCATGCATATGAGAATCTTGCTAGCTTATTAAGGTGGTGTCTGGAACTAAATTCTAATATTGTCTAGCTCTTCTTCCTCCTAATTATGGAGGTTCTAGGAGAAAGAAGGGTTTGACTCATCTAAGATTTGATTCAAGGTGGAGATTGTTAATTAATGAATCAAATTTAAGATATTTTTAACTAATTAATAAATTAGTTTTAAGTTTTTGTTTTAATTGCTATCCAAATTTATTCCTTGTGTAGTTATTTACATTTCCTTTTGTATAGGTTTTTTCTTGGCATTTGGTTTCTTCCTTTTATTAAAGTGGGACCGAACCATGAGGTGTACAAAATCGAGAGCTAGAGGGAGATTTGAGTGAGTTAAAAGGCAGGCAGAAGTGTGAGATCGAGAGCTTCTTTCTTGTTTCTCCTTGGATTATTTGTGAAATTGAGGGATAAACAAGGAGTGCGAGCGAGAGAAATGTGCGTGTCTATTACTGCAACTATGGAGCATCTCGAGGGCGATGTTAATCGAGAAATTAAAGTCTGTGATTTTGATTTTGGTTGGCTTTATTAGGCAAGAAATAGAATACATCAAAGTGTTAGATCTAACATATCATTTTCTTTATTTTGGCAAAAAGATTTCATCAAGTGATATTTTCTTTTACTCACTTTGTTTAGCAAAATAGGTATTTCTTTGAAGAGGTTTACCACTTTACCTAGATCTAATCTTGTTTAGGTTTTGTAATTTGTTTGTGCAATTAATAAAATATAAACTTTTTTTTCTCTCTCTCTATGAATATATGCACAAGTATACCAAATCATGTAATTATTTGTATTCTTGATTCTTATGACTTATTTTATGTTTTTGGATTAATTTTGTTATAGATTACAAGATAGTATAGATTGTTGATAGAGTTTTTCATATATGTAAGTTCTTGTTGGGTTAATTTGTTTTTGTTTTACAAATCATAATAAAATAAATTTGATCAGCGGCAATATTAGTTTAGTCATATTTGTGGATAGTTTAGTGGAAAAGAATACGACTAATTAATTAGTTTGTTGATTTTTATTATTACAATTAAAAAATTAACCTAATTCCTTAAACTAAAATCAAGATTTCTTTAAGCTAATAATTTTGTTCTAATTGCAAAAAGAAACTATTTTGTAAACTCGTGAATCTGTTTCTTTTATTTAAATGGTTTGCGGGTGCGTATTTGCGAACTTGGAGTAATAGATCCTTCTACACAACCTGTTCCCTTATTTGAAAGTCTTAGTTTCAATCTTTTTTTTTTGGAGATAAAACTCACAACGGGACCTACGTGTAATTAAAAAAGAAAACACAAGTCCTTAAGGGGAGCTAGAGCCACTACTGCTCAAAGAGCTACATCGAAAACGTAAGAAAACCTAAGGCATCAGTTCCCTTCCACAAACATCGGGAAGAGATCTTACCAAAAAGTTAGCACATTCAACTAAAGATGGATAACTGCAGCAACCAAACAGCAATCAAGAACCTGCAAGAAAAAGAACAACTCCACACGCAAATAAATGAGCACCAAATCAATTAGGTTTTAATATTGACACTATGTTTTAACAAGTATACAATAACAAGTAGCTTTTTATTGCACATCCTTCTTTCATCCGTATGAACAGCTGATTAATCTATTCAAAACCTGTCTCCTTCAGTCTCCAGGTTCTTTGGATAACTGTGAAGTTCTTTGATTTATTGAGGAATACATAACTACAAGAGATGGATTCTCAATCAGGATTATGTGTTCCTGGCCAAACCTTAGAAACAGCATGGCTTAATGTTTTTCTGCTTCAAAGGCAAATGCTGCTTAGTTTTGCAGAGATGGCGGTAGAAACAGAGAAGTTTTCTTATGCTCTTAAGCTTCATCCAATTTAAAAGCTTATTACAGTTTATTGCTCGCAAGCAATTCGCTCTGCTCTGCTCTTAACCTTTCAGTAAGTGCTGCTTGTTATATTTATTCCACAGTGATGACAGTCCAGATGTTTTAACATCTTAGCTTAGTACTTATGGATGATCAATGAGCTCATTCAGCAGCTTAAAAGCTGAAATTATTTTAATTATATGGAAACCTCAGATTGGTTCCAGTAGTCTATTATTATTCAAATTGTGAAATAAGATTATGGAAAATGATTGCATCAGAATATCCTTGTTAAAGTTTTTTTTTTTTTGTCATGATAGATATCATAACTGGTGGATTAATTTTGAGATGAATGCAACTTATTTTGATTAATTTCTTATATTATATAGTTATTTCGATCAAAATTTGGTCAGAATATGTGGACCCAAATTTTTTTGAAGATTTAATTGAAATTTTATAATTTGTGCAGATTAAGACTTCGTTTGGGACGGCTTTCTTACTGCTTCATGAAGCAATTTTTTAATACAAAAATTAAAACTTTTGTATTAGAAAGTTGCTTTAAGAAGTAGTAAGAAAGTCGTAAGGCTTTGTTTGGGACGACTTTGTTATTGCTTCTTAAATCAGTTTTCTAGTACAAAATTTTTAATTTTGGTATTAAAAAATTGTTTTAAGAAGCAGTAAAAAAGTGGCCCCAAACGAAGTTTAATTTGTTAATCTTTTTTGCAACATGATTAATGATATATAACAAATTTGTGCAGCATATCATACATTTGATAGAAAAATATTTAACACCTTTGTTCTTTTTCTCATTTTATCTCTTTATTTAGGGTCTATTTGTGACAATTTTATCAAGATTTTGCTCTCTTGTCATAGTTCGATTTGTCTATAATTTTGTTGTTGCTATTTTTTTTTATAGATTTTTTTATTGTAATTAGTATTAGTCAAATATTCCAAAAGAAAAAAATTAATAATATTACAATAGATTTACAAAAATATATTTTCATACAATATTTATTGATAAATGTAACAGCCCTAAGTACACTCTAAATGATAAGTTATTTAAATACAAGAGGATAACATTGTGAGCATATTTGGTTTTATACTAATCTTCATTATCTTTACAAACATTTAACTTAGCATGATTATAGTTTTGCTTGTAATTTAGTTAAGCTCATAAGATGAGCCTGATAAGCTAATAAGATAAATTTAAATTAGTCATAAATCGGCTATTAGCTGAGCTCATTTATTTAAAAAATATCAGTATATAGTACTCTTAAAAGTATATTAAAATTTGATGATTAATAAAAAAATTTATTTATGTTGAGCATTTTGTCGAAATATTTACGGGTTTTTTGGGATAATTTTTTTATTACTTTATTTTGTTTCATATTTTAATTACAATTCCATTTGGTTCCTTTCAAGAAATATTTATATTAGAAATTTACGTTTTACAGTAACATTAAAAAAAATTAATCTTCTAATGATAGTTTTACAATCACTTTTATAAAAAATTGTTGTTGTCTTAAATAATTTCTAAAAAATATCAATGTATATTTAACTCCTTATGTAAAAAAATATTCTTCAAATAGACATGATGGACTGAAATAACATATTTCCTAATTTATGATTTAAATAAAATATTGGTCGAGGATATGCAAAATTTCAGTTGAAATATATTAGCAGAGAGTGCAGAGACTTTTATTTATTTATTTATTGAAAAAGCATTATTTTGATTGATAATATTACTATATTAGTTTAATAGGATAGAGATAAAGAGAGTTTGGACAACTAATCTTGGCTATCCTTTCTTTCTTATATGGTGCTTAGCACGTTAGGAACTTTAAATCATTTCATTACTTATAGGTTTATTTAAGTATAAGGATTTGTGTTTATCTAATTATCTTTTTAGTAAACACTAATAAATAATTGTGATAATGTTATCATTAGCTAAAAAACCAATAATTAATTATACTGATATAGAAGGAAAGATTCGAGGAATTAACAACCAGATGGCGGATTTCTATTCACCATCGGGACGGCCGTGGCTTGATGACAATTACTAGTGGTGCTTACTCTTGTTCTGATTGGTGGCCTTGTTTGCGATGTGGGACTCATTTGGGCTTTTATCTATGTGAGTTGTTGCTTGCATCATCGTGTGGATGGTTCTTGCCTGACTTCTGGGTGCTTGCAGGAAGCATTTACAAATTATTGAGTCTGGCTGGCTTCTTCCTTCCTTTTCACTGTTAGTTTTCTCTTTCTTTGCGGATTATAGCCTTGTAATCTTTGCTTTGCTCTTTTTTGGAATTGGTTGTATCCTCTTTTTATTGAATAATGGAAATTATAAATTTTGTTTAAAAAAAAAACTGAGGAAAGTTTTTCATAGTTTTGGTAATAATTTTCTTATGCTTAGCTTTAAGAAAATATAGGGAGATTTATGTGTATAAGATAAAATTTTAATGTATTTTTATATCTAATATTTAAATTTATCTATTTTTTATATAATCTTTTAATATCTTAATCATACAAAAAATATAAATATTTTAGATAAGTTAAAATTAATATATTTTTAAATGATTTTGAAATTAATATGTTATATAAATAATTACAAAATTAAATATTATAAATATATAAAAATTATGTGAAATGTATGCAGATTTATGTGAAATTTACCTAAGATAATAGTTTTTATTGTTTAAGCATTTATTTATTTTTTTTAATTAAAACCCCTCAGAAGAGCCCTACGCGTTAATATAAAGCAAATTTCAAGTCCTAAATGACTCGAAAACTCGCTAAAATACAACATTTGAATCAAAATCTAAGAGGCTCAGAGTCAATCTAATTACAAACCAAACAGAAAGTAAGAACAAAACCAAAGAACCAACAAACAACAGGGAACAACGAACAGATCCCCACCAATCACGCAATCAACTGGCAAGTTCCTGCACAAGTCAAAAGGGAAAGCAAAGAAGAGCAAAACCGAACCATAGCAATAGAAGAGTCCGCCAGCCATCCACAGCACCCACCAAATACAAACAACCATACAACCAAAGACAACAAAAGTAACACCAAAAGAGACGAGAAAAAAGATCACTTCTTCTTCGAATTTTGCCTACGACATTTGCTTCCACCATGAGAAAAGTCTTTATTAATTTTACTACCAACATTTAAGCCATATAATTCATGCAAGTCATCCAACGACTCATCTAAAACATTTACAGCTTCCTCGCAGGATGAAGAACCGTACCCATCAAGCCAATCCGATTGCTCTATAGGTGTTTCGAGCAAATTTGAAGATAGTTTAGCCTTGATCTCATTTGAAGAAATAAGCTCGATTGGCACATCAACAACCGGCACCTTCACATTCTCCCCCAAGTTGCAGGACAAGTCCAAAGAAACAACATTCTCAATACATCATTCACAACCGAAACATTACCAGGCAATGCAAGAGCTGGACTAGGAATTGTAACATAAGCCATATTACCCTTAGAAACAATATCATTTCGATCATGAATATTAATAAAATTAGCATTAGAAGACAAGCGGGGACAAGCATCTATGTGGGTTGTTGCTTGCATCCTCCTGTGGATGGTCCTTGCTTGACTTCTGGGTGCTTGCAGGAAGTCTTTACAAATTATTGAGTCTGGCTGACTTCTTCGCCTTCTTCACTGTTAGTTTTCTCATCTTTGCTGATTATAGCTTTGTAATTTTTGCTTTGTTCTTTTTTTTTTTAACTTGTTTGTATCCTCTTTTTATTGAATGTAAATTATAATTAAAAAAAAAAAAGAAGAACCAAGGAAAGTTTTTCATAGTTTTGGTAATAATTTTCTAATGCTTAGCTTTAAAAAAATATAGGGGAATTTATATGTATAACATAAAATTTTAATGTATTTTTATATCTAATATATAAATTTATCTATTTTTTACATAATATTTTAATATCTTATTCATAAAAAAATATTTAAATATTTTATAAAACTTAAAATTAATATTATTTTTATATGATTTTGAAATTAATATGTTATATAAATAATTATGAAATTAAATTTTATAAATATATAAAAAATATGTGAAATGTATGTAGATTTATGTGAAATTTATCTAAGATAATAGCTATTTTTTATTGTTTAAGCATTTTTTTCTTATGATTTTATGAAAATGGGTAACAATTATGATGAAATTATAATATATTAATTTTTTTTAAGATAAATATTGTTGCTTACAGGAGTATTCGCGGCGGTAGAGAAATATAAAGTTTATCGTCTTAGCGTTGTACGCAAATCTGGCACGCAATCAGATAAGGAGAGAGGGTCTAGCATTTATGAGACACCAAGATTTTTACGTGGAAAACCCATGTAAAAGGGGGAAAAACCACGGGGCCTAGCCCAGTTTGAACGAATCTACTAGTATTCGTAGTCGATTACAAATGAGGCCCTTCATTGGGAGAAGGCCTTAGCTTGATGTACATCTTATGGAGTACATTACATGATGTAAATACAAAGAGCTACTATCGACGTATTCGCTTTGTTAGAAGGACTGCAGTCGGCGGGCGACGTAGGTCAGGAGGACCGTAGTCAGCTGGCGACGGAGGACTGTAGTCGGCGGGCGACGTAAGTCAGGAGGACCGTAGTCGGCGGGCGACGGAGGTCGGAAAGATTGTAGTCGGCGGGCGACATAAGTCAGAAGGACCGTATTCAACGGGCGACGGATGTCGGAAAGACTGTAGTCGGCGGGCGACGTAAGTCAGGAGGACCGTAGTCGGCTGGCGAAGGAGGTCGGAAGGATTGTAGTCTGACGACGAAGATCAGTAGGACAGCGTAAGGTAGAAGTCCAGCAATGGAAAGAAATGCATCTTCGTATAGACATCCAACGAAGTCCGATAACCGGTAGAAGTCAGACGTCGGGTAGAAACTTGGCGAAGAGTGAAGGTCCGACGTCGGGTAGAAGTCCGACGTCTTTGGTGGCAGAGGAGAACTCCGGCTTCACTTGGGCGGAGTTTCGGCGTCAGGAGGGAACTCTGTTGTTAATTGGGAAGGATTTCAGCATCAAGTGGAAGTTGTGCAGAATTCCTGCGTTTCCTGAAAATCCAGCAGAGTTCTGGCGTCTTCAGGCGGCAGGAAGAGCTCCGGTGGTGGTCGAGGAGGTGAGGAATCTCCTTTTCCCCTTTCTCCTCTTCTTCTTCTCTCTCTTCACTTGAGTCCCTTTGGTGTAAAATGAGGGCTATATTTATAGTTTTTCTGGAGTGTCATAGCCTGTAAATAGGCGTGAGATCAAGGGCGAATTGGGAGTGTTTTGAATGGACGGCCGATATCGAATCCTTTGATCATGCGCCGTTCATTGGGCATTTGAAGGCCTTAATGATATTGGAATTCAGTGATCTTGGGCTCGTTGGATTTGTCTCGTCGAGTCGTTCGATTCGAGTATAAGCTCGTCAAAATCGGAGACCGTTTGGTAACTCAAATTGCGGTTTGAACCTTCCAACAGCGCTTTGAGCCCTTGATTCGGACTCATTTGGGGTCGGATTGGGTTGATCTTGGTGTCGTTGGGTTCATATTTCCAAGACGCTCAGTTTGACTATAGGCTCGCTGAAATCGGAGTTCAGGTACTCCCAAAATTAATTTTTGAAGTTTGCAACTAGCTTTTGCCTCGAGATTCGTGCCCGATCAAGCTAATTTTATGATGACGTATCAAATATAATATTAAACTTAATTTGTTCTATATATTACTGATATTTTAAAACAAATTTAATTAATACATTTTTATGATTAAATTTGAATAAATTATTCTCACCCAAAATTTTTACTCCTAATCTGCACCAACTAACACTTATTTATAGTTTTCCTAGAATAATTAAGCAGCTTAGTAATACACTTAAATAAGTTATCTTATAATTGGTAATTAATATAAAGCGCTTGTTTGGTAAAATAGAGCAATTGTATAAGCTTATGAATAAAATTGTTTGCTTATTAATTGAAACGCTTTCTTTTTATTGACCAAATATGTGAACATTAAAAGAGATTTAAGGAATGTATAGATGATTAAGGATTTTTTTGGGAATGTAAAATTTTTTTATAAATGTAGTTGCAAAGTTGTTACAAACAACTTTCAAATAACTATCATGGTAGGGGTGTCAATATTTGACACGATACGAAAATCCGATCCGGAAAATTCGGGTTGGACCCGACCCGGTTTCTAAACGGGTCGGGTTCGAGTTCCAGAAATTGACCCGTTTAAAAAACGGGTCAACCCGCGAACCCGTTTAATTCAAAAAAATTCGAATCCCGCCCCTGCCCGCCCGCGCTGCCCCCGCTGCCCAGCGCGCCCCGCGCCCGCTGCGGCACTGCCCAGCCCGCCCGCCCGCGCGTCCGCCCTCGCTCGCGTCCGCCCTCGCCGTCCACCCGCCGCCGGCAGAACCCAAAACCGGGTCGGGTCGGGTCAATCCGGCAACTCGCCGGGTCGGGTCCGGGTTCGGATTTCCGACCCGTTTGTCTACCCGAGTCGGGTTAGGGTCGACTCGTTTGAACCAGGGTCAGTTCCGGGTTTGACTCGAACCTGACCCGTGACCCGAAATTGACACCCCTAATCATGAGCTAATAAATTGAGTTGCGAAAATCAACTTCCCACCATAAAATCTCAAGAAAAAATAGCAATAAAATAACCGCTAAGGGTTTGTTTGGGACAGTTTTTTATTGCTTTTTAAAGCAATTTTCTATTAAATTTTTTTAATTTTTATATTAGAAAGTTGTTTTAGGAAGCAGTAAGAAAGCTGTCCCAAACGAAACCAAAATAAAAAAATGATTGAGGTCTAATAAAATTGTAGAAAAGTTATCCCAAATAAACTCTATGGCTTTGTTTGGGGTGACTTTCTTATTGCTTCTTAAAGTAGTTTTTTAGTATAAAAATAAATTTTTTACTAAAACTATACTTTATAATGCAATACGAAAATTGTTCAAAATGAAGTCTAAGGATATGTTTGGAACAACTTAATTTTTTTAGTATTTATATTTGGAACAACTATAGTATTTTATAATGGTGATTTTCAAACTTCTATCATAAAATTAGTTTTTTTAGAAGTTGTGAATATTATAAATATATATATTTTTAATCACGTTTTTTTTTTTTTTTTTTCTTAAAGCTATCTTACATTGCTAACTATATAGTCTAGTCTATATTATAAGTTTACCACCATAACAATTTCTAAAAATTTAAAAAATATATTTAAAAAGGCAGTAGCTAAAGATAAATATAATTGCAATATGAAATCATATGTTGAGAGAGCTCTTACCAATAGAGCTTAAGTTTGTAAAATATTTTCCAAAAAAAAAAGTTTGTAAAATAAATTAATTAATTAATCATTTCATATGATGAGATTAGGGGTGTTAATATTTGACATGATCCGAAAATCCGACTCGAACTCAACCCGAAAATTTCGGGTTCGGATCAACCTGAACTCGAAACGGGTCGAGTTCGGGTTAACCCTTCGGCCCGAAATTGACCCGAAAAAGAGGAGATAGACCCGTTTTTGACCCGAAAAAGAGGAGATAGACTCGTTTTTGACCCGAAATCTAGCATTTTTTTTGTTGGAAACTGGTCATTCGGGTCGTGTTGGGTTGACCCGGACCCGAAACGGGTCGGGTTCGGGTTAAGAAAACTGACCCGTTTTCAAAACGTGTCGGGTTCGGATTGACCCGAATAGTGCCGGGTCAGGTTCGGGTCGAGTTCGACCCGAACCCAACCCATGACCCGAGATTGACACCCCTAGATAAGACCCTTCAGCCGCCCATAGATAGAACTGCTGGACAAATAAACGTCATATGATGAGCCGAACATGTATTATGATTAATATTATAGTGAAAATTTTCCAGAAGAAAACTTTAAAAATTTGCTTGAAAGGTCCTTAAAATAATGGGTCATAAGCAAATTAGCAAACACAAATCAGCTTATTAATATAAATTTTCATTGTATTTATTTATTTAATGATTAGAATAATTTAAATAAAATTTTATGAGCTTAGATATAAATAAATAAATTTATATAGAAGCTATTTATTCATTTAAGGCCGTGAATAACTGAATATGTTTATAATTATTTAAAATTGCACACTTGGTTTTTTAGAGTTTCTTAAAATGCTTATTTAAAAAAAATTTAACTAATTAATTATTTAATAGCTTAATAATTTTATTAATTTTTCTCATATATATATATATATATATATATATATATATGTCTCAATATTAATGGTATAAATATGATAAAAACATCATATAAATATTTAAACAAATAAATTAAAATATTTTTTGGTAGTATTTGATACTCATCAAATAGCATAAATAATATTTAATAAATTATATGAATTTTCACTTAAAATTTTAAACTTATTTATTTATCAAGTACATAAATCATAAATTTTGATCTAATAAATAGTTAATTAGGCTTATTTAAGGCACTAATATGTCTCACATTTTATAAGAAACTTAATAAATTAGTTTAGGCCATATTTTAAAATTTAGATGAAATTCCAAATGAAAAAAAATGAATAAAACTTAGAGAGACCTACGCGTTAATAACAAGAAAATCACAAGTATTTAAAGAACATCTAGCTCTCTAAAAGTACAACCTTTGACGTAAAACCTACTAGTCAAATGTTCTACCTAATATAATGTTGAGCAAAAGAGTTAAAGCAACAAAATAAAGCAAAGACATGGAGCCATAAGAGCCACCAAAAGCAACCTGCAAGATGAAATCCCAAAGAAACCTGCAAAAAAGAAGAGAGAAATAACCAAAAGCCAACAAAACAACATCGCGAAACAACCCATACACATGGGCCACCCACCAATCGAAAGCAACACAAAACCCAAAGGCAAAACCAACCGATGAGGGCCACAGCAGCAAAGAAAACGAGCAAACAAAATAAATTACTTTATTTTAGACTTCCTCCTACTTTCCACATCTACGAGAAAATCCTTTTTCAACAGTACAATTCACATTCAAACTATACAACGCATGGAACTCATTAACATATTAACACAATTCATCCCTAACACCCCCACAGGTCGCAAAATCAAACACAACCAAATAATCATTTTGATCCAAACAAGTATCCTTCAAATTCCACGACAATTGAGCTTTCAAAGCATCATTTGAAATAATAGGAACAAGAACAACAATAAACTGATTCCCAATAATAGGAAGCATCATCCTCCGGCCCCATGTTCCATACCACACGAAAAAGAGTTAGCACCAGAATGATCAAAACCAGAATCTCCATCAACACTATCACCAACACTAATCCAAGGGGAAAATATCTTTACATCATTCAATTAAAAAAAAGGCTTTGATAAAATATTGCTTAATTAAATTTAATTTATTTATGCTAACTTAGGAGGGGGAGAGAAATTGTTTTTTATAATATTCATCTTATTGATGGAGGAAGCCTTTTCCAGATAATTACATAATGTATATTTCATAAAAATATATCTTGATAAGACAAATAATTTCTATATTTATAAAATAACAATATCTTGTAAAAGTTATAAATAAAAATTATTTTTGCATATCTTAATATATTTTTTTTTTTCAAAATAGATTTAAAAATTGTTGGATTTATTTTGAGATTAAGACAATATAAATTCAACATATATAACATTAATATCAATTTAAATTCAATAATTTTTAAATCTATGTTGATATAATTGATTAATTGGTATTAGATTAATATTTTTTACATAATTTTTTTTAATGATTGTTTTTTTTAAGGAAAGCAACCTAAAAAGAAAAAGGTGCTAAAATAAAATATTATGAAGGTCGCAAGAATAACGAAGAATCAGTGAAGAAGACAAAGAAGTCAGCCAGACTCAGGAATTGGCATAAGGCTTCCTGCAACTATCGAGAAGTCAGGCAATGATCACCCATTGGAGGTAGCAAGCCACAATCCACACAGAGGCCTCTAATGAGAACGAGAGAATGAACCACCAAAATTGCTAGCAAGTCAAGGCCATCTAGGAGGTGTTACTTGTTAGTTAAAGGAGTAATTTAAGGAGTGATTTAGGAATATAATCAAGGAGTAATTTAAGGAGTGACAAAAAAAAAAGATATGTTTATTTTCTAATTAAAGAGTAATTTAAGAAGTGTTATTGCCTTTAGTCGTTTATTTTCCAATTAGGTTTCGTTTGGGACGGTTTTTTTCTTGCTTCTTAAAGCTGTTTTCTAGTAAAATAAATAAATTTTTTGTACTAAAAATATGCTTTAAGAAGCAGGAAAAAAGTGGGCCCAAAAGAAGCCTTAGTCGTGGCTTTTACCAATGCTTTGAAAACCGGACCGGACCGGCCGGTTCAACCGGTTCAACCGCGAACCGGCCGGCCGGCCGGTTACGGTTCAAATAAAAACCGGTCCCGCACCAAACCGTGAATGAACCGCCCGAACCGGCGGTTCGACCGCGAAACCGCTGAACCGGCACCGGTTTTTGATAACCGGACGGTTTGGCTAAGATGCGGCTTAGTAAAATCCAACGGCCAGGATTAAAGAGGCGGAAGCTTATATGCGACTTCAGAGGGAAAAATAAAAAAAAAAACCCTTGTTCCGTCGTTCGCTCGTCTCCTTCTCCTTCCCCGACCGCGTGCGAAGCTCCGAAGCGACGAAGCGTCGAAGCCACAGGCATTTCCTGCAGGCCATCTCGTTCGTGAAGCAAGAAAGCAAAAATATTTTCCTGCATGCCATCTCATTCACAAAGTGAAAATGACCGAACATTAGGGCATTACCTCCTTCAATCGTTAGGTTTGTTTCACTGTTTTCAGATTATGAAATTTTACTCTTTTTTTTTTTTTTTTTTGAAAAAATAAAAAAACATGTTGATTTCTCTGATTTTTAGAATTGTTCAAATGTTTTTCCAATTCTAAACTTCTTCAAACGTTTAGGTTTGTATAGAATCCAAAATTTTTTTTTTAAACCATGTTGATTTAAGTTTGTATGCTGAATTGCTGATGCCGTGAATGAGATTATAAGCAGGAAACCATAAGATAAAAAACTTCTTCCCGGTTTGTATGCTCATGCCGTGAATGAGATGAGCAGGAAAACATCCGAAAAAATTTGCATAAACAATTTTTTGTAGCTTAATTTTGGTTTAATTAAGTAATTAACTATTCAGCTTGTTTAGTTGTTTTTTAATTTGTTGATTAGAGAGTTGTTTGGTTTGACCCTCATAGTTATGTTGTCTAGGGTAAGAGACTAACTGATGTGAAACAGTGATGGTTAACAAGAATTGCATTAAGGAAATAAGATAAACTTCTTCCCCTGAGATTGCATTTTCTTATTGGTTTAGTGATTCACTTTTGTTTTATACATTTATATTCAAATTATCTTCAATTTTTGCTATATATTTATAAATAATTGTGTTATTATTATAATATTTAAATATAATAAATATTTATTACGTCATCCGGTTCGACCCCGGTTCGACCCCGGTCGAACCATCAAACCTCTAACCTCTTCTTCTTCCGGTTCATTGACCGGTCCGGTTTTAAAAGCCTTGGCTTTTACACAAGCCAATCAGCCAACGAAGTATTGCCTGTCAAACTTGACAACGATTAGCTTGTAGCTGCCTACGGTTAGTTGAAGGAAAAGAAAATTAGCTCACGCTAACAAGATAAAAATTGAAATTATCAAATTAATTTTAATAAATAAAATAAAAAATTATTTATTTATTTATTTGTTATATTCTTCTTAATTAAAAAAAATTAAGATTCATTTGGAATAAATTTTAATCGAAATATTATAATCTAATTTTTTTTCTTAACACTAAACGAAATATTAAATTTTTGGCGGTCATTTCTGCTAGAAAAATAAAATTTTTATTCTTTTCGATGCGTAAATATGTAACTTTGAGGAATTTCAATGATTCAATCGATTAATCTGAAGAAACTACTGGTAGATTAAGAGTATCCTCAGAAGAAGTTACCGACGGCCTTCCCGCCGAAACAAATCCATTGATAATTGTCGATGGAAACTCCAGTTGTTCTGTTTCCGTTGGAAATCTCGCCGAAAATCGTGAATTTTCCTCAAGATGGAGAGTGCATCCTGTGAATTTTAAGGTTTAAAAGAGTTATTTGATTGAGGTATAATCAAATCATGATAAATTAAACCATTTGATATCTGTTTAAGCATTAAGCATCGCAATTATTTGGTAGATGAAAAAAAAAAAATCTTTCATAAGTTAAGAAAAAACTAAGAAATTAAATTCTTTAGCTATGTTTTAATTTATGCCCAATTTTCAAACTTATTATTGTATTTTTAATTTTCCATAAATACTAGTTGTTTTATTCTTATGAGAAAGTAATTATAATTATTTTTATTTTAATGATATTTAGATTATCTTTACTTCAATTTAATTAATAATGATTTTTTAATATGAACATGCGAAAAAAAAAACTTATAACGTTTAATTTAAAGGTGGCATCTTTTCTAAACTCAATAAAAAAATGAAGTATGCTTATTAATCATTAAATCATATAATATATCTACATAACTTATGATTATTTTATTATATTTTTTTTATTTTGTTCTTTGATTTTAGTTGGTAGCACGATAAATATCAAAGTTTTTTTTTTCTGTAATGGGGGTATCTATCCGTTGTCACCTCATAGGGGGCGCGTGCTGAGATAACTAATCCCTCGGCGAGCCTACCAGCAACCAGCCTCACAGTTGCAGAACTCACATTTATTTTCTCCTCGCTTAAGGGGACGTGCTGTAGGAGAGAAAAATTGAATAAGAATTGGATTCCCAACTATTCTCGCACACCAACCCAACTAAATTGGGTGGGGTAAGATCAAATTTTTAAAGATTAATTTAGAAAGCCGCCGAGTTGGACTCTGATGTATTTACTATTTTGATCTAATGAACGTACAATTTAATTATTTGCAACGCCACCTTTAACCTTTTGAGGTCCAGCAATCCCAAAGGTTCATAATGTAAATATTTAAAAAAATATAAGATAACTATTTATGATTACATAATTATTGTTAGAACTTAGAAGATAGTTTATTATTGCATGTAAACCAAATAATAGCTTTATAAAAATAAAGATAATTTTTTTAAATACTAGTTGATTAATTTTTTATTTGCACTAATATAAGAAAATTAAGAGTTTTGAAATTTATTTTTAAATTTTAGTTATGATATTTTCACCCAATTTATTTTAATTATTTTGCTTCACATGTTAAAGATAAGGGAATTATGATCATTTTTGGCTGTACACTTTCACGCCCCCAAATTAGAGTTTGTACTTTTTGGCACGTTGTCAATTAAGATAAGAGAAAAATTTTTGGTCAATATATTATAAATTAAATTTAATCTTTATAAATATAATATAAATTTTAATTGAATAATTTAAAATTTACAAATCAAAGAATGTATTTATTTATTAGTTTTTACTATAATATTATTTAATTTATTACAGATATTAAAAACAAAATTAAATGAAAATTAAATAATCATAAAAATTTTATGATAATTTAATTTTCATTTAATTTTAATCATGTAATCAATTTGTTAATTTATTTCGTGTAATATGCAACGATAAAACTTTAATGATGAGTTTAAAATTTATTTAACATTAATATTTTTAATCTAAGTTTTTTATCTGATTAATTAGTATTTTTTATACACTAAATGTCATGGGATACCTACCAAAAATAATATATATGTACAAAAATACAATATAATATATTTTCATATATGTAAATAAATATTATTATAATTGCAAAATTCAATGATAAAAAAATGGGATTCCACTTTTAGAGCTATAAAAATTCATGGAAGCTTGATTTATAAATTATATTTTGTTTGAGACTTTTTTTATTTCTTTCTAAAGTAATTTTTTTCTACAAAAAATCATGAAAATAATGAAAAAGCACGGGCAAAAATATTTTCCAAGTCTTCATTTGGGACAACTTTTTTACTATTTTTTAAAGCAATTTTCTAGTACAAAAAATTTTAAATCAAGAATTTTTCTAATAAAAATTTGCTTTAATAAAAGTAAGAAAATTATCCCAAACAAAATCTAAAAAAAAAAATTCCAAGGAATTGAAATTCGAAAGATTCCCAACCTAACTTATATGCTGATTATTCTTTAGAGATAAATCAAATTGGAATATTTTGTAATATATCGTTTTAATTAATTAAATATTTATTTATTTTTCGCTTGTTTCCTAAAAGATATATATTTATAAATATTAGTTGGTTATTGACTTATGCCATGGAATCGCTATCACGAAGTTTTGTATTTTATTATTGAAAATGATATCATCATTTGTATCGCAAGGAAAGTAAGCTATGTGGTCAACTCTAACCAACATTCCTTTTTTTTTTTTTTAACGGAGTTCATTAGTCCTGCAGATTAACTTATACTATAGGAATGTTAAGCATCTCATGTGGAATATAAATTTCGTCAGAAATGTGCTGGATTCTGCTAAAAAAACTATTTTTTTTTTCGATGAAAATATATCCCCTGTTAAAAGGATTTTTTTTTTAATATTTGAGTCATTAAATCAAATCCACCCACAGGGGCGGAACCAGATTTAATTTTCAGGGGGGGCAAGCTTATAAGTAAATATTGGTGTTGCTTCTAATTTGGCTCGACCCTTGATCGTCGTACGCTTCACAGATTTGTTGGGGGTCCAAGGGACAACGCTTTTGCGGGACTGCTGCCAGAACAAATTTTGATTGTAAGGATATTTTTTGAATTCAAATTAATGATGAATTCATAACAATAAAACCTATACACAATGTAAGGATATTTTTGAAATAAATAAAATGATGAATTCTCTTTGTATTTGATTTATCGTTCCCTAATAATAACACATCTATACATTGTGTTTAATTATGTTGGGGGCAATTGCCTAAAGACCATTGTATGGGAACATTCGTCGGAGTTACCAATGAGTTAACATTTGCTGGAAATTGAATTGGAGAATAAGTTTTTCTATAAGTGCTATCGTTGGTGTAAGTTGGTCAAGTCATCTTCCAAAAATTAATACACATAAATTTATGACCTTAACGAGAGAAAGTATGTGAATATCTTTATTAAATTTTAATTTGTTAAGGCTCCCGTGTCGTTTCGCGCCTCCTCGCCGGTTGTTCTTCCAGGGAAGTTCTCTTTTTTTTTTCTTCTCTTTTATGCTTTTGTTGTTTTCTTTGTTGTTCGTTTTGTTTCCGTCCTTCGGTCTCGGTCGGAATGGCGGTGAAATGCTTGAGTGGGGCGACCCTAATTTTTTAGGGGGACCGCTCAAATTTTGTTTCTTTCTTGATGTTCTTGCTAGAATTTTCTCTGATGAGAGATTTCTTGATCTACTTCTTATTGGGGCTTGCTGAAACTTTGGATCTCGAAGGAGGAGATCACTGACTTAGCGGTTCCTTTTTAATTTTCGTTAGTTGTTTTTTTTTTCTTCTAAGCGCCCTTCTTTTGACTCCATTCGTAGGTTGTTCTTCAATATTAAGTTCATTAGTGAAATATCGATTACGTTGCTTGATTCATCGCATATTTTGATTTAAATGATTAATGTTCTTGATTATAGTATGATTTTCTGTCATAGATCTTATTTAGTTAACAATTGCTTTATGAAATTGACCAAATGGTCTCCTCTTATTGATGTTGGTGATGAATCTCATGTTGTCCTTATTTGAGTCTCTTTCCCTCTAAACTGCTTAATGTTAATGTTGATGCTAGTTATGAGGGGGTTAGGTTGGGTAATGTTGTTTCTTGTGGTGCCAATGATTTGGTTCAGGCTTTGGGTACTACTTATGCTGATATTGAGCAAGATGTTGGTCTCTCGGTGGAAGCTGCTAATCCTGTAGCTCATGTCTCACCCTTGAATGATCATGTTTATGTTGAGGAGGTAATTGCGCCTTTAGCTAATGTTGTGCATGTGAATATCGATTGTGCTAATATAGGTGGTGTTGATGGTGTAAATGTTAACATGAATATCAATAACTATTGCATTAACCTTATAGCTAGTCCTACTTATGCTGATGTTGTGGACGAGTTGGGTGATAACTCAGTTCCTTTAGTTGCTGGGGGTGTTGGAACTTCGGTGGTGCAGGGTAATTTAAATTTTGTGACTTTTGGGATGTTTAATTCACCTATTCATAGTTTGGTGGATTATGTGGGTAGCGATGAAGTTGAGTTGCCTCCGATTGATGTTCCTATTTCCACAATTTCTAGTGATGATATGTTAGCTCACCTTGCTAGGGATAATGTGCTGCTGCAAGGTGATTGGATAGATGATGGAAATTTTTTTGTAAGGGGGGGGGGGGGGGTGATGAATGGAAAAAATTTGAGGATCGAGACAACTTTGACCTTAGTCTCCTTCAAATTGCAGATGCTGAATTTTTTAAAAATAGTGGCAAGCATAAAAAATGCAAAGCTAAAAAGAAATGATTCTAGACGTTGGATTGATGTGGAAGGCTTTTTCTCTTGGGCAGTTTGGGGGTGGTATTCTCTGTTATGCCGGCTTTGCTGATTTGATGGTAATTTTGTTGGTATTTTTTGGGAGGTTCTTCGATATGCCTCTGTTGTTTCGTTTATTTCCCAATTTTGGTGAGTTTCTCCTCGGGTGGATGTTGGAAGCTTTTTGGTTGTGATCTTATTTGTTACGTTGGTATTGTGCTAGGACAATAATGAAGCAAGTTTCCTGCATGCACCTAGGACGACCCTGGCTTGGTTCGCCACCTAGGTGGACCTTGGTGAATTGTTACTCTTTTCTAATGAATTTTCTTTTGGTTAAAAAAAAAATCTTTATTAACTTATAAAATTATAAATTTATTTTACAATTAGTGTAGTACATAAATAATTATTATTTTTCAATTTTATTTATCTTTGATATGTCATCACAAAATTAGCTTGATCAGGCACGAATCTCGAGGCAAAAACTAGTTGGAGACTTCAAAAATTAAATCCGGGAGCATCCGAACTCCGATTTCAACGAGCTTACAGTCAAACTGAGCGTCTCGGAAATACGAACCCAACAACACCAAGATCGACCCAATCCGAGCCCAAATAAGTCCGAATCAAGAGTTCAAAGCGCTGTCGGAAGGTTCAAACCGCAATTTGAGTTATCAAACGGTCTCCGATTTTGACGAGCTTATACTCGAATCGAACGGCTCGACGAGACGAATCCAACGAGCCAAAGATCACTAAATTCCGACATCATTAAGGCCTCCAAATGTCCAACGAACGGTGCACGATCGTAGGATTCAATATCGGCCGTCCATTTGACCACTCCCTATTCGCCCTTGATCTCACACCTATTTACGGACCATGCCACTCCAGAAAATCTATAAATAGAGCCCTCATTCTTCACAAGAGAGCATCTAAGCAAGAGAGAGAAGAAGAGAAGAGAGGAAGAAGAGAAGGAAGGAGCTCCTCCTCGACAGCCGCCGGACCACCGCCGGACCACCACAGGACCTCGCCGGACAACCGCCGGACCACCACAGAACCTCGCCGGACCATCGCCGGACCACCACAGAACCTCGCCGTACCACCGCCGGACCACCGCAGAAACCTCGCCGGACCACCGCCGGATCACCGCAGGAACCTTGCCGGACCACCGCAGAACCTCGCCAGACCACCACCTTAAGGCCTGACGTCCAGTCCCTACGTCCTACTGAAGACCCGACGTCCTGCCAAAGAACCGACGTCCTGTTCAAGGCCCGACTCTCAGTCCCTACCTTCTGCCGAAAACCCCGACATCCTGTTCAAGGCCCCTACACTCGGTCCCTACGTCCTGTTCAAGGCCCGACACTCGGTCCCTACGTCCTGTTCAAGGCCCGACACTCAGTCCCTACGTCTTGCCGAAGACCCGACGTCTTACTTAGGACCCGACATTCAGTCCCTACGTCCTCCCAAAGACCTGACGTCTTACTTAAGTAACTGATTGTAACCTGATCACCCTTGGAGGTGATTCAGTCCTTTGTAACCAACTCAAAGTCTAGTGGAATCATTTTCAACTGGGCTAGGCCTCGTGGTTTTTCCCTTTTTAAGGGTTTTCCACGTAAAAAATCTTGTGTTCTCTGTGTGTGAGCTAGTTATACGTACAACGTTAAGACGCAGAATTAAATCTCTATCGCCGCGTATTTTCTAGTCCGCAACAGATTGGCGCCGTCTGTGGGAAAGATCAATCCCACTACACTAAGTACTTCTTCAATGGCAAACAGGCGTAGCCATCGCATCATGGGAGCCTCTCGCTCCAATTCACATCAATCAGGAAACCAGTCCCTGAATCAAGGACGACGGGCATCTGCCTCCTTTCACCCTGGTGGCCGACACCCTGCAGGGGAAGGAACTTCAGGGCCATCCCTAGAAGAGCGTATCAGGAAGATGGAGGAATCTCAGAATGAGATCCTTCGACTCTTAAGGGAGACTCGAGGACCAGCACTAGTACCTCAAGAAGATATTCTCTTCCCTCGAGACCAGCCAGGCTTCGAAGACGTTCTTCATGTTGAAGTCCCCCTTCCTCCGCCTAGAGTGCGCCCTCCAATCCGTCCAGAGAATGAGCTTGCTGACACAGCAAGCTCTACCCATCCTTCACACACGGGCCATCGGCAGCATATGCCTCCAGAAGTCCCAGAAGACTTAGACCAACAGCACGTTACTGAACTCCCCCGCAATACTCTCCGGGATGAGTTGCGGAGGCTAGTCCGAGAAGAGTTCCCCACAGGAGGTACAAGACACTCCCTTCGCCAACGGGACGTTCACGAATCGTCACCTTTCACCGAAGCTGTCCTCCGATACCCCGTTCCGGCAAGATTCAAACTCCCGAATATTGATTTATATGATGGAACTTCAGACCCCTACGAGCATATCGACCACTACCGCACTATTATGCATATCCAGCAGGCCCCGGATGCTTTGCTCTGTAAAGTTTTTCCTGCCACCCTTAAAGGGCAAGCCCGAACATGGTTCTACTCACTGCCTGCCCGATCCCCGATCCATCTCGATATTCGTTAAATTGGCCAAATTGTTCGTCGAACAGTTTGTCGCCAACCGAAGGACGATTAAAGATTCCTCCCACCTTTCAGGGATACGTCAGAACGAGGGTGAATCCCTTAAAGAATACTTCCAGAGGTTTTCTACGGAAGCCCGACAAATTCCAGGGGTAGATCCCGAATTGCTTAGAGGTGTATTTCTTGGAGGACTCCGCCCAGGCCCCTTCTACTCAGCACTCATGCGAGATACGGTCCATTCATACGCGGATCTAATCCATCGAGTAGAGGCTCAAATCTCCGCCGATGATGCCATCAATGCTCATAGAAAGCAATTTGAGCAGACGACCGGGAAGCGTAAGAATCCCCCAGGGACGGAGAATCCCCCCTCACAAAGGAATAAGAAAGGAAACTACAATTTTCCTCCTCGACCCTCACAGCCGCGACAAGAACCTCGTCAAGAGAAGGAGTACACACCACTTAATACATCCCAAACAAATGTATTAATGGCCATCCGGGATCAGGAAAATGTGAAATGGCCACACCCTTTGAAGCCCAACGTCGGAAATCAGGAGCAATATTGCCACTTCCACCGTAGCCGTGGGCACACTACTGAAGCATGTTGGCAGCTCAAGGAAGAAGTTGAGAGACTGATCCGACAAGGATATCTCCGACAATTCATCAATAATACACCAACCCGAGAAGACGTTGGTCCGACTGGGGGGCAGAGTCAACAACAAAGGCAGTCGGTAAACAATCGCTAAATAGTGGGAGAAATTGGAACCATTGCTGGGGGCCTATCAACGCCTTACCAAGTTTCAATTGCGTAGAGCACAATAGTGCTACTTGTTTTAAGTATCGTATGTCTTTAGTATTGTGTGACTTCAGTACTGTCTGTCTTTAATTTTGAATGTTGTTTTTGATGTTTGTAGCTTCTCCCTCCTTAAGCTGTCTTAGGGAGCTATGTTTTTGTAAGACTTTATCTCCTTATCTTCTTCGAGTAAAATTATATTGATAAATTCGCAAAAGTAGTGAACTTTAATATCATTGACTCGAACAAATACATAATCGTTATTGTGGCTCAATCACCAGATAATCAATCCTTGGTGGATTCTTCCGACCTCTTCCATACAGGTTAACGTCGTCGAGCAGGGCTCCGACATACAACCTCGGAAAGGTCCTACATCCTTGGTGGATTCTCCCGACCTCTTCCACACAGGTTAACGTCGTCGAGCAGGGCTCCGGCATACAACCTCGGAAAGGTCTCACATCCTTGGTGGATTCTCCCGACCTCTTCCACACAGGTTAACGTCGTCGAGCAGGGCTCCGGCATACAACCTCGGAAAGGTCCTACATCCTTGGTGGATACTCCTGACCTCTTCCACACAGGTTAACGTCGTCGAGCAGGGCTCCGGCATACAACCTCGGAAAGGTCCTACATCCTTGGTGGATACTCCTGACCTCTTCCACACAGGTTAACGTCGTCGAGCAAAGGCTCCGACATACAACCTCGGAAAGGTCTCACATCCTTGGTGGATTCTCCCGACCTCTTCCACACAGGTTAACGTCGTCGAGCAAAGTCTCCGACATACAACCTCGGACAGGTCTTACATCATTGCCGGATCCAATATCGGTTAACATCATCGAGTAAAGGCTCTGACAAACAACCTCGGATAGATTATACATCTTTGGTTAACATCGCCAGAATGTCGTCAATGGACTTCTATCTTACTTCTCCACAACATTAAAATTCTACCCAATTTTGAATTTTCTCCTGTCGTTGAACTTTTGTCTTGCAGGACTTTCGGCAGACTTCTACTCGTCGTCGGACTTATGCCCTTCGACGAACTTTCAACGGTCTTCTGCCCGAGGCCGTACTTCTACTCGACGTCGGACTTCTCCTTATCGTCAAACTTCTGCTCGTCAGCAGACTTCTACTCGTCGTCGGACTTATGCCCGTCGACGAACTTTTATCGGTCTTCTACCCGAGATCGTACTTCTACACGACATCGAACTTCTCCTTATCGTCGAACTTCTGCTCGTCAGCGGACTTCTACTCGTCGTCGGACTTATGTCCGTCGACGAACTTTCATCGGTCTTCTGCCCGAGGCCGTACTTCTACACGACGTCGGACTTCTCTTTGCGTCGAACTTCTACTTGCCTTCAGACTACTAACCGTCGTCAGACTTTTACCCGTCGATGGACTTTCATCGGTCTTGTACCTGGTGCTGCACCTCTAAACGACTTCGTACTTCTACCAGATGTCGGACTTCTACCAGTTAATAGACTTTCGTCGGTCTTCTGCCCGACACTGTATGACTACCCGACATTGAATTCCTGCCTGTCATCATACTTCTCCCCGATGCTGGAAGTATGCCCGTCATTTCAACCTCCCTCCTTACAACGGTTTATCCGACCTCCATCGCAAATCACCAAACATCAGAACTCCACAAGATCTCTCGAAGAAAAGAGGGAGATGAAGAAAGGAGAGAATCTCCGAACTTCCTTGCCAAGAGAGGGGCCTCAGAAAACTGAGGGAATGCCTCAATAGAAAGGACAGAGGGAGATGAAGAAAGGAGAGAATCTCCGAACTTCCTTGCCAAGAGAGGGGCCTCAGAAAACTGAGGGAATGCCTCAATAGAAAGGACAGAGGGAGATGAGAAGAAAAGAGGAGAAGAAGAGAAGAAAAAAGGAGGAGGAGAAGAAAGGAATGAACTTTCTTAAGGATCTAAGGGCCTATTTATAGCTTTTTGGGAGAAAGAGTGGAAGTTTCTAGAATTTTTAATTTCCCAAATTTTTCTAAATTTTTCTGAATTTTTCGGAATTTTTTGGGATTTTTTCGGATTTTTTATGCATTTTTACGGCCAAAAAAGGCCTTAAAAAAGCTTAAAAAATTAGATTTTCTGCACTAGTGGGGCCCACTAGGTCGGTGGGCTGAACAGTCCCGCCCATTCATTCAAATAAGGCGGTGGAGGAGCAGCCAGCGGGCTGCCACGCAGGACCAGGCGGGCCTACGCGGCCCAAGCGGGCCGCCGCGCGGGCCAGAAGCCGGCCCAGCAGCCCACCGCGCGGCCCGGCCCAGGCGGGCCGCCGCGCGGGCTGCAGCGCGGGCCGCAAGGCGCGGCCCAGGCAGGCCGCCGCGCGCGCGTTCCAGCGCGGGCCGGCGGTGCCGCCGGCGGCGGCGGCGGCGCCGGCCGGCCGGCCGGTCCGGCCCGGTCCGGCCGCCTAGCCCATTTTGGGCCCGATTTTCGTCCCGAAAACTCCGATTTCGACGTTTTTGGGGTCCCCGGACACGTTTTTCGACGTTCCGGACTCAATTTCGGCACTTCCGGAGCTCAACGAGGCCTCTATGATCAAGTTCGAGCAAGCCATTAACCTTCGGAACACATTTTTTGGCATTTCGGCATATGAAAATTGTCGACACTTATATTTTCGGACCCCTGGAGCTTCGGCGTCCAAAAATAGGGGGGCAACTAATATGTCATCACAAAATTAGCTTGATCAGGCACGAATCTCGAGGCAAAAACTAGTTGGAGACTTCAAAAATTAAATTCGGGAGCATCCGAACTCCGATTTCAACGAGCTTACAGTCAAACTGAGCGTCTCGGAAATACGAACCCAACAACACCAAGATCGACCCAATCCGAGCCCAAATAAGTCCGAATCAAGAGTTCAAAGCGCTGTCGGAAGGTTCAAACCGCAATTTGAGTTACCAAACGGTCTCCGATTTTGACGAGCTTATACTCGAATCGAACGGCTCGACGAGACGAATCCAACGAGCCAAAGATCACTAAATTCCGACATCATTAAGGCCTCCAAATGTCCAACGAACGGTGCACGATCGTAGGATTCAATATCGGCCGTCCATTTGACCACTCCCTATTCGCCCTTGATCTCACACCTATTTACGGACCATGCCACTCCAGAAAAATCTATAAATAGAGCCCTCATTCTTCACAAGAGAGCATCTAAGCAAGAGAGAGAAGAAGAGAAAGAGAGGAAGAAGAGAAGGAAGGAGCTCCTCCTCGACAGCCGCCGGACCACCGCCGGACCACCACAGGACCTCGCCGGACCACCGCCGGACCACCACAGAACCTCGCCGGACCATCGCCGGACCACCACAGAACCTCGCCGTACCACCGCCGGACCACCGCAGAAACCTCGCCGGACCACCGCCGGATCACCGCAGGAACCTTGCCGGACCACCGCAGAACCTCGCCAGACCACCACCTTAAGGCCTGACGTCCAGTCCCTACGTCCTACTGAAGACCCGACGTCCTGCCAAAGAACCGACGTCCTGTTCAAGGCCCGACACTCAGTCCCTACCTTCTGCCGAAAACCCGACATCCTGTTCAAGGCCCGACACTCGGTCCCTACGTCCTGTTCAAGGCCCGACACTCGGTCCCTACGTCCTGTTCAAGGCCCGACACTCAGTCCCTACGTCTTGCCGAAGACCCGACGTCTTACTTAGGACCCGACATTCAGTCCCTACGTCCTCCCAAAGACCTGACGTCTTACTTAAGTAACTGATTGTAACCTGATCACCCTTGGAGGTGATTCAGTCCTTTGTAACCAACTCAAAGTCTAGTGGAATCATTTTCAACTGGGCTAGGCCTCGTGGTTTTTCCCTTTTTAAGGGTTTTCCACGTAAAAAATCTTGTGTTCTCTGTGTGTGAGCTAGTTATACGTACAACGTTAAGACACAGAATTAAATCTCTATCGCCGCGTATTTTCTAGTCCGCAACAATCTTAATATTTTATAATTTATTATGACCAATTTTTCATCGCATAATTTGACCCAACTTTCCCTATTATAAGGCTTAACTAAATTGATTTATTTTGGTTAGTCAGTATTTATTGAGTACATTTTAACATTGAAGATTATATTTCTTCAAAATATAGACGACTTTATGTAAATTAATAAATTGAACATTAAGCACCATTTTTTAAATATTTAATAAAATATTTCTTTCTTTACTTAACACAGCTAATAAACAGAAAACATTGTCATAAGAGTTGGTAGCGTAGACTATCATAAAAAAATATTAAATATTCGTCCCACTCGAATAAATTGAGTATATTTAAACAAATAAAAAATAAAACTGTCTATTTATTCTATTAAATTGGGCACCAAATGGACATTTCTTCTGAAATTTCAAACTCACAGGCTGAGTCCGGCAAGCATTTTTAATTTTTTTTTATAACTATGGGACTTTAAAAATTGTGTTGAATAAATGATTTGCCCATCATCTTAATTATAAAAATACAATTGTTTAACCTGTTCTTTTAACATTGTCTACCTGATTTTCCTCTTTGTATTATTTAGTCATAAATAATTACTAATATTTAAAATTTTGTAACTCATATTAACCAATGAGGTTCCCTACATAATTGCAGAACAAAGAAAAGAAATAATAACGTATAAAAATCATACTTTGAATTTATAGACTGATTCTCTTGTTGAAAGGAGAGATATGCATCGAAAAAGACTGATAAATGATTTTATAACCTACTAGTAGTAGTGTAGGATTCATCGACAGTCATTGTTGTATCAATTAGAAAAACTTAGGGGTATCAAAACCAGTCAATGGGCCGAGTTCGGGTCCAATCTGAATTGACCCAGGTCCAAACAGCTTGACCCTAACCCGGCCTGATTTTGAAAACGAGTCAAGAATTCCAACCCAAACCAGACTTCTGCGGTTGTGCGCCTATGCCGGGTCTGGAAGTGAGGTGACTGGCTTGTCAACGTATGTTGATTTTGGGACGTTTCTGTGTCAATCTAACCCGATCCAATTTTATAAATGTGTCAGAATCTTGAATCCAAATCTGACACATATGAAAAACAGGTTGACTCAAATCTGAAATTTTTCAGATCAGGTCTGGGTCGGATTTTTGGTCGGGTCAAATTTGAAACCCCTAGAAAATCTTGATGAAAAACATTGATGCTTGCTTAAAGTCCTAAACAAGGCTAGGCACGAACAAGAAAATTGGTACAAAAGTCAGGCTCAACTTATCTTGTTGAGCTAGGAGATCTTATTGATTAGAAAGGAGAAAGAAGAAGAAAATCATTTACGTGCTTTTCTCCTAATCTATATGTGGACATTTGACAATAATTAAAATGTAAAGGATTTAGGACAAAGGGGTTTCCTATTCACATACACCAAGAATATTAAAATAAAAAAAATAAAACTATATACATGTCTAAGAAAGGACTTCAAAGTTTTTATTTTTGGGCTATATATAATATTTAATGACTATCTTTAATTTAAGCATAAATCTGAAGAGTTTACAACTCTCCATCAAGTAAAATCCGTTAGATTTTTTTTTTCAAGGGATATGGTGGATTGCTGCAAGAAGTTTCTTGGCAATGCAATATAACTATAGCAAAATAGTGCTGCTAAAATTTGGTAGAAATATTAAATAAATCACCAAAAAAAACCCTTTAAACTATCAATAATATGACTCTTAATTTTCTCAAAAAATTTTAATGAATTCAAATAAATAATTTTAACGCTTGATAAGTACTTGTAAGAGACAAGTTTGGATAAAGAGATTTTGACTAAATTTTATTTTGGATCAATTTTTAGAAATTTAATATTATGCTTACATTAATATAATATATAAATAGTTTTTAAATTATATTCCACTCATTTTAAAATAAATTTCATTTATACTTTAAATTTTTATTTTTTACTATGGTCATTTTTAATCTTCATTATGTATATTTTAAAAATAGTAAATAAAAAGTTTTATTTTTGTAATTTTAATATTTCTATACATTTTGAAATTGTATATTTTTATGCATTTGAGTGGGCAATTATCAACACATAACACAAATAAAAATTAAATTTTATTTTTGTTTCTTCGTAGAATTTTAAAAATAAAAAAATCCCACAACAAAATATCTATAAAAAAATTCAATTGACCACTAAAAATGCATAGAAATATACATAATAAATATCAAAATTATGATTTTTAATATTTTTTAATAGAAAATTTTATTTAATTATTTTTCTTAGAATTCTGATTTTTTATGTGACTCTATTTTATTTGACGATTTTTTATTTATTTATTTTGTTCTACTAATGCTGAGGCTACTTTACAAAATAAACCCTTATTATTATTCAGAGAGTGTAGATTTATTAATTTTTTTTACTCGGTACTATTCTAACTAAAAAGTAAAAAACTGCACCGTTCATGTTTTTCGCTGATTTTCAATCGTGTCCTCCAGCTGTAATTTCAGGACCTCTCGCCGAACACCTAAGTCCACCTCGCGCCGCGTGGCATGAAAGCTACGTGGCAAATGCTGGTTGATATAAAGGCCGCGTCTTATTAGTTATTACCTAACACGTAACCGCTACCATTTACCGACCTGTTCTTCCCGCTTTTAGACGACGGAATTGAACTGATCATTACCTTTCTGTATCATTGCGTCATCTTTGTTCCTCCTTATAATATTACTCACAGCAGGCTAAACCTCAAATTAAAATATTTAAATTTTAATATTTGCTCTTTAAAAATTGTAATATATAAATCGCCTAAAAATATATTTTGTTTTAAATAAGCTAATATTAATAGTATTTTAAATGAGACTTAAAAATTTCTGTACTATACAAAAAAAATACAAAGTTTTAATTATTATATGTATATATACTATAAAATTTTATCAATTAAATGAGCATTCACACAATCTTAAGTCTTTAAAAGTTTAGAAAAGTATTATTGCAACATGACAATGTCTCCACTAACTTAGCATTTATGAAATATATCTTTTTATCAGAACATATTTTATTTTTCAAAAATTATATTTAAATTGTAAAATATAAACAAATTCAACTTTGCATTTAAATGATTTAACTCAAAAGGAGAAAAAATAATAAAAGAAAAGTCAATAATTGCTTATCCATAAAAACATTTTAATTACTTGAATTTATTTACTTTCACATATATGGATCAAGAAAGTGTCTTCATTCCATTATTTCAATGGCATTATATTTAGATGAATTCCTTAAAAAAAATGCAGTATATATGAAGAATTCAAATTAAAATAGAATTTATTTTTATAAACTCCCCATAATTTAATATTTTTTGGAAAAAACAAATTTATAACTTTACAAATAAGAATAGTTTTTTCATCACAATTTTGAAATTTTTCCATTTAAATTGTTTTTGAATAAATATTTTTGAAACTGAAAACAGAGCTTTTTAAAATCAAAATAAAAAAAATTAAAATTATTCTAAATAAAACTTAGACATAAATTTTGAACAATATATCCTTAGCTAAAATTTCCCTGCTAGCTTAGACTCTTCTTCGCCCTTTTTCTCTGCTTTCATTGGAGATTCCCAATTCCAGCTGGCAGAGCCCGCCATTCTCCCCTTCTTATACCTCTCTTCCTCCTCCGATCCTTTCCATACATCGACCACTCACGAATCATTGTGTCTCCCTTTCCCTTAGAATTTTAATTATTAGCAGAGATATATCAATGGCGAAGCTCAATTTAGAGCTTCTGTTGCTCATCTCCGTCTGTACTACTTGTCTCGTGGTTCAGCCGAGCTCCGCCCAACTCCGGCAGAATTATTACTCCAAAATTTGCCCTAATGTAGAAAGCATCGTTCGGAACGCTGTTACCAAAAAGTTTCAGCAAACCTTCGTCACCGTTCCCGGAACACTCCGCCTCTTCTTCCATGACTGCTTCGTCAATGTACTTCACAGTTCTCCTTCGATCTTATTTTCTGGCTTTGTGTATGTTTGCGATCTTCTCATCCCGTGACATGCAGGGTTGCGATGCGTCAGTAATTGTGGCGTCAACGGCGAACAATAAGGCGGAAAAGGATAATTCGGACAATCTCTCGCTCGCCGGCGATGGGTTTGACACAGTCATCAAAGCCAAGGCTGCCGTCGACGCCGTCACCCAATGCCGAAACAAGGTCTCCTGCGCAGATATCCTCACCATGGCCACCCGCGATGTGATCTCCCTGGTTCGATTCCTCTGTTTTGATTTTCAAATTCTGATTCGATTTCTGTTTCGCGTCCAACAAAAGAGTTTTTGCTTTGCTTGTGACATCGCAATGACTTCAGCAGTTTCCACAGATTTTGCTAAATCAATTGTGTTGATTTTGGAGCAAAATAATCTGAAAAAAAAAATCCGAAAGTTTGATATCTTTTGAGTAAATTTTACTGAAATCGATCAATTAGGAAGGATGAATTTCTTTTGCGCAAGACAGTTTCATTTATGAATTATAATATTTTGTTCTTCGGGTGAATTTTGTGCTCAGTTTTGGTTGAGTTTTATCAAACTTTAATAATTGATTTAGTTTATGAGATTTCCGCTCTTCGTTGATTACAGTTTAGTTTTGACAAATTTTACAAAGTATGACGTAAAATGTTAAATGTTAAATCACTTTTTTGTGCGAATCTAGGCCGGCGGACCGTCGTACGCGGTGGAGCTGGGGAGGCTGGACGGGCTCGTCTCCACCGCCGCGAGCGTCAATGGCAAACTGCCCCAACCGAGCTTCAACCTTAACCAGCTCAATTCCCTCTTTGCTGCTAATGGGCTCTCCCAAACGGACATGATCGCCCTCTCAGGTACGAACTCTACCCACTTGCACTGTATGCCGTCCTCCCACATAGCTCACCGCCTTTACACCAAAAAAAAAAAACCCAAATGATTGAATTCACATAATTCGCCAAATTTGTTTTTGATGAATTTAGGAGAGAGAAATTAACAATCGTTTCAGGTGAGATTCTTTTGGACCACGTTGCTTAACATCGACGGAACAATGCCATTTGTTCCCTAACGAATTTAAAGTAATAAAGCATACCGAATGTCCGGCCAGTATTTTATTTCTTCAAACAGGAATCCATTGCAGCCTGAAAGTTTTAACCGAAGATTACCACATGATTTATGAAAAATTAAATAAACTCTAATACACGGAAAACAATAAGCTCAGCACATTCTTCAAAATTTTATTAAAATAATTATTAAAATTTTGGGTTTAGTACAGACTTTAGTAGTTGGAAATAATAGGGATAATTAGTAGTTGGTAATTGTTGTTTTAAGCGAGGCTTTCATGGTCGCCATATGGCACGTTTCGATTTGTGAAAAAGATGGTGGATTATTATTTTGGCTATTGGATAGAAGAATCATGTATTCATGTGCGTGGGTACCGGCAAATGTTGCATCAGGCAACTTTTGCTGCTGGCGCTACTAACCTTTTTCGTCTTGTTCCTTTACTTCTTTCTTTTGATTCTTTCTTTTTCACTTTTATAGTTTTTTGTTTTAGGAATAAGGGGATTTGAAGGTATTATTGAATATATAATGCATAAAAATATTTTTATTAATTGTATATACCAAAATTTATTTTGGGTTAATTAAGAATTTGAACCAGATTTAAGAAGTTGATTAAGATTAGACTTGAATTGTGTTGTATTCTTCAATAATGATTATATGGTCACTGGACTGTCTGGAGGTGAATCAAGATGTGCCACATGACCCGGTACACAGCACCAATACACAATAAAATGGTGACATGACGCGTCCTGATTCGCCTCCGGATGGCGTTCGGTGACTGCAAGTAATAATTTCTCCACTTGTAGGGCTTTGAATTAGATTGGCTTATACTAAATTAGCTTAGCCTGAATTGAATTGACTTAGTTTGAATCAGATTTTCATAATATTAAGGCATACAGAGAACACTGTAAGCTGGATACCAAAACATTGTTGTTGCATATTTTGCTAACCTTTCTCAAATTTCTCCTTGTATTTTTTAATTATATGTTTTTCTTTTTTCTTTTTTTTTCCCTCTAATTTTATACGTTTAATAAAACACATCTATGAACTTTCTCAGCTGATCCATGCCCTATTATTGAATCCTAACATATTCTTAATCAAAACTATCATATGAAAAAAATCAATTATTGAATGAAATAATTAGAAAGAAGAAAAATTACTAATATATCTAAAATTTCAATATATATAAAAATAATAATCTAAGAGAAAATCCGACAAGATAAAAATCCTCCTTTTGCTTCGAAGTGAAGGAACTTTAATAATTGTGGGTAACCCTTAATTACTATCTAAATAAAGAGTGAACAGTTAGTTATAAGCGATCATGCTCTCTTTTTTATTCCAGAAATGATGGGAGTATTTTTCAATTCACAAAAAAATTTATTTATAAAAAATTAATACAGAAACAGTTTGCACAATTCTAAATATAGAACATGCTCCACGCCATTAACCCATTTTGCTTCTATACTTTTAGTATTATATATCGTGCTCTCCTGCACGAGCAACTTGTTTAACGGAGATTTTGTTTGGAATGACTTTTTTACTGCTTCTTAAAGTAATTTTTAGTACAAAGTTAAATTTTTTAAAGAAGATATAAAAAGTCATACCAGACAAAATCTGAATCAGATTTTCTGATTGCTCTCAAATAATGTGTGGAGATGAATAAGCTTGTATTTTAAGAGCTAAATAATATATATATATATATATATATATATATATATATATATATATATATATATATATATATATATATATATATATATATATATATATATATATATATATATATATATATATATATATATATATATATATGCTTGGCCACTTGGACGATTGAAGCAGCCGGCAACTACTCTAGTCTCTAGATATGTCATTAGCTGATCAAGAGAAGTCAGCGGTCTTCGCTTTCACAAGTTGTTAAAATGTCGCTCTCTACAATCTCGCCTCACGCACGTAACCTCATCTAGATTTCATTATCAGGGTCTAATTTTCACTTAAGCATCGTGTAATCCACACGCGTTTTAGTGATTAGGCGACACATCAATCAAAATGCATTAATATTAATATACATATATAATTCATTTACAATGTAGAAAAAAATTAAATAAGAATATTATGGATTTACTTCGAGAGAGATACAATATAAGAATTAATTGATAAATATTGTATTTTATTATTCTTAATATAAATATAAAATATATAAAACTTATTCTGATTAAAGGTCTAGTAGGAATAGCTTTCTTGATAGTTTGTTTGTTTTTTTTTTTTTTAAATTGATTACAATTTTATTTATCTACTGTTTTCCTTATATTTTTTTACTACTTTTCAGAAATTATTATAATAAAAAGTTATTTTTTATGGCCATTTAGTTCAATTATTTTTCTCGTAATGACTTCTCAATTTATTTTTGTATCCTAAATTTTAATCAAAATGCATGTACGTTTCAATCATGGTTCTACCGAAGTTTACTTGATCACTCATTTTAAAATCTTAGATCAATCCTGTCTTAGGGTGAAACATCAAACGGAACTTCTTAATTAAATAAGGTGTAAATTTAATTTTAAATAGAAAAGATTAAGTCAATGGATAGCACACAACCGTTAGATATTTTGTACATTTATATTACATCTTCAACTTATTTAATGATGGATTAAGATTTTGTTTATGACGGAATTCTGAAGTAATTTTTGTACTAAAAAATTGTTTTAAGAGGCATTAAAAAAGGCGTCTTAAACAAAATCTAAGATTTCATTTGTAATAACTTTTTACTATTTTCTAAAATAATTTTTAGTATAAAAATTTTGCCAATCATAAATTTTTATTCTAAAAAAAATATTTTAAAAAATAATAAAGAAGCCGTCCAAAATGAAGCCTACATTCAAAGTTTTTTTTTTTTTTTTTTTTGTTTTTAAACATGTAATCCTCTTCTAAAGAAATTCTTGCATATTTGTGACTATTTCTGGATATATATATATATATATATATATATATATATTTAGGTACAAGTAATTATTAAGGGTTAGTTGGAGTGTCAATTAGCAAACTAATTCACGGATAAAATAAGTCAACCAAAACTTGAGATGACAACTTTTAAAGTATTATTCTCAAATATTTAAAAGAATTTTAATGGAGAGAGCATAGACTAAAAATTACTTATTTTAGTGCGGGCGACAAGGTTTTCAGGATGGGTGACTTTTCTTGATTTTTTTTTTTTGGGACATTTAGGCCATTTAAGTCAAACTCATAGCTGAAGATTAGTCACGCCGCTAAGCATCCTTTCATGAATGACGGCAGATGGATTCTCCGTTTTTCCAAAAAAATATATATATCTTACGAGTTCCATTCATCAATTGATGTGATTTTTAATCAGAAAATTATAAAAACAAAATTTGCAAAATTCTTGATATAATTATTTATCATTTTTTATCTCAAATTAGATTTCATTTTAAGATGTCTTTTCTATTTTTTCTTAAAATAAAATTACTTATCATTTTTTATTTATATTAAAATTTTTAGTTTTTATATAAAAAATTATTTTAAAAACAATAAAAAATCCTCTCAAACGGAGCCTTAATATTATATACATATTTTTTTTAAATTTGTTTAATTTTTTTTAATCTTATAAAAAATATTATTTATGCAGCGGCCCACACATTAGGGTTCTCACATTGCAACAGATTTTCGAATCGGATCTACGATTTTGGAGGGCGCAAAGGATCAATCGACCCGAGCCTAAATAAAACGTACGCAACTCAATTGCAAGGAATGTGCCCACGCAATGTAGATCCTAATGTGGCGATCAACATGGACCCCATCACCCCTCGAACCTTCGACAACATATACTTTCGAAACCTACAACAACGGATGGGCCTTTTCACGTCTGACCAGATCCTAGCCGATGATTCCCGATCCCGCCCGACTGTCGACACATGGGCGGCTAATTCTAGCGCGTTCAACACTGCCTTTATCGCAGCCATAACTCGTCTCGGGCGTGTAGGCGTCAAGACCAACACCTCACAGGGAAATATTCGTCGGGACTGCTCGGTTTTCAATTAAAAAATCTCGTTTTGTACTTCTTTTCCTACCAAGTTTTGATTTTTTTTTTTTTAAATTTGGGTTCAAATTATATTGGGGAATAAATGAATAGTTTATGATGTGGGAAATAAGAAAGGGTGGCTCTGTCCATTGGAATATTTGGATGGAGGACAGAATAAGCGGCTGTTTGTTAATTGTTTTAATAAAGAAAAAGTGAAGGCATTGTGATACCAAACATGTGCTGCTTGATTTAGTTATTCAACAGAAAATTTTTAATTTATTTTCAGACTTAAAATATTCGGATATAAATTATACTGCAATAGATTTTAAAAATCAATAATCTTTAAAAATATCTGATGTGATTCGTGAGTAAGTTCGAGCTTAACTCGAAAAGTGACTAGTGATTGGAGCTTAGCCCAGTAAGTGACTAGTGATTCGAGCTCGATAAACAAATGAGTCAAGTTTGAGCCATCTTGGATCCAGCTCGTTAATTCATGAGCTAGCTCGATTAAAAATATTAATATAAAATATAACTAAATTATATTAACAATTAAAAATTAAATATAAAATTATTAAAATATATATTTAAAAATTATGTCTCATTTCGTTAGGGCAGCATTTTAATTGCTTTGATTCTAAAATTATAATTATAATTCCATTTAGCAACTACTTTATTGCTATTTTTCACAAAAAATATGTGATAAGAAGCTATTTTTTTCTATAAAATCTACTAATAAATGGGAGTTGCAAGAAAGTTGTTGCCCACTTTTTAAAAATGAACATATTTGTAATTAGTATATTAATTTTTTTTTTTAAATTACTTTTCTCACAACATCTTCACAATCATTTTTATAAAAAATCACGATATATCTCATTACTTTGATATTCATGTTGTAAATGCTATTCCATTTAGGTACTGCTTTCGAAAAATCTTTGCATTGGGAAGCTACTTTTTACAACTGGAGTTGCTAATGCGTTTTTATCTTAAGAAAAAAAAAATATTCTATTTATTAAAAAAAGAATATGAGAATGTTTGGGACTACTATAGCTTATTACAAATGTAGTTATAAATTGTTGTGGTGAAAATATTTTTTTAAAAACTATTGTAAAAAGGACCTACATAATGTAACAATTTCTTAAAAACAGTAGCCAACATAATTGTTTGCATGTTTTGAAATGCAAAGCATTAAGAAAGTTTCCACATAAACTTTATATTTATAATGAACACAGTAGTTTTCAAAAAAGTAAATTTTTACATAGCTGCTTCACAATTACATAATTTACATTTACAAAACTCTACAGTTGTCCCAAAAAAGACTTTAAGTCTATTAGGAGAGAAAAAATTTAAAAACATGTAAACAATTAAACTATGAAATCAGTTGGATTCATCTCTTTTTTTTTCCCCATTTCTTAACTGGACACCGAATACATGCCCACATAGGAGATTTTATCTGTAATCCTATAGTTAGAGCTGTCAACAACTGACCCGACCCGAACCCGACCTGAAAAATTCCGGTTCGGGTCGACCCGTTAAAGAAACGGGTCGGGTTCTGGTTTTAAATTTGGACCCGTATAGCAATCGGGTCGGGTTCGGGTCAACCCGTTAACCCGATTCCGATCCGAAAACAACCCGTGACAACCCTCAACCCATCAACTGTATGAGCCATTGAGCCTAATCCTATGAGGGTTTTAATAACGTCGAGCGGTCAAGCACTTGAGCCAATGAGTCATCGAGCGAATAAGCATAAGCTGAGGGCTGTCGTTTAGGGATTTCTCATTTCTGAGTTAGGGTTTCTCTATCTCCGTCTCCGTTCTCCGATTCTCTCGCTTCTTGCCTTCCTCCAGGCCGTTCACACTCGCAGTTCGCACCTTTGAAATTTGGTCATCCTTGCTTGGTTTGTAAGACTGTAATCACTAGTTAGTGAACTCATTACTCATGAATAACTTTGTTTTCGTTTTTTTAGAAGTATTTTGGCATTTTGTTGAGTTTTGGTTTCTGATCGACTGATCTACTATTCTACATTATTTGCTGAGTTTTGTAAATGATGCTTCAATTTTCAATTTGTTCATTCTAAAGCCGAAGGCCCTAAAGCCTAAGCCGGTGATTCCTTGAGCTTGAGCTTGTGACTTTTACTTAATTTTGTTGCAGGCTTGCAGCCTTGCAGGTTCATTAATAATTGATTATGCTTAGTTACTGAGTGAGTGACAGCCCTAGATGTTCATTGTTCAGATGACGAATATTAGAATTCAAAATTCAGATAAGATGAATTAGTGAATGATAAAGAAGCTATCTACTTGATGCTTGACTGCTTGAGCAATGAGCAACAACAACTCTGGTTGTGATTTACTAATTTTTTTGTGTATTTGTAAATTGTAAATTGTAATGTATCATTGTATATTTGTATCTTGTATTTGTAAATTGTAAATTTATAAATTGTAACGTGTCTTGTATTATAGAAATTAGAGTTTTTGTTTATTAATCATAATTTTTTTGTATTCATTTATTATTTCATTGTTTTTTGGTTTATTAATCATATTATTTCATAAATTTTTCTGTTTTACATTTTTCTTTCTAAAAAAATTTCGGGTTGGGTCCGGGTTCAGTAATTGGACCCGTATAACTAAACGGGTCAGGTTCAGGTCGACCCGTTTAGCTTCGTGTCAGTTCGGGTTCGACCCGAACCCGACCCGTCAACCCGAATTAACAGTCATACCTATACTGCGAGAATTTTTTTTTGTTGAAATAGAGATTGTGCCTCAATTTAAGATGATCTTATAAAATTAACAAGAAGGGTCTTACATGATTTTTGGTCATTCACTTAGAATTGGAATAAAAGTATTAGTAAATTTTTTTTTTTTTTTGGTTTGCAAATAAAACAATACTGATAATCTTAAAGTACTACACAATAAATTTTACTTTGCCATTACAGAGAGGTAAGGGAGAAATAGAGAGAATGTGATGAGATATCTGCCTTTGCTTCCTCTAATAGTTTTTTTTTTTCTGTTTTAACTTTTTAATGTCTCTCTAATCACTCATTGCCTAATACCTATCTGATATATATATATGATCTAAACTTTTTTTATATTGTTTTCTTTTAGTTATTAATACTGATGAAATTGATGGGTGTCAGTCGGTGGTCCGGCAGAAGTTCGACGTCAGGCGGTGGTCAGGCTGAAGTCCGGGAGTCAGTCGATGGTCCGGCCGAAGTCCCACGTCAGGTGGTCGTCCGACAAAAGTTCGGGCATCAGTCGATCGTCTGATAGAAGTCCAGCGTCAGGCAATGGTCCGGCAAAAGTCTGGCTTCAGACGGTGGTCCGGCAGAAGTCTGGGCTGTGGTTGAATAAGAGCTAGGTGGCAAGAGCAATCTCTGATATCTATCTTGCTTTCTTGCTTGGGATCTCTTCTCTCATAATGATGATTTAGTTTGTTCCATAGATAATTTACTCATGAAAGAAGAAATTGAAACCGAAAAGGGAGAGAACTCATAGTTTGGAATTCAACATGAATCAAAATAAATTTTCTTCTGATTGAAATCTTGTGAAAATCATCTTATTTAAGATTTTGTGGATTTAAGATTTATGTAAATTCATATTTTCATTTCGATTTCTTTCACATAATTTATAATATGAGTTCTTGCAAGAATTAGAGAATTTATAATGCATATTGTGAGTTCTTGTAAAAGTTAAAAAACTTAACCTTAAAAAAAGTTCTTATAAGAATTAGAGAACTCTTTAATCTTACAAAAACCTTAAGAAAAAAAAAAAATATGAAGATAAATAAAATTGCATGGTGTTGGATACAGCTGCTGGAGTTTAAGCTGGCCTATAATTGCCAAGCAAGATTACCTTCGATAAAGGCCGAGTGCTTCTTGGGCTTTAACTTATAGGGCCAATCCATTTATTAAGTGACAAAAATCCACCGGTATTGAATTAAAATGGGCTTAATCTGTAGCATAAGTTGTATATCAGCTTAGCCCAACACAAACCTAAAACGGCATAATTCTACTTTCGGTGGATAACCATCTCTATGGATCTCAGAGGAGGAGATCCTTGCTCTTGTGTCACTGCCCTTCTCCCGATGCTATCTAAAAATTCTTCTTAAATCTTAATCTCATTGGCGATTTTTCCGTTATCCTTTTGAACCCCTCGCATGTTTTAATTAAATCTATTAATGATTTGAATTATAGTAAAATTATTTCCCACATATCTTATTTTGTGAACGATTGTTACATAAAATTGATCAAATGGACTCCATTTTTTGACATTAGCGGAGATTCTCCCGTTATAAGCAGTTGGGATTATCCCGTTTTTTAATTATTCTTTTTTTATTTTAATAAATTTGTGCCAAAATATGTTTCAAAAATAAGAATTACCCAACCAACTCGGTCACCAGAGCCGACCGTTTTCTAAGGCAACTGACTAGCATTCTTTATAATTTTTTTTTTTTCTTTTCATTTTGTTTCCTGCTATTTTTTTTTTTTAATCTTTCTAAAATTTGTCCTAACTAATTTTGATTTCTCTGCCATCACATCCATCAACATCAAAGTCCACCATTGAAGTTTGAAGATTAATTGACACGTAAAGCTATCTCTCATTTAATGTATATAATTGGTCCAAAGTCTCTTTTTCCACACTTAAAAAATAATATTAAACTTTGTGAATAGAGAATAAAATAATATTGTATTGAAAGATAGAGATTGCCATAAGGTATTGACATATAAATACATAGCCAAGAGTCCTAACACTAGTTACAGGTACATAAGCAGGTATTAAATAGTTGTACATGTATTCTTTATTACGCCCCCGCAAGCTAATGGAGTGGGAATGCTTGTCCCGAAGAAGTTGATATATGTTAGTCGAGAGAGGTTTGGTGAAGATATTAGCGATTTGATCCTTGATAGAGACTGGGTAGATTTTTACAGTTTGCGACTAAATGTGATCACGAATGAAGTGATGATCGATGCCAATGTGCTTCGTTCGTGCATGAAAAAACTGGGTTGTTGGCGAGTGCTATAGCAGACATACTATCACAGTGTAGGCTTGTAGGAGAGTGAAGTTGGATGTTAAAATCAAGCAGAAGTCTTCACATCCATATGATGTCGGTGAGAGCCAATGCTATGGCCCTGTACTCAGCTTCTGTTGAAGAACGGGCAATCATATGTTGCTTCTTGACGGTCCAGGAGATGAGAGTGTGGCCCAAAAAAGTGCAGTAGCTAGAGGTCGATTTTCTTGTGTCCTTATCACCTGCTCAATCCGCATCCGAGAAGGATTTTAGTTCCAGTGTACCTGGCAGAATAGGAATACCAAATGATAGTGTACCATAGATATATCTTAATAAGCGATGAAGTAAATAGAAGTGATAAGAGGAGGGATTGTGCATATTTTGACAAAGTAAATTGACTGCATAAGAGATGTCTGGCCGTGTTAATGTGAGGTATTGCAACGATCTCGTGATTTGCCTGTATATTTTAGGATCGGTCAGCAGCTGTGAGGTGGGAATAATATCTGGAACCTTTGTACACAACGGGTTGGACAGAGATTTAGTGTTGTTAATGCCGGCCAACTTGAGAATTGAGGCAGCATAATTTGTTTGAGATAAGAAGTAAGAATTATGATTTGTCTTATTTTGAAGTCCCAAGAAGCTGTTGGCAAGATCAAGATGTTTCATGGAGAACCTGGTGTTCAGCTGAGAAATGATAGTAGCAATCATGGAAGAATTATTTCCTGTTAATAGTATGTCATCCACATAGATAGCTATGTAAGTATTATCATTGTGAAGAACAAAGAGTGATGAATCTGCTTTTCCATGAGCAAAGCCGAGAGTGTATAGGTATGTGGAAAATGTATTGAACCACTGACGAGGTGCTTGTTTGAGGCCGTATATTGCTATCTTGAGTTGACAAACATGATTCGGGTTGTTGTCATTTTCGAAGCCTTTCGTTTGTCTCATGTAGAAGATTCCCGTGTAAAAAAGCATTTATTACATCCATTTGATGTACATGCCATTTGTTGGTAAGAGTGATTGTGAGAAGGACTCGTATGGTAGGAAATTTAGCTACTGGACTGAAAGTCTCCAAATAGTTTATTCCTTATTATTGATTGTTGCATTGGGCAACTAATCGAGCTTTGAACCTTACAATGGTACCATCAGAGTTGTATTTTGTTATGAACGTCCAACGGTTGCCAAGTATAGGTACATTTGGACGAGGTGGTACCAGCTGCCAAGTTCCCTAACATTGTAAAGCATGAAATTCATCTGCCATGGTTGTTCTCCACTGATAGTATTTGCTTGCTTCATGATAGTTGTAGGGTTCAGGTGGTGGAGAGATTTGAGAATGATTTTGAATGTGAAGCAGGTTGAGTTTTTCAATTGGATTGAGAGAACCAGTTTTGAGTCTTGTAGTCCTAGGATGGCCCGAAGTAGTTGTTGGAGAAGCAGAAGGTGAAGCAAGATCAGAGAAATTTGGGAGGATGAAATATCAGTGGAAGAGATAGGCAATTCTGTGTAAGTGGAATTTGCAATGAGTGATTCCTACTAAGTTGCTGGCCGAGAGATAGGATAATTGAGTTTGAAAACAGTATTGTGTTGATTGGGATGGTGTGTGGTAGTTGAAGGAACAAAAGGAGATGAAGGAATTGAAGTAGAATTTTGTGGAAGCTGAGAGGAGATGTGTTGTTTGAAAGGAAAACAAGTTTCATCAAAGACTACATGTCTTGAAATAAATATTTTGTTGAATATAGAAGAAAGACACATTGCCGAGAGCGAGATTAAAGTTTGTTCCTTTGAATTGGTGGAATCCAGGGAAAGCAAGCTTCCAAATATTTTGAGGACGGTGTAGTCAAGTAATTGTGAAAAAGAATGTATAGAGGATAGGTAAAGTTAGTTGTGGAAGAGGGTAGGCGATTAATGAGATATGATGCTGTGAGAAAAGCATCGGGCTAAAATGAGTGTGGAAGAGATGAACTGTGCAATAAAGTGCGAGTGGTTTCTATTAAGTGTTTGTGTTTGCACTCTGCTAGACCGTTTTGTTCCGGTGTATAACGACAAAAAGTTTGATGTTGAATTCCCTATTTAGTAAGAAAGGTTTTGAAGTTAGAATTCAAATATTCAGTGCCACCGTCAAATCGCAGACATTTAATTTGAAAATTGGTTTGTTTTTCCGCAAAGCCTTTGAAATCAATAAAAATATTAAAAACTTCATATTTGTGCCACATGGGAAAAACCCAAGTAAAATGAGAGAAATAGTCGATAAAAACCACATAATATAGAAAGCCTTGATGTGAAGTTACCGGGAAGGACCCCAAACATCAGAATGAATAACAGCTAATGGAAAACATGCTCTATCAAATGAATTAGAAAACACAAGTTTGTGTCCTTCTGAAATTTTATAGCTAGAGCAAAAAGAAGCATTAGTAGGTATATGCAACGACTTATTATTAACATAAACTAGATGAACGGTTTGAGCATTAGGATGCCCTAGTCTTTGATGCCAGATGGAGGAGTTTTGATGCTTGGCGGAAAGAACAGTCTTGGAGTAGGAGGAAGCAAGAAAATGAATTGGGTAGAGTCCTTTGTTACTTGGGCCCGATAGCAGAGTTTGACTTGTTGTCAAGTCCTTAATAATAAAACCATGTGAATCAAAATAAACTGATACATTGTTATCTTGAGTTATATTAGAAATGGATAAAAGATTGTGAGATAATTTGGGAACGTGAAGAAGATGATTGAGTTTAAGCTTGTTGTACAGTGTTGGCAGAATGCCATTGCCTGAGTGAGCAATGGGTAAAGATTTTCCATATCGATGGTGATATTATTGGATCCGTTGTAAGAGCTGGCCTGAGAAAGGCTGTCTATAGAGTTTGTAAGATGTGCAGATGCGCCGGAGTCCAGGTACCAGTCTGTGTTGGAGGTATCATTTGTAGCAACCAGGGCACGGGATGAGGGCTGTGTCGAGTGTGTTTCCGGAGGATTGACCGTAATATTAAGACGATGCTAGCAATTATTGACAGAATGTCCTCGTTTGATGCAGATTTGACACTGAATGCTAGTAGTAGGATTCGTTCGACACGATTGAGCTGAGTTACGGTCGCGTCCTCGTCGTCCCCTACCTCTGTGAGAATATAATGCTGTAAAGGAATCGACTATCGAGACATTTCGAAGAGCTTCAGCCTAAAGATTGATTTCTTCATTGATTAACAGCGAGTAAAGATTGTCTAGATCAATTGGATTGAGCATCGTGCGAATGGAAGTCTTGAAGGCATTGTATGATTGTGGGAGACCATTGAGCGTGTAGAGGATGATGTCTTCTTGATCAAGAATCGTGCCTGCAGCAGCGATGTTGTCCATGATTGTTTTGATATGCGTGAGGTATTACAACATTGTCTGAATCTTCATTTGAACATTATGCCATTCATTTTTTAGCTATATTACACGTAATCTGTTGGAGGATTGAAGCATGCATTCGATTGTAGCCCAGATGGCCGAGGTAGATTCAAGATGAATTACATAGGGCAGAATCGCCAGTGAAAGCGTGGAGCATAGTGCCGCCACTAGATTTTGATCAACAAGAACCAATTCTTGATATTTTAGATTAAGTTCTTTGCTGTCATCTTGACGATCTATGTAGCGATCATGAGTGGACGCCATCGGAAGAAGAAAGGAGGCGAAACCATTGGCGTTGAGGAGTTTCAAGATTTGAGATCTCCATACCGAATAATTGCCGGCTGAGAGAGGCATGTGAACACTGATCTTGATGTTGGATATGACGAATTTGAGAGCTGCTGGGATGTTGAAGCTGCCATCCCTCTCTGAATCTTGACGATTCGTGAGCTGAGATGTGGAAGAAGCTTCCATCGTGTCGGAGAGAAGAATAAAGATAGAAGCAAGACGAGAACGAAGAGCTCAGAGATGAAGAGCTGAGGAAAGCTGCTCTAATACCATGTGAATAGAGAGGAAAATAATATTGTATTGAAAGACAGAGATCGCCATAAGGTGAATACAGTGGACATATAAATACATAGGCAAGAGTTCTCACACTAGTTACAGGTACATAAGCAGGTATTAAATAGTAGTACATGTATTCTTTATTAAACTTCGATTAAATAGAAACCTTTCTTTCATTAGAAAAAGGGCAAGACAGTATCATTCTCGCAAGTCTCTACATTCCTTTGCTCCCTTAACAAAGCTTTTCATTAAAGATCATTGGGACTATATTTATCAAAAATCATGAATAAACAACAAGTGGATTCAATTAAAGGCTTTTTAGGGTTCTAAATCAGCTTTTTAATGTAGAATTTTATTGAAATAAATTTTTTTACTAAAAAACTGTTTTAAAAAATAGTGAGAAAATTATCCTAAAGGTTTTGTTTGGGATAGTTTTATTGTTGGTTTTTAAAATAACTTTTTAGTATAAAAATTTCTTGAATTAAAAAGTTTTATATAAAAAAAGCCATTTCGAAAGCAATAAAGAAGCAGTCTCAAACGAAGCCTAGGGACGGCTTTTTTATTGCTTTCTAAAACGGAGTTTTAGTACAATTTTTTTTTATTTTGAACTAAAACTCCGTTTTAGAAATCAATAAAAAAGCCATCCCAAACGAAGCCTAAGTCTTCTTTAGAGACAACTTTTGGCCACAACTTTATTGTTGCTTTTAAAAAATTATGTTAGAAAGCTACTATAAAAATTAATAAGAAAACTATATCAAATGAAGTCTAAGCCATTTTTAAAGATACATTGGCATTCGTTTTTTTTTAATTGAGTATTAAGTATGAATTAGTCACATTAAACTGCGACATTTCGATGACCCGGTTAAGAAAGTATCTGTATTAAAATCTTATGTTAAGGAAGATAGAGGTAGATCTAAAAAAGACTTGTTCATAAAATATTAAAAATGACATTTCTTTATTATTAAAATTTTGTTTTAAAAGCAGTAAAAAATTAGTTCCAAACAAAGCCTTAATCTTTAGCTATTTAAAAGGCACATTTTTCTCTCACTTCTATTACTAATGCTGAAATTAGGGGTGTCAATTTCGGGTCACGGGTCGGGTTCGGGTCGAACCCGGAACTGACCCGGGTTCAAACGGGTCGACCCTAACCCGACCCGGGTAGACAAACGGGTCGGAAATCTGAACCCGGACCCGACCCGGCGGGTAGCCGGGTTGACCCGACCCGACCCGGTTTAGGGTTCTGCCGGCGCCGGAACGGCGGCAGGCGGACGGCGGGGGCGGAGGCGAGCGGGGCGGACTCGAGCTCGAGCAGGGAGGACTCGACTCGAGCGCGAGCGGGGCGAACGTGAGCGCAGCAGCGGGCGCGGGTGCTGGTGCGGGCGCGCGGGGCATGGGGCGCAGGCTACGCGCGGGCTGGCACGCGGTGGGCAGCGGGCAGAGGCGGGATTTGAAATTTTTTTAATTAAATGGGTTCGCGGGTTGACCCGGCAACCCGTCGGGTCAACCTGAACCCGTCCCGTTTTTTAAACGGGTCAATTTCTGGAACCCGAACCCGACCCGTTTTGAAATCAGGTCGGATTCAACCCGGATTTTTCAGGTCGGATCCGAATCGAATTTTCGTGTCGTGTCAAATATTGACACTCCTAGCTTAAACCAAGGTTAACAACCTTTGCTTAGCTTGGAATGCTCCTGCAGCCCTGCAAAGTTCTACTGTTTTAAGCATTAATGGCGTAAGGACTCTTTCTTCTTGGTTTAAATGACAAGAAATGATATCAACTGTGTGTAAGCATTGTAATTTCCATTGTTCCTTCTGTTTTATTTTTCTATTTTTTTGTTTGGTCATAATGAATTCCTTAAAATGAAGAAATATTCCTTTTATATTTATCATTTTTTAATAGACAACATCTTCCTAATGTAAAAATGTTTTTTTTTTATATTAATTCTATATCAGAAAATTAAAATTGTAATGTCTTCTAATCAATTTAATAACATACTAATATAAAAATGTCTGAATATATCATAAAAAATAATAAGTATAATAATCAATTTTTTTTAATAATGACAATGTATTAAAAAAAATACATAATATATATATATATATATATATATATATATATATATATATATATATATATATATATATATATATATATATATATATATATATATATATATATATGTTTTGATATAGAATAATTCTAAAATAAAAATATTTATATGTAATCGGATAATTCTAATTGTTGCGGGCTAGAATATATGTGGCGATAGAATGAGAAAATTTTCGTCTAAGCGTTGTACGAATATCTAGCACACACAAACAGGAGATAAAAGAACACCATGATTTTTACGTGGAAAACCCTAGAAAGGGAAAAAACCACGGGGCCACGCCCAGTTGAAAAGTTCCACTAGTATAATTTGAGATACAAGAGACTGATTTGTCCCACAAGTTAGGACGATCAGATTACAATGAGTTTTTTCTGAATTGAAATTCAGTTACAAAGTCGAGCAGAATTTCGGCGTCACTCGGGCATCTGGCGGGATTCTGGCTTCGTTCTGACGACGGGAAAAACTCCGGCGGTGGTCGAGGAGGAGCAGTTCTCTCCTCTCCTCTCCTTCTCTTCTCTTCTTCTCTTCTTCTTCTTGCTTGGGTCTCCTCTTATGAGAAATGAGGGGTCTATTTATAATTTTTCTAGAGTGGCATGGCTCATAAATAGGTGTGAGATCAGGGGCAAATAGGGAGTGGCCGAATGGATGGCTGATATTGAATCCTTCGATCGTCCACCGTTCATTTGACATTTGAAGGCCTTAGTGATGTCAGAATTTGGCGATATTGGGCTCGTTGGATTCGTCTCGTCGAGCCGTTTGACTCGACTATAAGCTAGTTAAAATCGGAGACCATTTGGTAACTCAAATTGTGGTACGAGCTTTTCAACAGCACTTCGGGCGCTTGATTTGGGCTCCTTTGGGCTCGGATTGAGTTGAATTTGGTGTCGTTGGGTTCGTATTTTCGAGACGCTCAGTTTGACTATAAGCTCACTTAAATCGGAGTTCAGATGCTCCCGGGTTTAATTTTTGAAGTTTCCAATTCTGTTTTGCCTTGAGATTCATGCTTGATCAAAACAATTTTTAAAGAATATATCATTAATAATTCTAATACAAATACTAAATAAAGAATACATGTTTTTTTTTTTTTTTTTTTAAATAACACTACATTTATATATTGTGCTCATACTCATAGTTAGGTTTGTAATCAAAATTTTGATGCAAAACTAAATAGTTATTTATTGTTTATTTAGTTATTTCATAGGACTCAAATAAAATTTTTGACAAATTAACATATAAATGAAAAATCAAAATTTTAAATATATATAAAAAATGGTTGAGAACTTGTTGCTATTGAGGAAAGATTTTTAAAGATATATATGATTACAGCTTGTTTGAGACAGCTTTCTTATTATTTTTAAATCATTTTTTTAGTACAAAATTTTTTTGCATTATAATTTTTATAATAAAAAGCTATTTTAGAAACCAATAAGAATGATATCCCAAACATTTGCACAAATAATTTTTACTGTTGCAGCTACGTGCTTCGAGATCACGGAGATATTCTTAACGCTGTGGAAACTGGCGCAGGTGGAGGGTTTTGGTGCATATGTGAAGGCATATAGGGCGAAGAGGTTGGTAGTGAGGACAGAGGTGAGCATGACGGGTGGAGAGCACATGTGCACAAGGTGGCATGCCAGAATCTAGCGTTGTCGTCGCCAATCTTAAGGGAAATTGATCTCATCACCGGAGGCTTCAACATCGGTTACTGGAAGAGTATCGCCAGTCAACTATCGCCGCCGGCGACTGCTTGCCTTCGGATGGAAGAACGGAGGGACGAGGAGAGTTGCGAGCCTGTGACTAAGGGTGTCAATTTCGGGTCACGGGTCGGGTTCGGGTCGGACCCGGAACTGACCCGGGTTCAAACGGGTCGACCCTAACCCGACCCGGTTAGGCAAACGGGTCGAAAATCAGAACCCGAACCCGACCCGGCGGGTTGTCGGGTTGACCCGACCCGGAACCGTGACCCGAAATCGCCGTAGCGCGGAGCGGCAGCAGCGCATTGCGCATTCGCGAGAGCGCGGGCGGAGCGCTGGCGGAGCGCCGGCAGCGCGGGCAGAGCGCCGGCAGCGCGGGCGGAGCGGGCAGCAGCGCTCGAGCGCGGGCGGCGGCAGCAGCGCGCGAGCGGGCAGCAGCGCGCGAGCGCGAGCGCGGACGCGGTCGGGCGCGAGGGTGGACGCGGGCTGGCTCGGACTCGGACTGCGTGTTTCGGGTCAAACGGGTTGACCCGGCAACCCGTCGGGTCAACCCGAACCCGACCCGTTTTTCAAACGGGTCGATTTATGGAACCCGAACCCAACCCGTTTTGAAATCGGGACGGGTCCGGGTCGGATTTTCATGTCGTGTCAAATATTGACACCCCTACCTGTGACCAGTGACTGAAGAAATCCGCCCCTGATTTGGGACAACTTCTTACAGCTTTCTAAAATAATATTTTAATATAAATTTTTTTTCAACTAAGAAACAAAGAGAAAAAGATATATGTGGTAGTTTCTATCCAGATTACTACCATAGTTTTTTCAGCCTTTTTTACATGCTTTCTTCTACATTTCATTGTTTCTTGTAGCATTTGCTCCATTGTGCCTCTCATATCAAGGGGAAATTATTACATTCGTTGTCCGGATTCGTCCGGATACCAATCTAGATGCGCCACATCATCAAAATATACCCGATCCTAGTGTATTTGGGTGACGTGGCCCATCTGGATTGGATGTCCGGACGTCCGGTGACCGGACGTAATAATTCGCCCATATCAAAAGACTACAATGCAAGCTTATGCACGATGCACTAAAGAACATGACTATTAGGTTTGTTGATATCGACATGAAACCACATAAATGTTCTTCATTTGCAATTATTAATGCAGACTTTCTTTCCATTTATTTCGTGTTCATATTATTTTTTTCTTGAATTAGAAATGTTTTTGAGAAACATATTATTATATTTTACATATTTTAATAATATGATTTAATATTGAGATCTCAGTGAACTAAATATTTTTGAATATGATTTAGTTGGCATATTATTCACATTTTAAATTATATCACAATATTTTCAACACATTTGCAATTTGAAATATGTCATCATAGTTAGGGCTAACATTGTGTTAAACTTTATAAAAAAAATTTTTATTCTTAAATTCACCTTAATTATAAAAAATCCACTTACTCAAAACACAAAAAAAGAGTATGCATAGCCATAGAATCCTCAACAATAATAAATTATAATGAGAGTCGCCCGGTCTTTAATCTTAATTTGAATAGAAATAGTGCAATAAGTTTTTTTTTAATTTTTTTTTAGTGATGTATAAAATAATTTTTTAGTACAAAATTTTTTGAATTAAAAATTTTATACTAAAAAAATTACTTCATAAAGCAACAAAAAAAAAACTTTTCCAAACAAAACCTAAATATAGTAAAAGATTAATAACTCAATGATTAAAGAATATATTTTGTTTCTTTTTTTACCCAAAACTCTTCTTCATTAAGAAAAAAAGGAAGAGGTCTAAATAGGAAGTTGGTCTTGATTTTTTCGTTTTTTGAAGTTTTGGCTATCACTACAGGAAAAAACTGCACATTACCGGCGGAATTTTTTTTACCGGAGAGTCTAAAGCTAGCGGAATTATTTCCGCGGTCTTTTCCGGCGCATTTCCGACGGATAAAGTTCAAATTTTTTCGACAGAATTTCCGAAAATATTTTCCGGCGGATTTTTTTCCGCCGAAAAAAACATATTTTTGCTGATTTATTACGACGGAAAAAGTTTCGGACACTTGATTTTCCGGCGGAACAAAATTTTTCGCCGGAAAACCGTCGGGGAAACTTTAAAAATCCACCGGAAACTATCAAATATTCCGCCGGTTTTTTTTTATTTTCCTGTAGTGTATCACTCGAAAGGTGTTTGGTTCGAAGCTAAGAATGTGTTGTGTATATGAGTTTTAACTTAATTAGGTGAGAAAAGTCCTCACCCAAAAAAAAAAATTCAACGGTCCCTCAACAGCCTCTTAGGCCGAAGCTAGAAAGAGTTAAAGCTTCACTAACAACAGAGACAGAGCTAATTTGCCAATTCATTTCTTTTTATGTAAAATGGAAGGTGGTTGGAAGTTGGAAAAAAGTAGATAAGCTGTGCCCATCTGTAAAAGTGGTGGCGTTGAGGACCCCCAAAAACTAAAGGTGGTAGTGCTAAGGCAAAGCACACCAAAAAAAAATTTTCCTTAAAAGCAAAGAGGTAGTGAGAGGAGAGACTCTACACAAAAAAAGTGATTGACAGACAAAGAAACTGAGAGTTTGTTTTGTTGCTTTGGATGACATAGAAAACCCATATGACTTAGCGTACAAATCAAAGTGGCCTTAGGATTGCTGACACTGTTGGTGTTCCTCTTCTTCAAATTCTTATTTTCCAAGTTCTGATTTTAAAGTATGAGAGATATAGCATCTCGCTTTCTGGAGCTCTCATCTCAGTTTTGATTCATTGGTTTTCAGGTACCTTTTTTTCTTCTTTTGTTTTTGTTTGTGGGTTTGAAATGTTTTTTTTTGTGTATTATGAAAAATCATCAAAAGATAGAATTTTGGATGATATTAAGGCACAAATTTCAGTGTGGATAGAATAAGTTTTTTGGAATTTTGAACTCCGAAGTACAAATCAGAGACACTTTTTATACTAATTTTTGAAGCAAAAAACTTTTTGGATGAAGACAAAACCTTTTATCAATTCAGTATTATTAGGAAGTTCAATCATAATTTTTATAAAATATCACTTAACTTATGGCGGTTTAGGATATTAAACATGAGTGAGCACTCGTAGGAGAAAAAAATAGAATTTTGGATATATTTTGGTTTCTTTTAAGATTCTTTCTGTTGATTGTATGGGGGAAATATGAAATGAATTTTGATGAATTGTTTTGATGTTTGGAACTGCAATCACCAATTCACCATATTTTGGAATTTTTATGAAGATTTGTGGAGATAGTTTGAAACAACCAAATGATGAAAGCAATACATTTTATTTTTAATAGAAAAAAACTGGGTTTTTTAGTTTTTTGAATTCAGTAACTAAGCTTAATGATGACACAATAGCACTATTTTTCGAGTTTCATTTTCAGGCTTTGGCCCTCTTTTGATCTCTCTTGGTTGTCGTCATGCTTTGTTCGATGAATAAATATTTTGAAGTTTCAGTTGTAGGTAAAGTCTATGTAAAACTGCCATTTGATTAAGTCAAAAGCATATGAGACGCTTCTTTTTCTACGACTAAGGCTTTGTTTGGGACGGCTTTCTTATTGCTTCTTGAAACGGTTTTTTAGTATAAAAATTTTAATTTTTATACTAGAAAGCAGCTTTATGAAGCAGGAAGAAAGCCGTCCCAAACGAAGCCTAACTCATACAAGAGAAAAGATGAAGTTGATTATTTTTAGGTGGTTTTTATGTATATAAGACAAAAGTCTTCTTTATTTTTGGTTCTTTAATTGTTATTTTACATTGTGTTTTTGAACATTCATGTCGGTAGAGAAAAACATAGTGTTTAATATTTTAGCATTGCATGAAGGACCAACAAAAACACAAATACAAGAGAAGTGGGGAATCATAAGATACATCGTAATTTTTTTTTTGAAAATCCCTAAAAATGGTTTAAATTTTGGAGAGGGGGGGGGGTTTAAAGTAATTTGATTTTAGTATTTGAATTAGATTACAAGTGGAGCCTGGGGGGGGGGATTTTTTTGATGGGGGGGGGGAATTGGCTGAAGTTGAAAATTTCTTTTGGTAGGAATGCAATAAAAATGGGGGGGGTGGGGTTGGGAGGATGTTGATGGGGGGGGGCTGCTTTTATAAGGGGTGACGTGCATTGAAATTATTGAGTTTATGGGGGGGGATGAATTGGGGGTATCCATTAGGGGTAGCAAAGGTCATTGATAAGGAGGTTATTGATCGGGGGTGGATTGTAGGGGTGGGGGTGTAACGTAGGTTGGGGGGGGGGGGGGGGTTTTACCTATAGTGGTTTTTGGATTGAAGTTGGCAGGTGATGGAGGTTGGAGGGGACCGTTTCAATCGGGGGGGGGGGGGGGGGGGGGGGTGGGGTTAGGTGGTGACGATTCGAAGGGGGTATTTGGGGGGGGGGGGTTTTGGTGGTTGATCTTGGGGGGGGGGGGGGGGGGGGGGGGACACCAAATCTGTGTGGCGGGGGGGGGGGGGGGGGGGGGGGGGCAGGGGGGGGGAGAGGGGATGGGGGGGGGGGGGGACCATAGCTGAGCGGGGGGGAATCTAAGGACTATTATCAGGGGCGGGGGGGGGGGGGGGGGTCATAGGGGGGGGGGTGGGGCATATTGGGGGGGGGTAGACAAGGGGGGAGGTCTAAGGGGGGTAGTCGGATGATAATGGGGGGGGGGGGTCAGGGGGGGATGGGGGGGGTGAATGGTCGGGGGGGGGGGGGGGGGGGGGGGGGGGGGGGGGGGGGGGGGGGGGTCAAAAGGACCAAGGGGGGGGGGGGGGGGGGGGGGGGGGGGGGGGTCGGGGTTATGGGGGGTCCGAGGATCATATTTCGGGGGGGGGGGGGGGGGGGGGCGGGGGGGGGGGGGGGGGGGGGGGGGGGGGGGGGGGGGGGGGGGGGGGGGGGGGGGGGGGGGGGGGGGGGGGGGGGGGGGGGGGGGGGGGGGGGGGGGGGGGGGGGGGGGGGGGGGGGGGGGGGGGGGGGGGGGGGGGGGGGGGGGGGGGGGGGGGGGGGGGGGGGGGGGGGGGGGGGGGGGGGGGGGGGGGGGGGGGGGGGGGGGGGGGGGGGGGGGGGGGGGGGGGGGGGGGGGGGGGGGGGGGGGGGGGGGGGGGGGGGGGGGGGGGGGGGGGGGGGGGGCGGGGGGTTTTTTTTTTTTTTTTTTTTTTTTTTTTTTTTTTTTTTTTTTTTTTTTTTTTTTTTTTTTTTTTTTTTTTTTTTTTTTTTTTTTTTTTTTTTTTTTTTTTTTTTTTTTTTTTTTTTTTTTTTTTTTTTTTTTTTTTTTTTTTTTTTTTTTTTTTTTTTTTTTTTTTTTATTTTTTTTTTTATTAACGGGGGGGGGGGGGGTTTTTTTAGGGGGTAAAGGGGTAAATCTTTTTTCAACTCATTTTGGGGGGGGGGGGGGGGGATTTTTTATATGGGGGGGGGGGGGGGGGGGGTGGGGGGGGGGGGGGGGGGGGGGGGGGGGGGGGGGGGGGGGGGGGGGGGGGGGACCCCACCAATAGGGGGGGAACCCCCAAGGGGGGTCCACATAGGGGGGGGGGGGGAAGGGGGGGGGGGGTTTCTTATAAAAAAAATGATATTTTTCGGGGGGGGGGGGAAAGGGGGGGGGGGGGGGGGTTGGGGGGGGGGGGGGGGGGGGGGGGGGGGGGGGGGGGGGGGTGGGGGGGGGGGGGGGGGGGGGGGGGGGGCTTTTGACACAAAAATTTTTATCCAAAGGGGGGGGGGGGGGTGCTTCTTTTTTGGGCTTTTCTTATATTTGGGTCTGGGGTATGGGGGTCATTATTTCTTTTTTTCATTTTTTGGGGGGAAGGAGGGGGGGGGGGGGGGGTTTGTCCGTTTTCAGATTCACCTTCGTTTTTTATTTTTTTGGGATTTTTTTTTTTTTTTGGGATGCAATGATTTTAACAACATATTTTTTTTAAAAAAAATAGTCAAATTTAATGAAAAAATTATTTTTTTAGGTGGTTTTTTTTTTTTTGTAAATCCCTTTTTTTTTTTTTTTTTTAGATTAGCTTTAACTTAGGGGGGGGTTTTCAGTACAGGTTTCTTACCACTTTCTTTTTTTCTAGGGTTTTTTTTAATAAAGTTTTTTGTTTTATAGTATTCCCCCCCCCCCCCCCCCCATATTCCCCCCCCCATATCTTTGTACGGTTTTCCATGGGCACAATTCTTCAATCAGATAATTTTTAGAGGTGTAGCATTTATAAGTGACATCATTTTTTTTACGTTTTTTTTTTTTAAAAAACGGTAAAAAAAACTATAATTTTTACCCAATTAAAATTGAAAAAAAAAAATAAAATTTGAGTCCCCCTTTTGTTAAGGACCAATGAATCACCTCCTTTTTTTTTTAAAAAATCTTTTTTTATTTAACCTTTTTTTTAGGGTTTTTTGTGTTTTTTTTTTGGTTTTATTGGAAGTTTTTGGGTGTTTGTTGGGGTTGGCCTTTAACAGAACCCCGGGGCTTTTTTTTTTATAAAATTGGGCCTTCTGTTTTTTGGTACAAAATCCCCCCCGTTTTGTAAATTTAAAATCAAGTATTAGCAAGAATATTGGGGCCTTGTTGCCTTAAATTTTTTTTTTAGTTTCCCCGTTGTATCCTTTTTTGAATTGTTTTTATCGAGCCTTAATTTTTTTTTCAAAAGTTTTTTTTTTTTTTTTTTTTTTGCCCCCTTTAGAATTGTCGTTTTTTTTTTTTGCAGCAAAACGTAAAAAATAGGATTTTGGTTTTTTTTTTAGGTTCGGGTGGTTTTTTTTTTTTTTTTTTTGGTTTGCGGCGGTGATTTTTTTTTTGGGGTTTTTCTGTTTTGGTTTTGACGAAAGTTTTTTTTTAATTTTTCAGAATTTTTATAGGTTTTTTCCTTTTTTTTTCTTTCTTATCCCCCCCCCCTTGGTTTAAATTTAAACCCCCCCCCCCCCCCCCCCCCCCCCCCCCCCCTTAATTCCCCCCCCCCCCCCCCCCCCCCCCCACCCTCTGGATTTTTTTCAATTTTTTATAATTCCCCTCCCCCCCCCCCCCCCCCCCCCCCCCCCCCCCCATATTTACTAATCCCCCCCCCCCTCCCAAGGGGACCCCAAATGGGGGGGGTGGAACTCTTATATGGGGTCATTGTTTAATTAAATTATACGTGGGGGAATAAACATTTATTTTATTTTAAAGTTTAATAATATCATTTTTTATGTATTTTTGGGGATTTATTTTTTAGGAAATTCTTAGAGATGTAAAATTTTATTATCTTTTTTTATTGATTCGTGTCGTTGATCCGTTCGATTTCGAGTATAAGCACGTAAAAATCGGAGACCGTAATAATGGTAAATTAAATAGTGTTATTTTTTTTTTCAACAGCGCTTCGGATTTGATTTGGACTCATTTGGGCTCGGATTGAGACGAATTTTGGAAGTCGTTGGATTCGTATTTTTGAGACACTCAGTTCGAATATAAGTTTGCTGAAATTATGATTTAGATGGTCTCTGAAATTAATTTTTGAAAGTTTCGTTTGAGATAAAAATCTCTTTATTGTTTTCTAAATAAGCTTTCTAATATAAATTATTTTTTTGTGCTAGAATTTTTTTTACTAAAATTTAGTTGATGTAGGCCTTGTTTGGAAATTGCTCTCTTCCTGCTTAATAAAATAATTTTTTTAATTAAAAAATTAAAATTTATTTTATACTAAAAAATTTTTTTTAAGAAAATGAAAGTTTATTCTCAAATAAAGCCTTAGAAAATAATAAAAAAATTTTCGAAACAATGCCTTATTTTAATTTACAATTTGAGTTTAATTTACAGATTATTTATAGAATTATGCTCAGAGTTTTATTTATCTCAATCATTTCTATTTTTTTTTTTTAACGCTATTTTTAAAGGGCTAATCATTAAAATTTATTCATTATTATATAAATTATAAAAATATTTAATATTTAATCACTACAACAACTACAAATTATGGGTTAGTTGGAAAAAAATTTGCGAAATGTTTTTTTTCACTTGCGTTTCAAGGCATTTGTTGGAGACGGTCGTTTTGTCATAAATTTTTTATTGAAAGTACGTTGCGAATTTGTTTTTTTTTTTAAATTCTAAATGGGCTTAAATGAAAGCCCATTTCAATTCTATTATAGACCTGTGAGGCCCATACAATATAGGTAAACTTGTTGAAGCTTTGAAAGATGTCAATAGCAAAGTTCTCTTAACATCCTGAATGATTTTTTATTGTAAACATATTAATAAAAATATACATATATGGACGGACATACACAAACACATATAATTATATAAACATGTACTTATGTATACATATTGTTTTTTATAAACATAATTAAATTACTATCAAGCATTATTTATATGTGACTTATTAAATTAATAAATTTATACAAAGTAATCATCAAGTCAAATACCTACTTTTTTTTCAATTCTAACCAGATGATGCCTCTTTTGCAAAAAAAAAATCTAATTAGGAGTGTAAGCGAGCCGAGCCGGTTCGAGCTCGATTTACTTATGTGCTCATCAGTCAAGTTTATCAAACTCACGAGTCGATTCCAAGCGTATAATTGAGCACATATATTATACGAGTTCGAGAATAGCTAGACTCGACTCGCAAGCTCATTGAACCAACTCGATTAAGCGGATCGGGACCGAGCTGGAAGAATAAAGAGGACGTAAGTCTGTCTCGTGCCACATGCGCTCGATGGGACGGAGGCGTACCTCGAATCGAGCTGCTTTAGTGTGGACCAAGGCGGACTGAGGCGGTGTGCGTGAGCTTAAATGAGATGATTGTGGGCCTCAGACTGAGGCGGCGTGCATGAGCTAACCTAATGACGCGTGCGCTCGGTGAGACGAAGCGGGAATTTGAAAATCAGAGTGGGAAAATCAGACTAGTCGAACTTGAGCTGCTCGATAAATCTAACTTTACTCCCTTTAAAATTGAAAAGAAATATATTTGTAGGCATTCATATTATTTATTCGAACTCGTAACATATTGATTAGAATTAATTTAGAGAATTCTAATTGAATTCAAATCTACTATAATTTAAATTGAGATAGTTTTCTTACTATTTTTATAATAATTTTTTTAAAAAAATTATTGAAAATAGCGAAAAAATAATAATGAAAAAAAGATTATTTAAATGGAGTTTAAACATTTTATAAGAATTTAAAATTTTTAATACATAAAAAAATTGTATTATATTCATCTTAAGATAAATTAAGAATTTACAGGCAATTCTTAGAATTTTTATCCTAATATTTTGGAATAATTATTTCTCTTTTGAAAATCGTGCACTCATTAATTAGGAACAGAACAAAGTAAATAAACCGTAAACCTAATTTAAAATTTGTTGAAGTAGCCGTTGGAATGTCGTTGTCCAGAGTGGGATCCATATCGCGCATGGAAACAAATCGGATCCGTTAATCCCATCTGCTTCACGGATCGGATACAAACAAAGCTTAGCGGATCCTGTCCCCTTGTCCTCACATCCCAGTTCCCACGTTTAGTCCTATACTCACTATTTTCGTCTCCCTATAAATACATTTTTTTAACATCTAAATCCGCTTTCCAACTTTCGAGAAGAATCTTCCGAATCCAGCTCCGATATGCTACGAAAAGGGAACAAGCAATGGTGCTCTATTTTTTTGTAAGAACAAGCCCAAAATACATTTAATAAAAAATAGATTATAACCCAATTTAAAAGAGAAAAATCTAAAAATACAAAGTTATAATCAATCAATCAAGACAAATAACAACCGTTCTCAAGAAATAGAGAAATTATCATGTGCGGACACCGGACGGGAGAACCGTCCGGTTTTACGCTTAGGTACTGAGCGTTACCGAGCCTTGGTACCAAGCTCAATATCGGACGTGTCGCATTTTCATTGGAGTATGAACTCCGCACAAAATAATTTTTCCAAGAAATGGCACGAGCCTTCATACAACCAACTAGAAGACAGGTAAGGATCATCCATTGGAGGCAACATGCACAGACCAAACATCATCCCACATCCTAAATAAATGCCACCAATTAGAAGAAGAAAAGGGACACCATCACCACTAAAGTAAAAATAATAATAATAATAATAAAAGGTGAAGAAACAGTAAAGCAAATAGAAAGAGAAGAAAGAACAGGATAATAAGAATAAAGAAAATGTTATTTCGTGTGTCCCTCTACAGACTATTACAAGACATATATATAGGCTTAAACTATTTGGCTTGTCCAGTAGAACGAGTACAGCTGTAATCAAGAAAGTACAGAGTAATATTTTTATTTAATAATATTACTTATACACCCCTTCAAACTAACGGGTCCGAAGTGACCGTAAGTTTGTCCCGTAGTAGCAAGAATCTGGGCGTAGATAAAGCTTTGGTGAAGATGTCGGCGGTTTGATCCACGGTAGATATAGGTAGGAGACGAATGTTGCCATTTTGTAAATGATCTCTAAGAAATTTTTGATCGATCTCGATATGCTTCGTCTGCGTGTGAAACACTGGATTGTTGGTCAAAGCTATAGCGGAGGTATTGTCACAATACATGGTAGTGGGATCAGATTGCGGTATACCGAATTCTTGAAGAAGACGACGGAGCCAAAGCACGTATGCCGTTAGAGATGCTAACACGCAATATTCTGATTCAGTTGAGGAGCGCGCTACTGTATGCTGCTTTTTGACAGTCCATGTGATGAGATTTGAGCCAAGAAAGGAACAATAACCGGAAGTAGATCTCCTTGAGATGGGATCACCGGCCCAGTCCGCATCTGAAAAAGATGTTAGAACAAGATTAGATTTAGAAATTGGAAGTCCAAAATGAAGCGTACCTTTGAGATATCATAATAGCTTTTTAAGCAGATAGAAATGTAGAGGGAGCGGGTTGTGCATATGCTGAGAGAGATGGTTTATACTGTAGGCAATGTCGGGTCTAGTGATCGTTAAATATTGTAGTGAGCCGGTGATCTTCCTGTAGAGATGTGGATCTGATAATACAGTGTCCGAAGGTATTTGCTCGGGTGTCTTCGTGCAGTTCGAATTGGCTAGGGATTTTCAGTTGCTAAGTTGAGCGAGCTGCAAGATTTTAGAAGCATATAATTGCTGTGATAAGAAATAAGAGTTTGTCGTGTGAGTAATTTTTATCCCTAAGAAATTACTTGCTTCTCCCAAATGCTTCATAGTAAAGCGATCATTAAGTTTGGCTATGGTTGATTTTATAAAATTTGAGTTGTTACCTGTTATAAGTATATCATCGACATACATAAGCAAGTAAGTTTGAATACTGTTTTTGTTAAAAATAAGTAGCGACGGATCGGCATTACTATGGGAGAAACCAAGAGTGACAAGATACGAAGTGAATTTATTGTACCACTGACGTGGTGCTTGTTTAAGCCCGTAAATAGCTTTGTGTAAGCAACAAACATAATTAGGTGTTAAAGTGTCTTCAAACCCTTGCGGTTGAGACATGTACACTTTCTCGGATAGCGTTCAAGGCATTTGCCACATCAAGTGTTGTACCTGACAATTAAAATGAAGAGCGATAGTAAGAAGAATGCGAATTATAAGAAGTTTGGCTACCAGACTGAAAGTTTCATTATAGTCTATGCTGAACTCTTGGTGATTGCCAAGAGCTACCAGCCGCGCCTTGTGCTATGCCACAGATCCATCCGAGTGAAGCTTGAGACGATAAGTCCATTTGCTACCGAGTATTGACGCGTTTGGTGGTGAAGGAACAAGGCTCCAGGTTCCCTGCTTTTGTAATGCATAGAATTCATTAGCCATAGCGTGACGCCAGTGGGATGATTTGTTAGCTTCGGTAAATGAGGTTGGAGCTGCAGAGCCATCGTTATTGGTAATGGTATGCCATAAATTCATACGCACAACCGGTTTTAGAGAGTCTATTTTCCTCCTAGTAATCATAGGGTGAGAGACAGGTACAAGTTGTGCTGGAGAAGACCGTTCAGGGGATGGCTGTTGATGAACTGGACTTCCAGCGGAAACAGAATCATTCCGGGCCTGACTTCTTGGAGGCGGATGATCTGGAGTGATAGTCTGCTATGTTGTTTGAACAGAAGTCGGGATAAGCAGAAATGGGTTAGAAGATTCAGTAGTGTGTTTAGTAGAATTGTTGTTAGAAAAAGGAAATAAGTTCTCAACAAAAGTAGTATTTAGAGATATAAAGATTTTGTTATCTTGTAAATGGAGACACCGATATCCTTTGTGAGTATCAGAATATCCCAAGAAAACACACAGGTTGGATTTAGGTTGTAATTTGTGATGAGAATGCGGCGGAGCGAGTGGAAAACAGGCACATCCAAAAACCCGGAGGTGGACATAGTCTAGTTTTATGTGATGCAGCATTTCGAACGGAGAGACGTTGAAGGTGACAGAGGATGGCATCCTGTTAATCAAGTAAACCAAAGTTAGTACTGCATCTGGCCAATAAAGATATGGAACTGAGGCGGAGTGAAGTAGTGTTCTGGTGGTCTCAATTATGTGACGATGCTTTCTTTTCGCCACACCGTTTTGTTCTGGAGTATATAGGCAAGAGACCTGATGAGTAATGCCATTGTTAATAAGAAATTGTTGTATAACATTATTGATGTATTCTTTACCACCGTCAGTACGCAAAGTCTTAATGGTCATAGAGGTATATTTTTTAATTTGCAGTTTAAAATTTATAAAAACATTTGTAACTTTGGATTTGTGTTTGAGAGGAAAAAGCCAAGTAAATCTTGAATAATCGTCAACAAAAATCACGTAATATCTAAAACCTTGCATAGAAGATACATGGGATGGGCCCCAAACATCCGAGTGTATAAGAGAAAGTAAAGAATTTTGCCTATTAGTAGATTTATCAGAAACAAGTTTATGTGCTTTAGAGCTTTTACAGGATAAGAAAGTAGAAACTAAAGGAGCAATATGTAATTGCGGATTATTGTGAGCAATAGAAGATAGCGTTATTTCATGTGGGTGACCAAGTCTTGAATGCCATATATGTGAAGTAGATGTAGCCGAGAGAGCTTGATGTTCAACCCGTGAAGTTGTAGTCAGAATTTGATACAGTCCGTTGAGACACGGCCCTTGAAGAATTGCTCTCTTCGTCTTGAGATCCTTAATAATGAAATCGGAAGGATTAAAGCATATAGAAATATCATTATCTTGAGTTAGTTTTGAAATGGATAAAAGATTATAATGAAGATCGGGAGTATGCAGTAGTTGAGATAGAGTTAGCTTACGAGTTGGGGTTGGCAAAATGCCAGCCCCAGTGTGAGCTATGTTTACCGTCCGGCCATCTCTAATTGTAATATTATCATTGCCTTGATATGCGTTGGCTATTGTCATGTTGTCCAGAGATCGGGTGAGATGCGTCGTTGCTCCCGAATCAAGAAGCCAATTGTTGTATTGATTATTTGAAGTTGCTATGAGAGCTCTTGCGGAAGGAGTAGTTGAGGTGGGCACATATTGTTGATTAAGTCTGTGCCAACAGTTGGGTGCTGAATGCCCTTTCTTGAGACATTTTGGCAAAAAGATGTTTTGAGAAGCAGAGTTTCTGGCTGAACTGGAAGCAACATTCTGGATTTTGGGTTTGTTCTTGCGAAACTTGCCCCGATTTGCATATAGTGCCAGAGAAGGATCTGTAGTTGTTGTGTTACGAAGGGCGTCTGAAGCTAGGTTGATCTCTTCACTTAGTAAGATAGGGAAAAGCTGATTAAGAGATATGGGATGAAGCATGGTTCTTATTGCAGTTTTAAAAGATTTATAGGAGATTGGAAGCCCGTTTAGGATATAAAGAATGACATCTTCTGTATCAACCTTGGATCCAGCGGCTGCAATTTGATCAACGAGCGTTTTGATCTCCGCAAGATATTGGGTCATCGTAAGATTTTTAAGAGAAATATTGTGAAGAGTATTCTTTATTTGGATGACTTTTGACCTATTAGAAGATTGAAAACGGGTGGCAAGAACTTCCCATATTTCGGCAGTAGATTCAAGGTTAACAATGTAGGGTAAAATCGAAACGGATATGGTGGAACAGAGAGCGGCGACAAGAATTTTGTCTATTTGATGCCATTGGGAGAAAGAGGGATTGTTAATAGAGGATCCGTTCGGTTGAGAGATGAACTTAACTGGAGAAGGGGTGGATGAATCTAGGAACCGGTGAAAACCATGGGCGCTGAAAATCTTGAGGATTTGTGGTTTCCAAATGTCATAGTTCTCCGATTCAAGATGAATCGGAGCTATGTTCTTGATATTTGTCACTACGAATTTTAGTGAAGAGGAGATCTGCAACTCTCATTGCATTTCTGCGCTTGATCCTTCGTGATCTTCTGCGTCAGAGGAGGTCTCCATTTTAGACCCACTCTAATACCATGAAGAAACAGTAAATCAAATAGAAAGAGAAGAAAGAACAGGAAAATAAGAATAAAGAAAATGTTATTTCGTGTGTCCCTCTACAGACTATTACAAGACATATATATAGGCTTAAACTATTTGGCTTGTCAAGTAGAACGAGTACAGCTGTAATCAAGAAAGTACATAGTAATATTTTTATTTAATAATATTACTTATAAAAGGGACCACCAAGGTTGCCATCAAGCTAAGATCCTCTAGTGGATGAGCAGAAGGCCGCCTCATCATTGGCTGGCTAGACAATTAGAGTTCACCACAAAAAAATACAGCAACCAACAGAACACAAAAATCGGAGAGGAGGCCATAACAACAAAGGACATACACCAACAACACCAATTACTTAATTTTCTATTTCTCTCTAGAAAGTTTGGCAACACCATGGAATATGACTTTTTGAGCAGAACAACTTACATTCAAACTATACTCATGAAAAGCTTCATCTGGCTCATCCAATTCCTCTCCAGCATCCCTACAAGGCGAGGAGCAAGACCCATCCAACTAATTAGAATGATCCACAAGACTAAATGTGAATTTGGAAGCCAATTAAAATTTGAACTCATTAGAAGAGAAAAGCATAATCAGAACATCCACAAACAACACATTTATAATTGGCCCCAAACCCCCAGCCGAAATAATATTAGATACCAAAGAAGAGCGAGTATGTATACTAGGCACTTCAGCATTGTTATCCAAAGGAAAACCCACAGTAACGAGAGGCTGATCATCCAAACCAATATTATCATCGACATTCTCTTTTGACACAAAACCATCCAAAGGACTGAAAGCTTCACAGACCACGTGTTCCAAAGAACCCAAATTAGAAATTTGAGACATAATACGAGAAGCAATAGAATTAGGCATACAAGTATCAGTTCCCATTATCGTCTCATTATTATCACAAGAAACAACCATAGTCAAAACAAAATCCGGCTCCATATCAAACTCTTCAGCTGGACCAACCATAGCAACATCCACCTCAATATCGGCTACAACACCATTACCCCCATTAATGACCAACTCATTAGTAGGCATAATAGGACAATCCATAACAATAGGGTTAACATTTTCCAAACCATCAAAAATAGCAGTTGTATTCCCCATAGCATTCCCATCATACGAACGAGGATTAGAAGTAATAGTAGGAATAGGCTTCAGGACAGGGAAGTGGGAGCGGCATTCACCCCTAACATGTCCAATGTAATTATTGGAACCACAAAATGAAGAAAATTCTTCCATCTCAACATTCTAAATGTATTCAAAATTTTCAGGACCTAGTCATACTTTGTCTGGATATTTTTTGGTAATATCAAGCTCAACTAAAACACGAGCAACAGAGAGCCGGGAGCCCATAGAGGTGGCATTTTCAACTTTTAATGGTCAACCAAACATAGAACCCAAAGCATGCAGGATCCGAGGAGAAAAGAGATGGGGCCTTAGGTTTGGAAAGGAAATCCAAATGGGAATTACAGAGGACTCAACATTTATATCAAGTGAATGTGACCATTTTGTTAATTTCATAAATCAATTATTAACAAAGTAGGATCTATGACAAAATACTTTGCTATAGTCCGGATCATTGAATAACTTAATCAGAACGTGCGACAGATCAAATATAGTCACAGAAAACCCAGTATTAAGCTTTAGGTTAAAGAAGAACTTGTAGATATAATCCAAACTAGAATGCCGTGATGGAAAAAACCCAACCAATGCAAATGGTAAGGGAGCCACAAGAGCTAGAATCTCCTCTTCCATGATCCATAAGGAAGGCAAACCACGAAAGGAAGATGGCTTGAAGTCAGCAATCCAAACAGTAGAGGAAGAACCAACTAAGGCATCAACGAAAGATCTCGATTTCAAAGATCCATCCAAATATTAGGATCACAAAGACGATTCACCACCATTTCGATTGCAAAGGACTAGGAGGTGGACGAATTGAGTATGTCAAATTAAAAAAAAAAACACGAAAAGCTGAAACAAAATAAAGAAGAAGAGGGAAGGATTCTTCCTTGAGATCACATGCAAACGGTGACGAAAGCCTCCGGGAGGCCACCCGAATTAAACCCAAGTAGGCCGGAGGAACACGCATGAACGAACTGGAGAGCCGCAAAATGCTTCCTCACCAGCAAACGGAGGCAAGTGCTGCCGGGAGGCAAAAACCCTAGTAGGGCGGAGTCGAGGCCGCTATAGTGCTCTGGTTTTTTTTTATTTTAATGGTGCTCTACTTTGAGAACTTTGGAGACCTTCATTAGGGCATCTTCAACAAAAAAAAAATTATTTTTTTATTTCAAAATATGATCATATCAGACAATAATTCATATTCATTCGAATTTCATTGCTCAATGCCGAAATAAAACTAAAAAATGCATTTCCAAATTCTATTTTAAATATTTATTTAATTTAAAAAAGATGAGTAATTAATTTAGGTTAGATTATCACTCCATTAAAAGTTAATCATTTTTTAAATAGATTTACAAAAATATATGTCATGCTTAAATTTAATAAATATAATTATATATGTCTATTGTTTTAATTTAAAACAATTAAATAAATAATTTAACTATTAATATATTTAAATGAAGAATTAAATAATATTTAATTAAATATATATAAACTATATTATGTTTAAAATTTTTAAAAAATATATTTTAAATTTTAATAATTAAAAGAGCTTGAATATATATAGGCATAAGCTCGATTCAACTATAGGCATTCCAAATATATATATAAACTCTTTTACTTATGACAATTTAAAATGCATATTTTAAATAAATTTGGATTGGCTATAGTTGAATCGAGCAGTTCAATGAGACGAATTCGACTTCCGCTAACCAATCGTTGCTCGAATCTTTTGCAAGCTGAGCATTCCCTCGAACCAAATTTGGAGACCACTTGACCATCCAATTAATGTTATGAACTTTTTAATTTTGCTTTAAGTCATTTGAACTCGTTTGGACTTAGATTAGACAACTTTGATGTCATCGACTTCATCTTGTTGAGATGTTTAATTAGGCTAGAAATGTACCGATTTATAAAATTACTATTTTATTTAAAATAAAAAATTTAAGCATTTATTAAATTAAATTAAAAATTAATACATCATAGTTTTATTTTAATTAAAATTGTTACTTGATTAAATTTTTTTATTCATTAATTTTTAATTATATATAATTAATGTATTTTTTAATAAAAAAATTAGTGATCAAAATATGATTAATTAATAAGCAAAACTATTTTTTATTTGATTTAAATGAAAATTTAACTTTTAACACGACATAATGGTGAAAATTGATTCATATAGCCAATCCCACATAGTGGGATAAAGGCTTGATGCTGTAATTGTACATTAAAATTAGAAATAATTATATCTAAGAATTAAATTTTATTTTTATAACATTCTTATAAAATTTTGTTATAATATTAGATTTCAGAAATATTTAGTAAAAGTTAAATTTTTTTGTAATAAAAAATTGATTTAAAAAATAGTAAGGAAGCATGCCCAAATAAAACCTAAATCTTTAGCCTAGTAGCTAAGATGTCAATGATTCAAATTCTTCTTGCAATTTACTCACTTTGGACGTGGTATGTCTAACAACTCGATGTCTCAAATACATCTGATGGTAATGTAGATGAAGCTGTACGCATTGCTCAGCCTTTGTTTGTTTGAGTGTTTTTTTGCCTTTTCCGTTTTTGAAAACGGAGGAATTTTTTTTTTTGTGTTGTTTGGTTCGTCAAATCACGTTCCCAATAACTCCTTTTTTTCATTTTTCTGCAGTTTTGAGAAAGTTTTTTATATATAATTCTCCGTTAGAAAACTCCATTTTTTGATCTAATATTTTTTAAAACTGTCTTTTACAAACGCACCAAAAAAACAAACGAAGCCTCAACCTCAAAGCTTTTGTGATATGCAATAAACAAAATATATTCAGAGTTGATTAGGCATACGCTAAAATTATCATTAGCGTCGTTATTAGTGTTAATAATAAATAAAAGGAAGTCAACACCAATTGTTTGTATGCTAATGAGAAGGCACGCCGATAATTAGTGTTAATTAATGATTTTGGTGACCTAATATTTGGTTTGCCCTATTAATATTGCCGAGAGGAGCTTCCCTCATAAGAGCAATTAGAAATTAAGCAAATAATAATATTAGTAATTAGAGGCATGATGTTCCAATTCTTATCTTTAAAAAGTAAATTAAGCTGCATTTCATAAAAAAAAAGTCATAAATGTAGCAAATCTCCAGCTCAGTTCTTGAGCCTTTCGGAGAAGGAGACGAGACAGAGCAAAGTGAAAGAAAAACTTATTTTTATTAATCTCTGTGTCTTGTACAGTTTCGGGATATATATAGATACCGAAATAGCTATAGGATATATGAAGCTATATACATGGCAACATAGTGTATATGACAGAGATAACTATTTATGCTTTACTAATATCCCCCCTCAAACTGAGGGATCTTGAAGAACCTTCAGTTTGGATCGAAGCTCATGAAACCGTGGGGTGGAGAGAGATTTCGTTAGTATATCTGCAATTTGATCCTTTGTGCTAATAGGCAAAATACGAATTGTTCCTTGCTGAATATGATCGCGGAGAAATCGATGATCAATTTCTATATGTTTCGTTCTTGCATGGAACACGGGGTTATTCGCCAATGCAATAGCTGATGTGTTATCACAGTAAATATCTGTTGGAGTGTCTTGCCGAATGCCAAAATCTGTAAGTATGCGACGAATCCAGATAACGTCTGCTGCAAGAGCTGCCAACGAGCGGTATTCAGACTCCGTAGACGAGCGAGCAACTGTGGTTTGCTTCTTTACAGTCCAGGAAATTAACGTGTTGCCTAGATAGGAGCAATAGCCAGACGTCGATTTCCTAGATATTGGATCTCCTGCCCAATCTGCATCAGAATAGGCAGATAACCGCAAGTTAGATTTATTAATTGGAATCCCGTAATGTAGCGTACCTTGACTGTAACGTAGCAATCTTTTGAGAAGAAAAATGTGATTCGGTTGAGGTTGATGCATATGTTGAGATAGAAGATTGACGCTGAAAGAGATGTCGGGTCTTGTTAGCGTCAAATATTGAAGAGAGCCAGTGATACGATGATACATTACCGGATCATCCAGCACGGGATCGGGAAGAAAAACCTGTGGTAGTTTGGTGCACGTAGGATTTGAAAGAGGTTTGCACGCTTCGAGCTTAGCCGTCTGTAATATTGATTGAGCGTACAATTTTTGGCCGAGGAAATAGCTGTCCGGAGTCCTGGAAATCGAAATACCCAGAAACGAACTTACCGGACCCAAAATTTTCATGCGAAACTGCTAATGTAGCTGATTGATAGTGTTGTTAAGAGCAGTTTGATCGTTTCCCGTTAGGAGAATATCGTCGACGTAGATTAGCAAAAACAGCTTGATATTACCTTTAGTTAATACAAGCAAAGAGGGATCCGATGTGCTGTGGGAGAAACCGAGAGAAACAAGAAATGAGGTGAGTGTATTATACCATTGGCAAGGTGCTTGCTTAAGGCCGTAGATGGCTTTGTGAAGAAGACAAACATGATCTGTATAAGTGGTGTCTTCAAATCCTTGTGGTTGCGACATGTACACCGTTTCGGAGAGCGAACCATGAAGGAATGCATTCGCTACATCTAGTTGTTGGACTGGCCAATCATTATGCAATGCGATAGTTAGAAGGATGCGAATTGTAGGTAGTTTGGCCACCGGACTGAAAGTTTCGGTATAGTCCATGCCATATTCCTGATGATTCCCGAGAGAAATCAGTCGCGCCTTATGCTTTGCGATCGAGCCATCCGAATGTAGTTTGAGACGGTAGGTCCATTTGCAGCCTAGAACCGAGGAATTTAGTGGTGGAGATACGAGACTCCATGTGCCTTGTGTTTGTAATGCAAAAAATTCATCCGCCATTGCACGACGCCATTCAATGGATTTGTTTGCTTCAGAGAACGTGGATGGAGCGGTCGGAGCCTCTGGTACACAAGTAGAGTGAAATAGATTTAGTTTTTGCGTGGGTTTTAGTGAACCTGTTTTACCTCTAGTAACCATCGGATGAGAAGAATGCGTAGGATTTGCGGAATATTGGTCTGGATGGTATTGCAATGTTGGACAGAATAATGCTCACAGGTGCGGGTGATGAAGACTGAATATTGATATCTGTAGAAGCTGCATCCCTGGTAGCTCGATTGACCGAGTTTTGGATTACCGAAACTGGAGTCAGGAAGAGAGGAGAGATCGATTCATTACCGGATACTGGAGCAGTTTCGTGATGTGCAAAAGGAAAAACTGATTCATCAAAAGTAACATGCCGAGAAAAAGAGATTTTGTTAGTATCAATACACAAACATTTGTAGCCCTTGTAGACCTCTGAGTAGCCTAAGAAAACACACAGTTTGGCTTTCGGAAGAAGCTTGTGACGTTGAGGAGGGGGAGTTAAGGGAAAACACGCGCAGCCAAATATTTTAAGCATTTTGTAATCAGGTTTAACCTTGTATAACAGTTCATGAGGTGAAATATTGTTCGTGGTAAGACTCGGCAATTTGTTAATAAGATGAACCGCAGTTAACATGGCATCGGGCTAGTATGTTAGCAGCATGGAAGCTTTGTGAAGTAGCGTGCGAGCCATTTCAACGATAGTCCTGTGCTTACGTTCGGACACACCATTTTGCTCAGGTGTGTATGGACACGAAATGCGATGCTTTATGCCATTTGCTTGAAGAAACTGAGTGAACTGAGAGTTAGAAAACTCACCGCCTCCATCCGACTGAAAAGCTTTAATTTTAGAGGAGAAAGCATTTTCAATAAAAGTTTTAAAGTGAAGAAAAGCAGAGAAAACTTCAGATTTAGATCGTAAAGGAAAAAATCAAGTATAGCGAGAAAAATTATCAACAAAGACTACGTAATACAAATAACCCGTGTGCGATGATACTGGAGCTGGACCCCATACATCGGAATGAATCAATGCTAAAGGAATTTGTTCCCTGTTCTTAGAGAGTTCAAAGGGAAGCTTATGTCCCTTGTTCATGTTACAAGAATGACAGACAAATTTATGCTTATTAATTCGCAAATCAGGATTACTAGAAGCTATACAATCAATAGTTTGTTTATTGGGATGACCAAGACGGTCATGCCAGATAAAATCGCTGTTCTTGGTGGCAAGTAGAGCGCTCAGAGAAGAGTCCGACGCCAGTATGGAGATAGGATAAAGACCGTTCTTGCAAGGCCCTTTAAGCAAGATGCGATGAGTCGTCAAGTCCTTCAAAACAAAGCCGTTAGGATCAAAAATGATAGAGATATTGTTATCGTTAGCTTAGAAATAGATAGCAAATTATAATGTAAATCAGGTGTATGAAGAAGCTGAGAGAGAGAAAGCATACGAGAGGGAGTCGGTAGTATGCCTTTGCCTGTATTAGCGATACTAACGGAGCTCCCATCACCAATAGTAATTCCATCGGTTCCTTGATATGAGTTGGAGACAGATAGGTTCTCAAGGGATTTCGTCATGTGCGACGTTGCGCCAGAGTCGAGATACCATTCGCTATATGATGGATTTGCGTCGGCTACCAAGGCCTTTGGTGGTTGCTTCGGTTGAGTCGGTACATACTGGGCATTAAGTCGATGCCAGCAGTCGGATGCAGTATGACCCCATTTCAAGCATATCTGGCAGACAACTGGATACGGTGATGAAGTAAGTCTTGATCCTGGAACTCTGTTCTTGCCGCGACGTCCGCGACCATGAAAAGAGTAGAGTGCGGTATCCTGCATTGCAGGTGTTGTGAATCTGGCAGCATCCGATGCAATGTGAATCTCCTCACTAATGAGAAGAGAGTACATTTGATACAGCGTGAATGATTGAGCAAGTGTTCGAATAGTTGTTTTGAACGATTGATACGCCGGAGGGAGCTCGTTTAAGATATGATGGATAACATCTTCGGGTTCAATTTTAGAACCGGCAGCAGCAATTTGATCAACGATATTTTTGATCTCATGTAGATACTGGGTCATTGTAGAATTTTTGAGAGTGGTGTTGTAAAGTGCATTCTTGAGTTGAATGACTTTGGATCGATTTGTGGCTTGAAATCTTGTTTGAAGAACAGTCCATATCGCGGACGTAGATTCAAGATCAAGAACGTATGGCAATATTGAGGCGGAGATGGTGGAACAGATGGCAGCCGCAAGATTTTGATTGTTGAGGCGCCATTGCGAAAATAACGGATTGGGGGTTGAATGGCCGTCCGAAGAGAGAAGAAACTTATCAGGCACCGGTGCGGACGGATCAAGATATGAGTCAAAGTCGTTAGCCCGACATATCTTGAGAATTTGGGATCGCCAAAGTGGATAGTTGTCCGGAGACAACTGGTTTTGCACGATGTTCTTGATGTTGGAGAGAATGAATTTGAGGGAAGAAGACAGAACCAGATTTGGCGGGGTAGAGACGTCGTGAGATGCGGAGGTAGAAGAAGTGGTGGAGGAAGCCATAAGATCACCGGGATCTTCAAACCGTATCTGATACCATGTAGCAAATCTCCAGCTCAGTTCTTGAGCCTTTCGGAGAAGGAGACGAGACAGAGCAAAGTGAAAGAAAACTTATTTTTATTAATCTATGTGTCTTGTACAGTTTCGGGATATATATAGATACCGAAATAACTAGAGGATATATGAAGCTATATACATGGCAACATAGTGTATATGACAGATAACTATTTATGCTTTACTAATAATAAAAAGATAATAAAAATACTTCACTTAGATTTTATTTGATTTCTGTGTTCTACCAGTTTTTGATAGAAAAGACATTTTAGAAAAATTTATTTTGATCAATAAATAGAAAATCATTTGGATAATGTTTTTGAAATTTATTTAAAAAAAGGAACTCAGACTTCAAAGTGATACATTATCAAAATTTATTTAATCAAGTACATGTCCTTGTACATATTTGGATTGAAAATCTCTTGCATAGATTTCATGATCATCCAAACACCTATCTTAGAAAACTTAGGCTTTGTTTCGGAGGGCTTCCTTACTATTTTTTTAAATTTGATTTTATTAAGGCACTTAAATTATAAAACAAAAATGATCAAGAAAATTCATATGACTCATCTGATGAAATCTTTTAAGATTTTGACTAGATTTATCAAATTGTCATCCTAAAAAAATTATAAATAGACTCGCATTCTTAATATTACGGGGCAGGATTGCTTCTTGGGTATTAACTGGAAATTGAAGAGAGCTTTATCGTTTATCGATTGTGGTTTGATTATTGTCGTTGGACATTTGTCACTTGACCACTGCCTTGTTGGCACCACACCATCGCTTATGGGCTAGCAACGTCATTTGATAGTTGTTGTCCAAATAGAGCCATTCGACCATCGTCATTGGACCCCCATCGTCCAAACACTTCTGTCAAATTGTCATAGTGCAACCACCACCACCAGGGCATCGCCGTATGAGTGCCATAGTTTGACTATTATCGATGGACCACCTTTATTAGATCTTTGCCATCCGACCACCATTATTGCACTAATATTGTCCAACCACCATCATCAGACTATCGCCATTAACCACCGTTGTTGATCCGTAGCTTTCAACATGAAAGAGGGTTGAGACTTTTAGAGGTTTAGATTATGGGCTAGAGACTCAAGAGAACTTTAAGGCTTGAAGAATCTCGGTGCTCCACCTAACACCAATGCTGGTGAACCTGCGCTGCTAGGCCATCACTAATATTAGACCTCTACCCTTTCAGGATTTTCTATTAAAAATCATAGTGTCTCTTATGACTATTGCATCACTCTCTCTTATATGTGCATGTTGGATACAAAACTAGGACATCAAACTCTATATCTCTACTACCGCAAATGTTTCGGGACACAACCATTCCTAAAATAAATCAAAACAATTAATGATTCTAATCAAACACGTGAAACATGTGTTAAATTCTCATAAGTCTAATAAAAATAATTATATAAAAAAAAATGTCTCGAGAAGTTGAGTTGGAAAAGATGACATTGCCAATTCCCAACAACTTGGAACAGAAATAGATGATTCCTAAGTGAGGATCAGTCGATCAGATAACTGGCATGCAAAGCCTTAAAGATCAGGAGGGGATGACGAATGGAAAGAGGAGATCACCGCTCGATCTTCGTAAAAGGATGAGATGGCTATGGGGGAAGAAGGGTGGTTGGGACATTGTTTTTTTTAAGATGAGACAACGAAGAGAAAACGCTTGCTGGAGATAAACGTGAAAAGCAGTGAAAAGCTACGAGAAGATTGCGTTTGTGACAGCTTCTTCCATCTCTATTTTAAGTACTGCAGTTACACTTTTATTTCGTCAAAGCCTTCCTTCACTTCTAGAAAATTTAGTGGTGTGAAGTAATACGACGACATACGACAACAACAAATTTTTATCATTTTGTTTTAACAAAGAACAAAAAATTTTATTAAAATCATAAAAAGAGTACAAGAAGCACAGGAGCAAAATGACAGGAAAGCAACAGAAAATATAAGGGAATTACAACCCAAAGGTCTTAGTAATTGACCGAGACTTCTAGCTTCCCCGAAGCTAAGCTCAAACCATCTAATTTGGTGAAGATAGTAGTAAAATACGAAGCAGCCAACCCAACCGAGCAAGAGACCACCACCAAAGGTTGCCACGAGCCATGACGACGGAGAAGCCAGCCCCGGCCACATCATTGCCCATCAAACCAAACAGCCAACTGTAAATATAAATCAAAGCTCCAATGAACCAGCACAAGCAAAGCCAATCAATGCAAAAACCACCATCGAGAAGCAACAAAGACAGCCAAGAACCAACCAAAGACAGTAGCACCAACCCACAACTTATTTCCTCCCACGTTTACCCCTCCCACGAGAAGAAACATAAACAACAAGACGATCATTCGGTAAGGGAAAATCAACCCCAGGTTCATCATCCTCACTAATTTTCGAAGAAGAATCAAAAGAGCATTGAAGCCAATCAAGTTGCATCCTAATATTCTCCCCTGAATTGGCATCTACTTGAGCAACCAACGCCTTAGGGGAGACTAAATTAATAGGGACTTCAACAAAATAACCATTTAAAGTTGTCTTAACTGGAGAATTAACAGTAGGAACAACACCAAATCCCATACACACTACACCCGAGGGTGAAACCAAAGTATCCCCACTCAAATTAGCCGAAGAGCAAGGCAGTCGAGACTCACCAGAATCCTCCACATCGACACAAGGCACCACATTACCATTTAAAACGCACGATGTAGACATAGCTTACACCCTAGACACAACAGGGCAAGAATTAGGGATGCCAGACTCACCCAAAAGATCACCAGCACTAGCACAAGCCCGAGGTGCAAATACCCCATGCACAATATCCTCAAGAGCCTTCACAGTAGACCCAGTGACACCAATCTCATCGATAGAAATAACATTGTTAAACGAATTAAAAGGCAACAAGTTAGGAGAAGTCGGCACCGGATACCCCAGCTCATTAACAGGAGGCAAAACAGTAACCTCCACCTTAGGAATGCAAACATCACAATCCAATCCCTGCATCTCAGGCATCGTTACAGAAGGGACAACAACATTATCAACAATAGCAGGGACTAAATTAGAGCTCGGAGTAAGAGTAACATTAGGGGGAACAGCCGAGCCAGGATGGCATTTACTCAAAACATGACCAATACACTTACAAGACGCACAAAATGGGGGGGGGGGGGATTTGTCAAAAACAACCTCATGGACATACCCTAAATTTTCAGAGCCTAACCATACTTGATTAGGATAAGATTTAGTAATATCAAGCTCCACTAAGATACGTGCAATAGAAGGCTGTGAGCCTATAGAAGTTACTTCATCAATTTTCAACGGTTTGCCAAAGATAGCGCCATTACCATGAAGAATGCGAGGGGTGTACAAATGGGGACGAAGGTGGGGAAAAGAAATCCAAATCGGAATAACAGGCGACTCAACACCAACGTCCAAGCAAGGCTACCACTTAGTTAATTTCATATATCAGTTGAAAACTAGATAAGATCTATGGCAAACAAAAAAACCCTACAATAGTCTAGGTCATTTTCCAATTTGATCAGTATGTGAGAAGGATCCAACAATGTAATAGAGACCTCGCCATTTAGCTTTAGGTTAAAAAAAATTCCGAATGGTGTCTAGAGAAGGCCTCATAGTAGGAAAATAACCAACTAAAGAAAACTAAAAAGGAGAAGCCAAAGCCTTGATTTCCTGGTCGGAAATCCAAAGCGAGGGCAGACCCCAAAATGTAGAAATCCGAAGAACTAGAAATGAAGAAGAAGTAGAAGAACTAGCAAGCACATCTAAAAACGAACAGGAATGATAAACACCTCCACATCCACACAAGGCACCACATTACCATTTAAAACGCACGATGTAGACACAGCTTACACCCTAGACACAACAGGGCAAGAATTAGGGATGCCAGACTCACCCAAAAGATCACCAGCACTAGCACAAGCCCGAGGTGCAAATACCCCATGCACAATATCCTCAAGAGCCTTCACAGTAGACCCAGTGACACCAATCTCATCGATAGAAATAACATTGTTAAACGAATTAAAAGGCAACAAGTTAGGAGAAGTCGGCACCGGATACCCCAGCTCATTAACAGGAGGCAAAACAGTAACCTCCACCTTAGGAATGCCAACATCACAATCCAATCCCTGCATCTCAGGCATCGTTACAGAAGGGACAACAACATTATCAACAATAGCAGGGACTAAATTAGAGCTCGGAGTAAGAGTAACATTAGGGGGAACAGCCGAGCCAGGATGGCATTTACTCGAAACATGACCAATACACTTACAAGACGCACAAAATGGGGGGGGGGGGGGGGGATTTGTCAAAAACAACCTCATGGACATACCCTAAATTTTCAGAGCCTAACCAGACTTGATTAGGATAAGATTTAGTAATATCAAACTCCACTAAGATACGAGCAATAGAAGGCTGTGAGCCTATAGAAGTTGCTTCATCAATTTTCAACGGTTTGCCAAAGATAGCGCCATTACCATGAAGAATGCGAGGGGTGTACAAATGGGGACGAAGGTGGGGAAAAGAAATCCAAATCAGAATAACAGGCGACTCAACACCAACGTCCAAGCAAGGCTACCACTTAGTTAATTTCATATATCAGTTGAAAACTAGATAAGATCTATGGCAAACAAAAAAACCCTACAATAGTCTAGGTCATTTTCCAATTTGATCAGTATGTGAGAAGGATCCAACAATGTAATAGAGACCTCGCCATTTAGCTTTAGGTTAAAAAAAATTTCGAATGGTGTCTAGAGAAGGCCTCATAGTAGGAAAATAACCAACTAAAGAAAACTAAAAAGGAGAAGCCAAAGCCTTGATTTCCTGGTCGGAAATCCAAAGCGAGGGCAGACCCCGAAATGTAGAAGTCCGAAGAACTAGAAATGAGGAAGAAGTAGAAGAACTAGCAAGCACATCTAAAAACGAACATGAATGATAAACACCTCCCCCCCCCCCCCCCCCAAAGAAATCGGGGTCTCGCAACTTATTCGGAGCCATACCGGCACCGCCAGAGGGAAAAAGAGTAAAAAAAACTGAGCAAACACCAAAACAATTAAGATACAAAGAGGAGGAAACTTCCCTGGACGCCAGGATAGCAACCGGCGGGCAGGCAGAACCCCGGCGCAGCCCAGCAACGGAAGCCTAGTAGAGGGGAAAAAAACTAATGAATAATAATGACAACAAATTTTTATCATGTTACGTGGGGTTAGGATTCATATCCTATTATGTGGGGTTAGGATTTATGTAATGATGCCTTATAAATTTTATGTAGGTTGTCCCATGATGTCTTTCAAATTTGGTCATATTTATTATACATGCAATTCTAAAAAATCTAAAAAAAATACCTCATTTTGTATATGAAGGTGGGCTTGAACCTTCGGCTGATATTCAAGAGAGCATAGAAGCGCAAATAATCTTGGAGCTCCAACAAATCATCACTTGACCGTTATCATCGAACAATCATCTAACCACCAACTGACTATTATTGTAAAATCTTCATCTAATCATTTTTATTGAATTGCCACCATCGATCACCATCGACGTCGATGTACCGACCACCATCTTCCAACTATATTACTCAGACCAATGTCAGTTGAGTGTGATCCTCAGGCCTCCTTTGCATGTATGATCCTTTGTCCACCGTCTCCTAATTACTATCATTGAATTAATGTCGCATGACTACGACCCTTTGACTATATTCACCGAATTATAGCCCTCAAACTATCATCACCTTGTTATGATCATTTGACTGCCATCTAATTATGATCATTCAGCCATTGTCGAGCTCAATTAGGCCTCTCGACACATGAACATAATCCTCAGACAACAATTGTGTGATTATGATCCTCCTACCACCACCATTTGACTATGATCCTCCAACCATCATCGTTGTCCTTCAACCCATTGCTTGTCTTGACTTGGCTATACTAACTCCTCTCACACTAAAGGAAAAAATGCTAATTTCTGGCGGAAATAAATCCGTCAGAAATTCCAGCAGATTTATGGCAAAATATTTTGGATTAGCGGCAGATTTTTTTATGAAATTTTCGACGGAATTTAAATTTTCTGAAAAATAATTCTAATAGATGTTTATAATTATTCATTTTATTAATTCAAATTAAGTAATTTAATAATAACTTATTGTCAAATTAAAATAGTTATATTAAATATTATTAAACTAAAATAAAATAAATGAATAGTTTTAATAATTATTGTTATGTTAAATTAAATAATTTAAATTAATTTATTAGCTAATCTAAAGCTATTTTTTGGGTGAATTTTTCACATTCTTTGACGAATATGACCGCGTAAATGACCGTTTTTCCTGTAGTGTCATTAATTTGTCATCGCAAACAATAACAATGCACACAATTACCCATAGGCAAACACATGTTGTTGGCATCAACTTCGACTCCCAACACATCAATATTTATGCAAGACTACTTCATCTCTGATCTTCCGCTCCTCAAAAGAGATCGATCAAAATGAAAATAAATAATCTCTTGAAGACAACTCTCTTTACCACATCATTTCTAACTCCCACCATAAAATTCATCATGTAGTTTATATCATCAATATTGTATCAACACATTTTTCAGTTATAATAAATAATATTATTTTTTATCCTTGAGAAATTTTAGTTAAATCATTTCAACTAGGTAAAATGTTAATATTTTTTTTCTTAAAGTAAAAAATCTATAATATCTTTTACAACTTATCTTTTATTTGTGTATTATGATGAATTCTCCTACAAAACAAATGTATCACTCTCTCTCAATCTGCGCCACAAATATTTTGACACACAATAAGAAATTTTTACATTTAAATATGCTTAAAGTTTTATGGCTTGTAAGAAATTTACTCTTATATTTTTTTAATAAAAACATATATTACTCATATTCCAAAAACTAAACCTTTCCCATCATAAGTTCATCATTGAATTTCTAGACAATTGCAACTATAGGCCCTAATAAAAAAATTGTTGTTCAAACAAATTTGAGAAAGCATATGCTATTTTGAATTTATAATTTATCTTAAAATTATTTTGTTTGAATTATGGAGGTCAACATTAGAGACTAAAGGTTTTCGCTTGAGTAAATCTAAAACGGAATATATGGAGTATAATTTTAGTAGTAATATACATAGTGAGGGGATTGTGACTTTGGGCGATCAAGTCATTAATATGAGTACACGTTTTAGATATCTTGGATCTATTGTTCAGAGTGATGGTGAAATTGATGGAGATATTATCAGCAGAATTCAAGTTGGATGGTTGAAGTGGAGGAATGCATCGGGCTTGTTGTGTGATAGAAAAGTACCCCTCAAACTTAAGGGAAAATTATATAAGATGGTAGTGAGGCCTGCAATGCTTTATGGTGCTGAATGTTGGCCATTAAAAGAGAAGCATAATACTAAGTTAAGTGTGGCAGAGATGATGATGCTCAGGTGGATGAGTGGCTTTACCCTTAGAGATAGGATACGAAATGAGCATATACGTGAAAAGGTTGGAGTAGCTCCAATAGAAGATAAGATTAGAGAGAGTCGCCTTAGATGGTTTGGTCACATAAAATGGCGGCCTTCCAATGACCCGGTTATGAGAGTAGAGGTATTAGATTTGACTTATGTTAAGAAAGGTAGAGACAGACCTAAAAAAACTTGGTTATAAAATATTAAGAATGACCTTTCTTTATTAGATTTAAACGAGAATTTGACCTTTAATATGACACAATGGAGAAAAAGTATTCATGTAGTCGACCCAATGTAGTGGGATAAAGGCTTGATGTTGTTGTAAAAATTAAAAATTTAAGTAAAATCTAAATAGTAAATTCAAGTAAAAAATAAATAGTTGACCACAACTTTGCCAAATTAAACGACATGAATGAGCTAAAGGAATATAATACAGATAGAAGAAGACAGAAGAAGAGATTTTGTTAAGAAGCTTCGTTGCCCATCTGGTACTGTTTACAGTGTATATATAAGCTTAAGAGGGGACATCCTGTACAGTGGACAGGTGCTTTTACAGATGAGTAATTATGCAAGTAAGTGGATAACTGCTTCATGAGTGCAGCAGACAAAACGTTCCCTGTGAGCACTGCCTGGAGCGAGGTCTGGAGCGTGGTGTGGACAGGCCGAAAGCCAATGTGGTTTAACACCGCCCCTCAAACGAAGAATCCAGTCGCTGGATGGTGAGTTTGGTGCGAAGCTCGCTGAAATGTTTAGGAGGAAGTGCCTTTGTTAGCAAATCCGCAGGTTGGTCTTGAGAGGAGATGTGATGAACTGTGATTTCATTGGCGCCGATGCGATCTCTAATGAAATGATAGTCTATTTCAATGTGCTTGGTGCGAGCGTGGAAGACTGGATTGTTGGCTAGTGCCATGGCTGAAATATTGTCACAATGAAGAGGTGTTGGTGAATGCTGAGGAGCATCAAAGTCTGCTAGCAGACGGCGTAACCATACTATGTCCATGGCAGCTGATGCTAAAGCTCGGTATTCGGCTTCAGTGGATGACTTGGCGACCGTTGGTTGCTTTTTGACACTCCAAGAGATGAGGGTGTTGCCGAGGTAGGAGCAGTGGCCAGTGGTGGACCTGCGACCGGAGGGGTCAGAGGCCCAGTCGGCATCCGAGTATGAACGTAGAGTGAGATCGCCGGTGGTGACGGGAATACCAAAGTCGAGGGTACCCTTTATATAGCAGAGGAGACGTTTTAGTTTTTGAAAGTGGAAGTTAAGTGGTTGATGCATAGCTTGAGAGAGGAGATTAGTGGTGAAGGCAATATCCGGCCTGGTTATAGTGAGGTACTGTAAGGAACCGAGGTTTGCTCTGAATAGTTTGGGATCGGAAACAGGTAAGGAACTGTCAGTGGCTGGTTTTGTGTAAACGGAGAGAGGTGTGGGGGCTGGTTTCCACGTTTCCATGCCAGCCGATTGTAGTATTGAGATAGCATATTGTTTTTGATCCAAGAAATAGGATTGCTCTGTTTTGGTGACTTGAATTCCCGGGAAGAGGGAAATAGGGCCGAGAGTTTTGAGATGGAATTGTTGCTTAAGGTTGGATAGAAGAGAGGAGATATGATTGGAGTTGTTTCCGGTGATGAGAATATCATCAACATAGAGAATAAGATATGTATGTGTGGTTTGATTATGACAAAGAAAAAGAGATGGATCGGATTGACTTATAGTGAATTGCTGAGTGAGAAGGAAGGAAGAGAATGTGTGGTACCATTGACGAGGAGCTTGGCGCAAGCCGTAGATGGCTTTATGTAATTTGCAGACGTGATTTGTATGAGAGGGGTCGGTGAACCCGGGAGGTTGCTTCATGAACACGGTTTCATGAAGGGATCCGTGGAGAAAGGCATTTGATATGTCACATTGTGTGATAGACCAGTGATGATGAAGTGCTATGGTTAGGAGGAGCCTGATGGTCGGCATTTTGGCCACGGGACTGAAGGTTTCGTGGAAGTTGATACCGAATTGTTGGGAGTATCCTTGGGCTACTAGCCTCGCTTTATAGCGATCGATGGTGCCATCGGGTTTGAGTTTGAGACGATATGTCCATTTGCAGCCTAAAATGGGTTGGTTTGGTGGAGTGATGAGATCCCAGGTGCCTTGATTTTGTAAGGCATGAAATTCTGAAGACATAGCTGTTCTCCAATTTGGATCTTTATTGGCTTGTGTGAAGGTGGATGGAGTGTTGATATTAGTTTGGGTGGCTGAGAGGGTGAAGATTTGTTTTGGTTTTAGAGTGCCGGTCTTAAATCTAGTAAGCATAGGGTGATGAGTTGGACAGGGAAGGTGTGCTACCGGTGGTGGGGGTGTAGGTTCTGATGGATGTGAGGATTGATTAGAGGAGGAGTGGCTTGTAGACGTATGTGAGGGAGGAGTAGGAGTTGAGTGATCGAGTGGTTGAGCAGTGGGTGAAGGTGGAGTTTGTATGGATGTGGGAGTAAGGAGTAAGGGTGAGACCGTGGTGGAGTTGGGTTTGCTGAGTGGTGTAGGTGAAGTTTTGGCATAGGGAAATTGATCTTCATAGAAAAGTACATGGCGCGAGATAATGATTGTTTTCGTGGTTGGGTTATAGCAGCGATATTTGTTTGAGCTGTTGGAGTAACCGAGGAAGATACATGGTGCTGAGCGTGGTGAGAGTTTGTTGCTGGAAAGTGGTTGGAGCCACGGGAAACATTGGCAGCCGAAAATTTTGAGGTGGTGATAGTTTGGCTGTTTTGAGGTTAGTAATTGATAGGGGGATTTGAGGGAGGTATTTTTGGATGGAAGGTGATTTATTAGGAAGACGGACGTGAGAAGGGCATCGGTCCAGAAGGTGGGAGGAAGATGGGCTTCGTGCAGTAGAGCTCGGGTAGTTTCCAGGATATGTCGGTGTTTGCGTTCGGAGACGCCGTTTTGTTCTGGGGTGTATGGACATGTTAATTGGTGAGTGATACCTTCGGTGGCTAGAAGATTTTTGAATGATGCGGAAGTGTATTCACCTCCATTGTCCGATCGAAAGTATTTTATGTTAGTGTTGAATTGATTTTTAATCATTTTGAGGAAGTGAACGAATTTATGATATGTCTCCGATTTGGAGTGCATTAGATAGAGCCAGGAGAATTTAGAGTAATCATCTATGAAGAGTACATAATATTTGAAGCCATTAGAAGATAAGATGGGGGATGGCCCCCATACATCACTATATATTAGTGAGAAAGGTGTAGTTACAGATTTTTGAAGAGGTTTGAACGACAGTTTGTGGCTCTTGGCCACATTACAAGAGACGCAACAAAATGTATGCACTGGTGCTTTCAGATTAATTGATTTCATGACAGATTTAGTTACAAAATTGTGAGAGTGTCCTAAACGAGAATGCCATAATTTGCTGGAGGCGGTGCGAGCAATGAGAGCAGTGGTTGTGTTGGCCAAAATTGGTGATGGAACGATGATTGGGTAGAGACCTTGGGAGCTCCGACCGTTGAGAAGAACTTCACGGGTGGTCAGGTCCTTTATACGATATCCATGGGAGTCAAACAAAACAGAGCATTTGTTATCTTTTGTGAGTTGATGTATAGAGAGTAGATTATGAGAGATATGAGGAACATGAAGAATTTTTTTGAGGTGGAGCTTACGATGAGATGTGGGCGTGGGAAGAAGTCCGTCTCCTGTGCTATATATCGGGAGGGTGGACCCGTCGCCAATGGAGACCATGTCATAACTGGCGTAAGGTTTTGGTTGCTTGAGCTGGGTCGCATCTGCGGTGATGTGAGCGGTGGCGCCTGAGTCCAGATACCAATCTGGCGATGTGGGAGAGGTGCCAGAGTAGAGAGCTTTGGCCGGCGAGGCAGCTGGTGGGGTATAGGTAAGATCTGATCGGTGCCAGCAATGGAGGGCAGAGTGCCCAAACTTTCCGCAAATTTGACAGAAGACACGTTGATAGGGCGTTGGTTTTCCTCTTCCACGATTCATTGGTGGTGTGGATCGATGCGACTGTGAGTTGTCGCTGTAGCTTCTGCCGCGACCGCGATAGGAGGAGTTGTGACCTCTGGTAGCTGTGTATGCCACAGTTGGTGTATCTGCCGGTGTTAGCTTGAGATGCTCTGTCATTAAGTTGATTTCTTCATTGCATAAGAGAGAATAGAGTTCATCAAGGCTAATGGGCTCAGATCTGGTTCGTATGGCTGTTTTGAATGACTGGTAGGATGGTAATAAGCCGTTGAGTATGTAGAAGATGATGTCTTCTTGATCGATTGCAGAACCGGCAGCAGAGATGTTGTCAACTATTGTTTTGATGTGGTTAAGGTATTGAGACATGGAAAGATCTCTCATGGAGACGTTGTATAACTCGTTTTTCAGTTGGATGACGCGGCTGCGGTTGGAGGGCTGAAGGCGCTTCTCGAGTGTGAGCCAAATCTCGTGACAGGTTGAGAGATTGAGAATGTATGGTAGTATGGGGGCTGTGATGGTGGAGCATAAAGCTGATGCGAGGTTTTGGTCGAGAAACGGCCATGAAGCGTACAGAGGGTTCGGGATGATGCCTGAGGCGGTGGAGGGGATGTATTCCGGTGGGCATTTTGAGGTGCCGGTGAGATGGCCGTCGAATCGATTGGCTGAGAAGATTTTGAGAGTTTGAAGCCTCCAAATGGGGTAGTTGTCGGAGCTGAGGTGAATGTGAACAATGTTTTTGAGGTTGGAAATGAGGAACTTCAGGGCGGGCGGAATGGTGGTCTCGGGGATCATCGGACTTTGATGCGGCGAGCTGGCCTAAGCATTATCGGAAGTGCTTCCCGAGTCGGCCATGGCGGGATGTTGCCGTGAGGCTATTTACGCTCTGATACCATAAAGGAATATAATATAGATAGAAGAAGACAGAAGAAGAGATTTTGTTAAGAAGCTTCGTTGCCCATCTGGTACTGTTTACAGTGTATATATAAGCTTAAGAGGGGACATCCTGTACAGTGGACAGGTGCTTTTACAGATGAGTAATTATGCAAGTAAGTGGATAACTGCTTCATGAGTGCAGCAGACAAAACGTTCCCTGTGAGCACTGCCTGGAGCGAGGTCTGGAGCGTGGTGTGGACAGGCCGAAAGCCAATGTGGTTTAACATGAGCATCGGACCGATAGAGAATTAAATTAAACGCAATTGACTGATTCGATTTTATTAACTTTAAACCAAAACCGACACGGAAACAGTCTTAAGTACATGCAATATTGTAATGCAAAAAATGAACCTCTAAAATCAAACTGAATTGACCATTTATATTAAATAAATAAATAAAAGAATTCGTTTTATTTCAGTTAAAAAGTTTTTTGGGGGGCTCGCCTAGCAATTAAAGTTGGCAAACCATACAACTTCTGGTATTTTTCACAATTTTGTGCTTGAGCATTGCGATATCTAAAAAAAATCGTTTTGATCGGGTATGAATATGGAGGGATATTTGAATTGAAAACTTACAAAATTAAACTCTGGATCATTTGAACTCTAGTTTTAGCAAATTTATGTATCGACGAGATAGACCCAACAACGTAAAAATGGCTCAATCTGATCTCGTATTGACCCAAATCAAGGGCCTGAACTACAATTGAAAATTGTAGAAAACTAATTGGATGACCAAATGATCTTGAAATTTGACATGCCTGTAATAGAATCGAGCGATTCGACATGATGAATCCAACGACTCAAATATTGCTTAAATCTAATGTTATTAAGGCGCTTAAATGTTGAATGATGGCTTTAAGATCAAGAGAACCACTATGAGTTGTCCGATGAAGTGCTCCATATATATTTGCTTTAGATTTTCTATATATTTATAGGGATTGTTAATACCACCAACCTACATTGCAAGACTATGATCCCTCACCACTGTCGCCTAACGACGATCCTTTTGACCAAATAAACATGCTAACAATCTCTTAAAAATAGCTCTTATGTCATTAGGTTCATCTAATTCCAACAATGTAATGTGTTCTATATAATGTATGTTTGCCATCTTGTGCCGATGCATTCCCTCGAGAAAAAAAAACATCATTTGTAATCAACGTAAACGTTAGTGGAATCATTTTAATTGAGCTATTCCTTATGATTTTTCTCTTTTCTAGTGCTTCCACGTAAAAAATATGACGTCATTCATAATTCTTGCATCTCTCTCTAATCTACATGTGCATTGGATTTTCATACGAAACTATGGTGTTAAACTTTCTATCTCTTCACCGTCATGAATGTTTCGAGACGTAATAAGCATTAATTATTTTCATAGTAATTAGTGAAATAATAAATACAAGTTGGATTATTTGAACTTAATGTTTCATTTGATATAATTGTGCTAATTAATGTTATATTTTTATTTTGTCATAAACTAAAATTATATAAATTTATGATTTGTTTAATAAGCTTGTTTATGCTTCTTATGTCAGCCAAAAAATTCACTTAGGCTTCGTTTGGTTTATTTCTCCCTACGGCATCAAAAACGTCGATAAGGAAAAAGGCCTTTTTTTAACGGAGAAGTTGAAATATAATGCTTCTCAAAATGATAAAAAACGGAGTTTTAAAAGAAGTCCGCCTCACGTCCAAACAATTTTCACTACTGCGTTTTCCGTTTCAAACTTACAAAAAAGAGAAAAACGGAGGAAAAACGTTGAAACAAACGAGCCATTAATCATACACAGATCCTACGCAATATTTGATAATTAATAAGCTTGTGTACGCACGTGACATTTACTTCCTCCTAATTAAGGTACAATTGATCTTAAGAATATTTAAATTGTTTTCTTTCACACATATTAATATTATTGAATAACAGTTTGACAAACAATCTTGAATGGTTAAAAAATCATATAATTTTTTCTCAAAATCTTTCATACATAATAACATTGTAGAGTAACACTCTAACAAATAACATCGAACATAATAAAAAAAATACTTTAACATGCATATCCTGCAGCATATATATATATATATATATATATATATATATATATATATATATATATATATATATATATATATATATATATATATATATATATATATATATATATATATATATATATATGCTTATTGCGTCATGGAATATTCGTGGTAGTAGAGAAATGTAAAGTTTAAAATTTTGGCTTTGTGAGCACACAAATAAAAAAAAAAGATTGAGGTATGTCACATTCATATGAAACACCAAAGTTTTTATGTGCTAACCCATGAAAAAAGAAAAACATCACGGGGTCTTCCCCAGTTTAAATGAATCTCCTAGTGTTTACAATAGATTACAAATGAGGCCCATTTTCTTGGGGGAAGGACTTAGCTCGATGTATCAAATATATATCATATATAATGCATTACATGGTGGGAGTTGGAAGAATCAATGTTGGCATGTTCGTTTGGTTGGAAGGATCATAGTTTGTAGGCGATGTTGGTCGCGGGGAGAGTAATTGATGGTCGGCTGAGGTCAGAAAGATCGTAATTGGACAACGATGGTCAGAAAGATCGTAGTCAGACAATGTTGGTCGGAAGGATCGTAGTCGGATGACTGTGGTTGAGGAGACCGTAGTACGCGAGCAATATATAGTGGTGAGATGAAAGTTCGACGACAATCAATTGCCTGGTATAATTCCAGCGACAGTTGGTGGCTGGGCGGAAGTCCGACAACGGTCGGTAGCCTAGTGATTGACGTGGGGGAGCTTGGTGGCAAGAGAGATCGTAGATGTCTCTTTTTTTCCTCCCTTCTTCCTTTTTCTCCTACCCATTTTTTGGGAGTGACATGAATTGTAAATATTGAGAAGAACAAGGTCAAGTTGGGAGTGTTAGGATGCATGATCGATATCGATTCCTTCAATCATAAATTGTTGATCGAGTAATTGTGTGTCTTAATGATGTCAGAATTCAACAATCTTGGGCTCGTTGGATTTGTCTTGTCTAGTCACTTGATACGATTATAAGCATGTCATATTCGACAATCATTTGGTTACCCAATTAGTGCTTTGAACCCTCCAAATAAATTTTGGACCCTTGATTTGGGATCATTTGGGCTCAAATTGAACTGATTTTTGTGTCGTTGGGTTTATCTCTTCAAAACGCTCAGTTTGACTATAAATTTGTTGAAATTAGAGTTTAAATGATCCCCAATTTAATTTTGGAAGTTTCTAATACACATTTGCGTCGAGATTCGTACTCGATCAAGGCAATTTTTGATGATGTATCAATGCTATATATTCATATAAAATTAAGACACTAATGCCTTTCTTACTGTTTTTTAAAACATCTTTCTAGTTCAAAATTTTTTTGTATTAAAATGCTGATTTAGAAAGTACAAAAAAAAAATATTCCAAACGAAATCTTAATTTTGTTTCAGTCTATCATAAAAAAAAATTTAGCACATAACAAATTTGATGCATCTTATAGAGCATTGTACATTATTTATGATAATTAAAAAAAAAATGCTTAATATTATGCAACGACATAAAAGCAAGTGGAAATGTTCGTGAGTATATATATATATATATATATATATATATATATATATATATATATATATATATATATATATATAGATATATATATATATATATATATATATATATATATATATATATATATATAGACTTTTCCTTTTTGTAAGATGTATATTGAAGTGTTGAACCATTCAAAACTTTTATTATTCTTTTCAAATTTCAGAATTGGACAGTGGAAAACAATTGTCTCATGATATCGAACCATTAAAAAAATTATTAAAATGAATAATATATAAATATAAATTTTTAATTAACATATAAGAATATTTTTTATTGAAAATTTAAAAAATATTTTTCCTCTTCAATGATCTTTTGCGTTAACAAATAACAATTAAAATCCTTGATGATGAATCGCTGAACAATTAGAGCCGTCCAAATCAGTCATGGGAACAAAAGAAATGTATGTTGCTATCAACTATTAGTATCTTTGTAGGTTGGTGACCACATTCTTCGGCCCATGATATTCTTTAGCGGGGCAAAAAAGATTTTCTACTACAATTATATATTCAATATTTCATGTAAATAAATAAATTTGTGGGTATATTTGTAACCATTTAATAAAAATATTTGAAAAATTAGAAGTTATAGATAGCTTTTGAAATATTAATTTGAACAATCTAATTATGACTTCTCTTGAGATAGCTTTTGATTAATATTTTTTTTCTTATTTTCAAAACATTTTGTGTTATAAAATTGATGTAGAAAATAATAGAAAACTGCCCAAATGAAACTTATATTTAATACTTTCAGCTCAAATATCTCAAAAACAGGTCAAAATACTAACAAATTATTTCCTGAAAGTTGTAGCCATTTTGAAGACTCCGGCTCGAGCCCGATCCCCTTTGATTTGACAAAAATAGTATGCAACTTAACTGATCTATATCCATTGCTTTTTATTTTATAAATTTGAAATAACTTATTAAAAAACTATTTTTTTACTTTTGAGCAAGGTTATGAAAATCGAACCATATATCAAATCGGAAGAAGGGGAAGTTCGCGGTTCGAACACTATTCGATCGGTCGAACCGAGGTCAAATCGGATGACGTAATAAATAATAATATTATTATAAAAATAAATAAAATTAACAAAATAACGAAATATAATAACCAAATAATTTAATAAAAAAGTATTGCTAATTTATATTTCATATTTAGATTTAAGTTATAAATATAAATAAATTAAAAGCTCACAATATAAAATTATAAATATAATTAAATATTTTAATATTAAAATATTTCATTTGGTAACATAAAAGTTTTTTAGAGGTGAAAAATTGAAATTTGACAAATTTTTAACATGAGAGTATTTTATTTGTTAAAAATTAAATATTATTAACTAAAAAATTAAAATAAAAATTTCCAAATAAAACTAAAAAAAATTCAAATTATAAAAATTAATGATTTATATTATATAATTTTTACTTAAGCGGCTTGACGAGGCAAAAATGAATCTACATAAACTTTATAATATATATAATAAAAAATATAAAAAATTAGATAAAAATTTAAATATTATTAACAAAAAAAATAAATATTTTCAACAAAAATAATAATATAATTATTCATAGTATAAAAGTTAATTAAAAATCGTTAAAAAATATGTTGTATAGTATATATATGAAACTAAAAATGACTTTTTACTTTGTATGATTTAGTCCTACATCATTTAGGAAGTTTTGATTAGTATATGGAGTAATGAAGACATATGAGATTGTTGAAATTAATATTTAATTATGTGTTTAATATAAATTTAAGAGTTTTATTTATATTAATTGATTAAGTTTAATATGTATGTACTATTATTAATTTATTTAATTATTTATATTAAAAAAATGAATTGGCTGGTTTTAAAAAATTAGTACCGATTCACTGATTGACCCGGCCGGTTTGGAGTAAAGCCAATCTTCAGATTGAATCGGACCGGTTTTAAGACGGGTTCACAATTGAATCGGTCCGACCTGACCGCCAGAATGCGTTATGCGCCTCAGCGGAGAAAAAAATTTCTCCAATCCTCTACCTTTCTGTATCAGTACCCGCGGAACGCAGCGACGGTTAATTTTCCCACTAGCCCCAAATCCTCCTCTCCCAACACGCGCGCATGGCGCACTCACAATTATGGAATCTCAACTAAACAAAGACAGATTACCATTTTAATTTCGATCTTTCTCTATCTTCTGTTTTCTGGCAAAGCAGGCGCTTCACACTCCCACTCGCTTCTGTTAAGACTGCAAAAATTAATATTCACGGAGAGCCCCCCGAAAAATCCAAAATCCTGTTGGCTCTGTCGCTGATGCGCATCTCCTCTCTGTCGCAGCTCTTCGTCTCCGTCAGTCCTTCCTCCGCCGATGATCCGGTGAGTGCTCACATTCCGGTGTTGTGCTTTTGCGCGGCGATTTGATTCCGCTTCATCTACCAGCGACGGACGCCAAGAAAGGGGGATACAACGACCAGGCAACCGAGGGAGAGCTGTGATCTCGCAGGCGGACATGGTGGCCGCGGCATCCGCCGCCGTCGTATCCCGTACTACCACCACATCTGTTCACAAAAACACTCCCGTCGTTACTCCCGTCGTTACTCGGCTGATCGATCCTCCGGCAAATTCGTCACGGCGACCCCTAACCCCCTCCGAGAGGGACAATGCTGGTTTATCTCGGCGGCCGCGCACCAAGGAGATCGCCTCCAGGTATTTGTCCTCATACTCTTCATCTTCGTCAACTACCTCCACTTCGTACTCTTCCAACACCACCATCTCCTCGTCATCGTCCTCTTTTTGTTCCCGGCGATTTCCTTCACCTCTCCCCAACCATCGGCCGTCGACGCCATCGACATTTTCGCAAGGCGTGGCCTCTAAGAGGTCTCAGTCCGTGGATCGGACCCGCCCCTCTACTCCCCGTCCAGATCCCCGTGGCGCCTTGGCAGCAGAGGGATCGGAAGCTGAGAGGGCCCTCTGCACAACCACCCGGAGCCTTTCCGTCTCCTTCCAGGGCCAATCCTTCTTCTATCAGACCAGCAAGGCCAAGGCGGGCTCCACGACCCCCTCCCGGAAGCCAACACCGGATCGCCGGCGGCCCACTACTGCGGCAGGAAGCTCCACCGCTGCCAGCACGGATCAGTCCGAGAACTTGAAGGCCCTGGATCACCACCATCGCTGGCCTGCGGCCAGGAGCAGGCAGTCGAGTATGCTGACCAAGAGCCTGGATTGCTCAGCTGAAAGGAATGACCTTATATCCACTGTCCAGTTACTGCGGCAGTCAATGTTATTGGACGGTGGCTCGGGCAGGGCTTTATTTGACAGCGCGGAGCTCTCGGCTTCATCAGACACCGATAGTGTTTCTTCCGGAAGTAATTCGGGGACTCCCGAGCTGAATGTACCTCGGCATGCTCGGGTCACCTCCCGCGGGATTAGCGTGTCTGCTAGATTTTGGCAAGAGACAAATAGCAGGATTCGTAGGCAGCCGGAGCCTGGGACTCCGGTATCTTCAGTTGGCTCAAGGAACCCAACCTCGCCAAAAATAGCCGCTATGGGGAGATCAATTGGCGACAACGCTTTGTCACGATCCGTCTCTTCTCCACTAAGAGGACCTGCGAGGCCTTCTAGTCCCAGTAAGCTTGCAGGTTCTCCATCAAGAGGAATCGCTAGTCCTGCAAGGACAAGAGACAGTAGTACATTGGTGAGGTCCTTGTCTGTGGGCCTTACAACTAATGCACCGTCGATTATAAGTTTTGCTGCTGAGGTGAGGAGGACGAAGAAAGGAGAGAATCGGATTGAAGAGGCTCATATGTTGAGACTGTTGCACAACCAGCACTTACAGTGGAGGTGTGTGAATGCGAGAGCCTATGCTGCTCTGATGATTCAAAGAGTGGCTGCAGAGGTAGTCTCTAAATTTTATGCCACACTCGTTAATTTCGTTTTTGATATGAGTCCTATAAGCTTGAATAATTGGTTAGTTAAGTTGACCTTTTGCTTGCCAACATGTGTTTCAATTTTATGTATGGCATTGAATCTTAACTGAAATGCAACTTTCATATGAAATATTTACTCCGCATTTGGAAATAAAATACTTGTTTGCTTCTACAACTTTTACCATTTTTTGAAACTTAATAAACATTGTCAGTAAGAAGAGTTCACTTTTTCTATTAGTTTGATTTTTCATCCTCGTCGCTTTTGATTGAGTTTTTAAACTCTGAAAATAATATTCTTTAGCTGTATAAGGACGAAGTAATCCATCACTTATTTCAAAAATGTTGATACCTGCAGTTTTGCTGTGCAATTACTTGACCAGGCATTCTATATATATTCTTGTCAACCTTTATGTCTAGCTTCTAATTGTCTGTTATAATCTGCTTGTTTTGAGTACAAAAATAGTAAGGATTGTTTGCATTGCCTTTGATTTCTTCCCGCTTCAATTCATAACCACTTATAACTCGTTATTTGAAACAATCAATCTTGTTCAATTTACAGACTTTTGATTTGATAACTGTTCACCTGCATTTCCTAATTTTGTTTGCCTGTCTATAACGTTGTACCTATGTATGGAATTGAGGTTGGTGGTTGGCGTCTTCCAACACATGACTTAGTTTTTTTCTGGATTCATGTGCAAGCATTTCTGCTTGATTTTAAATCTGTTGTGGTAAGCCGACAAAATTTATCATCCATGTGCGTGCCTTATGTTAGTATGCATAAGAGATTTTCGGTATCATTCTTGTTTGCTATCACAGAACCACTAAATTCTAGAATCTGATGCTTTCTTATGATTGATTTCAGAAAAATCTTTATAATGCATGGTTAACCATCTCAGAGATGCGCAACTTGGTTACTGTTAAAGCAATCAAGCTACACTTCCTGACACTGTGTCTAAAATTAACTACCATTCTTAAGGGTCAGGTAAGCTTTCCGTTGTAACGTGCTTTGCCATTTATCATTTCTCTGATGGAAGCCTATTTTCTCATGTACATCTTTATTTTTTTTTTCTGTAGCTATGTTGATAATTATTAGTTTCATTAGTAACTTTGAGATCATTGGAGGTTCTGTTTATTTCCTAGAAAAGCTTATGCAATTGCAGATTAGTTAAAAAGTATTTCCTAGAAAAGCTTATGCAATTGCAGATTAGTTAAAAAGCTTTGTGGAAGAGCATTTTTTTAATTGTTTGTTCTCAGGAAATCTGGGTTTATAAGATGATCTCTCTTAGCGTCAGAATAAACTTTTCCACAATTAATAATGTTAAAGTTAATTGGTTTGCTGATTTAATTGTGAGAAAAGAAGGTTAACCTAACTTGTGTTAGCTAGTGACTCCGTAAACCAATTAATAAGGTAAGTTGCCAGTTAATCACAAACTTTATTGCTCCATCAATGCCACGGTGACTGCAATACAGAAAAAGGTGTGTCCCTGCATTAGAGTTTGAGAACCATTGATAGTTAAGAATATGGTCCTTTCCTTTTAAGTAGATGATTAACAACTTGTGCACATCGTATCATTAAAAGTCCATCAGCTGTAGAGCTAGATTAGGTAGGGGTTTCAATGAGTAAAATGACCGAGAAAATCCACCAAAAGGCTGACACATCATTATAGGCTTCCGGAGTGAACAAAATGGATTTTAAGCCAACATACATATGAGGGCAGGAGCTTGCGATGACATATGGGAAGTCATTTTTGAGCCAAATTTAATCTTTAGAAACTTGCATTTTCTTATGTCATCATGTATTAGACACTCATTTCTGATGTAGGTATCGGTGGAGGAAAAACCAGGAGGTAGCAACGAATGAAACAGTAACTCAGAAGCAAATTAGCTCTGTAAAGATGATATCGTATTGTCTACCTTTTTCGGTCCTTCAATACAGCTATATAAGAGCATAATGCATAAAACTATAAACGGCGTAACTAACTAAAGTAAGAGCCGTATGACAGAGAATAGAAAAGGAAATTCTAAGTAGTGGAGCATAACTAATAAAGCAGAATGCAAATACTAGTGCTGTAGTAATACTATAAGGTAAATGGTACTCCCTTATGATGCTCCGCATCAGGTGTCCCCTGCCGAAGAGAGGGCTGCTGTCTCAGCAGACGTAGATATAGGTGCATCATCAGCTGGGTAATAAGGATAGATATCTGCAACGTTGAAAGTAGCAGCTGTACCCAAATCAGGAGGAAGATCGACGATATAAGCATTGTCATTTATCACCTTCACAATGGGAAATGGACCCAGTTTCCGTCGACCCAATTTAGAATAAGCTCCAGGTGGGAGTCGCTCACGGCGAATGCGAACCATAACTAGTTCGCCTTGTTTAAACAGTCGTGCCCTTCGATGGCCGTTTGCCGCAGCCTTGTATTGCTCATTAGAAGCAATTAATTTTGAACGAACATCCTGCAGCAACGTTGCAAACTGATCAACTATGTGTGCAGCTGGACGACTAGTGCACTTCGGAAGTACTGCCACATCCACTGTGTGATTTGGAGCTTTGGTGTATACAACATGGAAAGGGGACGAACCCGTCGATCTGTTTGGCATGCTGTTATAAGCAAATTCAGCTTGAGCCAATACATCATCCCAAAGTTTTGGATGCTCCTGGACAAGGCACCTTAGCATGTTACCCAAAGTTCTATTTACCACTTCGGTTTGGCCATCCGATTGCGGGTGATAGGCAGAACTTAAATTGATATCGGTTTTAAGCCGCTTCCATAATTCACGCCAGAAATGGCTTACAAACTTAACATCGCGATCCGAAGTTAAGCTACGAGGAATGCCATGTAAGCGAACTATTTCATTGAAAAATAGTCGAGCAATATTATGGGCATCAAAGGTTTTTTTACAAGCAATAAAATGAGCCATTTTTGAAAACCTGTCTACCACTACCATAACAGAGTCATTACCTCGCTTAGTCCGCGGCAACCCCAGAACAAAATCAAGACTGAGGTCTTCCCAAATTGTCTCTGGTACAGGCAACGACATATACAAACCAGTGTTTTTCCCACTGCTTTTATAAGATTGGCATACCGAACATCGTTCAATAAACTTGGTGACATCTCGCCGTAGATGCGGCCAGAAAAATCGGATCTGCAATTGTTCGATGGTTTTGTCACGGCCAACATGGGCTGCTAGCCCTCCACAATGCAATTCACGGATCAGCTGCTGTCTCCAGGAGGAATCAGGTATACACAGGGCTAGCTGTTTAAATAGATATCCATGCCTCACCGAAAAGTGACCCACAGCAGTTTTCTCCAAACACTCAGCCCATATACGCTTGAAATCCTTGTCAGTGGCGTAAAGCTCCTTAAGGCACTACAGTCATGTAATCTCTGTATTTAATTGCACTAGAAGGGTGGCTTGCCGACTCAAGGCATCAGCTACTCTATTCTGGGAACCCGACTTATGCTTAAGGACGAAGGTGAATCTCTGCAAAAACAAAATCCATCGGGCAGCATCCGGTTCAGTGTTCTTTGGTTGTTAATGTACTGTAAAGCTTTATGGTCACTGTGGAGTACAAAATCTTGATGTAATAAATAATGTTCCCACTGTTTGAGCGCACGGACCACCGCATATAATTCTTGCTCATAAACAGTCCACTTTTGTCGAGCCGGGCACAATTTTTCACTAAAATACTCCACTTGTTTATCCAGTTGCATGAGAACAGCACCAATACCGGTAGAAGAAGCATTAGTCTCGACAACAAAAGGTTTCTCAAAATCCGGCAGAGCCAAGACGGGAGTAGAGGCTAAGGCATTCTTCACCTGTTCGAAACTTGTCTGTTGCAATTCGGTCCATTCAAACTGCTGAGATTTTAAGCAATCTGTCAACGGTGCAGCCAACGAACTGAAACCCCGAATGAAACGGAGGTAAAAGTTAGCTAATCCATGAAAACTCCGGACGTCAAAAAAAGATTTTGGGGTAGGCCAATCAGTGATTGCTCGAATTTTCTGTGGATCCACCCGCACTCCATCAACCGTGATAATAAATCCGAGAAAATAGGCAGTATTGGTAGCAAATTCACATTTGGCTAAATTTAAATACAACTTGTTGTTGTGTAGCACCTCAAAAATCTGTTGCAAATGTTGCAAATGTTCAGCCACAATTTTGCTAAAGATGAGGATATCATCAAAGTAAACAACGCAGAACTTATTTAAATAAGGTTTCAAAATTTCGTTCATGAGCCTCATGAATGTTGCCGGCGCGTTGCAAAGCCCAAAGGGCATGACCTTCCATTCATACAGACCTTGGCGAGTCTTGAATGCCGTTTTCCATTCGTCTCCGGGACGGATACGAATTTTGTGGTAGCCACTGCGTAAGTCCAACTTAGAGAACATGACAGATCCGGCCAGCCTTTCAAGTAATTCTTCTAGGCGCGGAATGGGAAAACGGAACTTAACTGTTATCTTATTGATGGCTCTGCTATCCATACACATGCGCCACGACCCATCCTTTTTGGGTACTAAAAGCGCTGGCACAGCACAAGGACTCAAACTGGGCTGAATTAATTGCTTCTTCAATAAATCGTCTACAAGTTCTTGCAATATCAGATGATCCTTCGGGCTCAGACGATAATGTGGCAGATTAGGCAGACTGGCTCCTGGAATGAAGTCAACTTGATGCTGTAATGCACGGAGTGGAGGAAGGGTAGCTGGCAGTGAATCCGGCCCCAGCTCAGGAAATTGCTTTAACAATTTCTGTACCTCGGAGTGAATTTGGCCCTTAGTACATTCATGTTCACTTTCTTTAATGACCAATGCAAAAAACATGGAATTCTCCCTGCTAGCTTGTAAGAGTGCTGTACCCGTAACCATATGCATAACTGCCTTCTTTTCCTTAGGGACGTCATTACAGTCAGCGGAATAAGGAATGAGTTTGAGCCGTTTGCCCTTCCAGTCGAAAGAATAGGAATTAGATCTACCATCATACAGTGCCTCCACATCAAACTGCCACGGTCGCCCCAAAATTATCTAGCACACATCCATATCTAGGACATCGCAAAGTACTTCACACACATAGTGCTTCCCAATCGAAAAAGTGACCCTACACATTTCAGATACCAAAATATCCATACCTTTCTTAACCCAACTGATCTTGTAAGGATGAGAACTCTTTGTGGTTTTGAGCTGAAGTGCCTGGACGACTGATCGAGCAATAACATTTTCAGTGCACCCGCTGTCAATGAGTAAATCACACACTTTTCCATTGATGGTGCATCGTGTTTTGAAAACTGAATTCCGCTGAGAGTTCTGCTGTTGCCTTGGTGCCAATAGAATTTTTTCCATAACGCATACCAACGGCTCCCCCAAGTCAGGTGCGATTTCTTCTTCCAATTCCGGCTCTTGTTCTTCCACTTCTCCTGAAACCTCTTCATTGTCAGCACCAGTCAATTGTATTTGTGGCCGGCTGGGGCACTCATTCGATTTGTGGCCAATCTGGAAACACCTGAAGCATTTGATCGTACTGGGTTTAGCATAGGGGTTGTCTCGAACAGGGGCTTTCCACCTTGGTTGCGCCTTCGGGGCTCCTGACGCCCCTGGAGCTGCATTCTGCATAGCCAACTGGCCAGTAGTAACCGGATTTTGCGTTCCCGCTGGAGTCCTGTTTGCCGTGGGATTGCTTTTCACCACGTCTTGTGAGTGCTCCGAGAACTGTCGCCGGCCTGTATAAGGCTTACTACCTCTTGACAATTGAAGTTCTGCTTTTAAAGCAAAGTTAACTGCCTGTGAAAGAGACCAGACAGAATTCATTTCGAGCTTATCCTGTATAGCTTCCTTGAGTCCTCCCATGTAACGTGCAACTAAGTGATTGGCACTTTCATTGAGATCATTGCGAGCGCACAGGCGGTGGAATTCCTCAGTATATTCGCTAACAGTTCGATTTCCCTGGTGACAATGCTAGTACTTGTGGTATAAAATCTGCTCATAGTCTGTCGGTAAATACTGGGAGCGAAGAAGTTGTTTCATCCTGCGCCAATTGCGTACTGAACCACGTCCTTCCCTCCTCCTTGACTGAAGGAGCTGCATCCACCAGGCACTGGCTCCACCCTTGAGTCAACATGCCACATACTTCACCTGTTTGTTCAGCGCAATGTCCATATACTCGAAGAAGGTTTCCACCGATCTTTCCCAGTACAGATAGTCCTCAATATGTAGCCGTCCGTCAAAAAATGGAATATCGAGCTTAACTCGAAACTCGCCTTGCGGTCGATTCTGATACATTCCCCGTCGTCGTCGAGCATACTGAGCGGGCACTCGATCTTCATCCGACTCAGAAAATACTTGGGCGTTAAACTGTTCTGGGCCATCATCATCGGAGTCGGACTGTTCCGACAACGGCGGTGCTCGCCTGAGATCCGGATCGCGCTCCCGCTCCCGTTCGCGCCTTTCCGGAGCCAATGCGGCTGTTGCAGGTGTCCGATTACGGTGACTTCCTTCCATCTCTGCCCGTATGGATTGGAATTCCCTGCGCATATCCACAGACAACCGAAATAGATCAGTGGAGAGTTCATCTAACCTCTGATTAAGGTTGCTGTGGAGTTCCCAAAGGGAGTCAAGACTGCGAACTTCGTCGCCGGTCCCTCGTCGGCTACTTTCCGCCATTTTCCCCAAGCGCCGAGCTCTGATACCAAAACTGATGTAGGTATCGGTGGAGGAAAAAACTAGGAGGTAGCAACGAATGAAACAGTAACTCAGAAGCAAATTAGCTCTGTAAAGATGATATCGTATTGTCTACCTTTTTCGGTCCTTCAATACAGCTATATAAGAGCATAATGCATAAAACTATAAATGGCGTAACTAACTAAAGTAAGAGCCGTATGACAGAGAATAGAAAAGGAAATTCTAAGTAGTGGAGCATAACTAATAAAGCAGAATGCAAATACTAGTGCTGTAGTAATACTATAAGGTAAATGGTACTCCCTTATGATGCTCCGCATCAATTTCTATGCTGTATAGTTTCTATGGATTTTATCCATTTCCCGCTTTTTAGTTGCCACAGTACCTTTTTTTTTTAATTCTCCATTGTTGAACATATACATTCTTTGTGGATATATACTATCAAGATAAAATATATTCTCTTATGCAAAGTGGTTTTTGCACGTATCACGTCCATCTATGTCTCTATGATATTGGGATACATGGATTTTGTCCATTTCTAGAAGACTTACCTATGGCCTTAGCAAAGATTCGTGGCATATTTGATAAAGTTGACAGGTATTTCATGATGAGTATGATAATGTCTTATTTACATTTGATATGAGGGCAAAGAACAATCCCCACTAAAATCTTATACTGTTCGGGATCAGAAACTTATAAAGCTTGTCCGTTGATATGCCAATTATTTCAGTTGGCATGACAATAAACATCGATCATTATGAAGCATTAGCATTTGTCTGATATCTAAAAGTTTGTCTGCCTAAAAAGTACTATTTGAAAGTCAAGATATTATAATATGCAATCTGTTCAAATTAATTTCTACTTGTGCTAAGAATAGCGCCATGTTGGTGACTAGAGACGGTTAAAAGGGGCCCATTATATATTTTTAGATGTTCAAAGAAGACCATAATATGTTATTAATAGTTGTTTTGGTGGTGTGTAGTTTTGTACTTTTTGTGAGGTGAACATTAGATGCAGGAGATACTCCATCTTTGAGATCTGTGTTTGACGAAAATTCCCTTAGTTGATGGATATTTTTGTCAAATAATTTATTAGAGGGTTGAGGATCAAGACATCACGTCTTTGAGATTGGAATTGGATCATCATAACCCTTAGGGTGGTGGACAGGTAGATGAAAGTCTTGGGCTTTGAGATTAGTGTAGTGGAGATCTAAATTGGATTGTTGAATGTCTTTGAGATTGGTGCTAGGAAAGATTTGAGTTGAACCATCAAGCTATTGTTCTGCTTTATGATTAGCGATGCCTCCTTTTGGTTTGATCGAGGGTCTAATATTGATGTTGATGTGATCTGTTGGTGCCTATTCAAAATGAACGTTTTCTTATTCTGCCAAATTACAGAGAGAAATAGAAGAGGCAAGAATTTTGGTTTAGTTTATTGGACTATCGGGACTGATTCTTCACCTGTGATTTTTCGGGGGTTAATCAATAGTTTTATTGAGTGACTTTTGGTTTTGATCCAATTGAAGGGCACAATATTTAATCAACAATTTGTAACAAGATTTTACCATTTTTATATTTTTATATACTTCTAATAAAAAAATTAATTTTTTATTTGAACCCTTCAGATGGTCTATTTGGAGGAAACATTTCTTCTGGACCGAGAGTATCCAAGTTCATTATCAGGTGCAATTGAATCATTAAAGGCTAGCACTCTCCGCCTTCCCGTTGTCAGTGGAGCAAGGGTGCGTATCTCCCTAATGGGCCATAGTAGTTAGTTTGTATCCAATATATCATAACAAAGAAATATGTGTATATCGTAAAAAGGCATCAACTGTGATTATTATTGTCATTTTGTGCTTTACAGGCAGATTTACAAGATGTGAATGATGCCGTTGTGTCAGCAGTGGATGTGATGCAGGCGATGGAAGCTTCAATGTTCTCCTTAATGTCAAAGGTTGTTGCTTAACTTTTATCATCCTTCCATCACGTCCCCTTTACATTCTCCTCCCTTCACTTTCTTTTACACTAGTTCTATGCTTAATTTTGAAAATTCCCTTAACCTGTTTCCTTTTCCTGGCTATTCTCATTAATATTCAGAACCTGTTTTGCATGTCTTATTCTTTTTTCTAACACACTGGGTGCTTCGGCTCAAGCTTGGCTTAGCTTAGGATGAATCCTCAATAAGCTCAGTGTTTACTTATTAAAGTATTTATGAATTCAGAACCTTTTTTTGGGGGTGGGGTTGTATTTTGAGCGAATTTAATCACAAACTCTTGTTCACGCCCATATTAGAACCAATGTTTCAATAATTAATTTTCTTTCCAGTCATTCATCTCATTATTTTCTCAATTTAAAAAGGAATGCTTGCCTTTTGTTTCATATAGAAAGTTGGGCAGTTGGTGGCCTGGTGGGTAGTTGGTACCTTTTTGTTAATTTTTTTTCCTGAATGGTACCTTAACCCTGTTTAGGTTCAAGTGAAGCTATGTTTTAATTCAAGTGCTTAGCTTTTTTGATAAGAAAATAAATTGTCAGGTTTATTCCCACGAAAGACTACAAATCTGAAGAGCTCATGTAGGATCCTTGAGCAGTTACTAGAAATAGTGAAATACTTTTATATAATTTTTTTCTTTCAATTTTTAATTGATTGTCGTCAACATAGCCAACAGATTATCCCAGTGATTTGGGTCATCTTTATTATGCCTTATTATCTATTCACTTTTATGAAAAATTACGAACGGTGTTAATTAGATGTCAATTTTAATAAGAGTGAAATTGGTAGTGGTAAATAATTATTATTTAAAGGTTATACAATACCTATATGAGGCCAGGTTGCTTTAATTTTCTTGAATTTGGTATTAAGAAGAACAGTGATAAACAACAACAACAACAACATCAAGCCTTTATCCCACTACGTGGGGTCGGCTACATGAATCCTTTTTCTCCATTGTGTTCTATTAAAAGTCAAATTCTCATTTAAACCTAATAAAGAAAGGTCATTCCTAATATTTTCTAACCAAGTCTTTTTAAGTCTACCCCTACCTTTCTTAACATAAGTCAAATCTAATACCTCTACTCTCCTAACCGGGTCATCGAAAGGCCGTCGTTTTATGTGACCAAACCATCTAAGGCGACTCTCTCTAATTTTATCTTCTACTGGAGCTACTCCAACCTTTTCACGTATATGCTCATTTCGTATCCTATCTCTAAGGGTAAAGCCACTCATCCACCTGAGCATTCTCATCTCTGCCACACTTAACTTAGTATTATGCTTCTCTTTTAATGGCCAACATTCGGCACCATAAAGCATTGCAGGCCTCACTACCATCTTATAGAATTTTCCTTTAAGTTTGAGGGGTACATTTCTATCACATAACAAGCCCGATGCATTCCTCCACTTCAACCATCCAACTTGAATTCTGCTGATAATATCCCCATCTATTTCACCATCACTTTGAACAATTGATCCAAGATATCTAAAACGTGTACTCTTATTAATGACTTGATCGCCCAAAGTCACAATCCCTTCAGTAGGTCTATTACTACTAAAATTACACTCCATATATTCCGTTTTAGATCTACTCAAGCGAAAACCTTTAGACTCTAAGGTTGACCTCCATAATTCAAGTTTACCTTCAACTCCCTCTCTAGTCTTATCAACAAGAAGAATATCATCAGCAAAAAGCATACACCAAGGTACATCCTCTTGCAAATGTCTAGTGAGAACATCCAAGACTAAAGCAAAAAGATATGGGCTTAAGGCTGATCCTTGATGTAACCCAACCGAAATAGGGAAATACTTGGTCAATCCACCTTGTGTTTGAACACAAGTAATAGCTCCTGCATACATATCTTTAATGATTTGAATATAAGCATTATTGACTCCTTTCTTTTCAAGAACTCTCCATAGCACTTCTCTTGAAACTTTATCATATGCTTTTTCTAAATCAATAAATATCATATGTAGATCCTCCTTATTTTCTCTATATTTTCTCCATCAAACCTCTTAATAAATGTATGGCTTCCATAGTCGACCTACCCGGCATGAATCCAAATTGATTTTGAGAAACATTAGTATCACGCCGCAACCTATGCTCCATAACTCGCTCCCATAGTTTTAAAGTATGACACATTAACTTAATACCTCTATAATTCGCACAATCTTGTGCATCACCTTTATTCTTAAAAATAGGAATTAACATACTCATTCTCCACTCATCTGGCATCTTTTTAGTCTTCAAAATAGTATTAAAAAGTTTAGTAAGCCATGAAATTCCTTCATCTCCTAAGCATTTCCACACCTCTATTGGGATATCAACAGGTCCAACAGCTTTTCCACCCTTCATTTTCTTTAAAGCCTCTCTAACTTCAGTTTTACTAATACGCCGATAAAAATAGAAATCTTTATTTTCATTTAGGGTGCTAAGGTCACTACAGTCAATCTTATTTTCACAATCTTCATTAAAAAGGTTAGCAAAATATCTCATCCATCTTTGTTGAATATCATCTTCTAAGAAAAGTATTTTTTGATCTTCATCTTTAATACACTTCACTTGAACTAAATCCTTACTACTCCTATCTCTTTGTTTGGCTAACTTATACATATATCTTTCTCCTTCTTTAGTATCTAATCTATTATATAAATCACTAAGAAGAACAGTGATAAAGATGATACAAAATGTAAAACTATGGATAGTTAAGTAAAGAAGTGCTTTATGAATACTATACAATATGGTGGAAACATAATCTAGATTTGATAAAGTTATAATCAAAATAGTTATTCTATCTGAATCTAAATTTTTGCTATACAAAAGCATTAATAGCTAAACTGAGCATGTATACATGAAAAGTTTGAGATGAAAATGTGGGAAAAATAAACAGGATATTGAGATATGATTATATTAGAGTGAGAACGGGACCTAATGAAGATAAATAACATAAGGTGGCTTCGGCATATACAATAAGAGCAAAAGATGCACCAATAAAATTGATAGATATATTAATGTTGAAGGATTAGAATGAAAGCGTTAGACCAAATGTGACATGCATAGAAGTTGCATGGATTTACTTGCATTAGTACATCGTATAGCACTCTTATTAAATATCATGAATCTATTTGTGATTGGTTTAAGTATCTTGATTGTATTATGTAGAAGAGCGGGACATGGATGAGGATGCAGCTTATAGAGTTAAGATTAGATTGTTGAAATAAAAATGTGCATTAAAAGGATATTATGAAACTATTAGTTAAATTTAATAAAATCGCATTGATATTGATTATTCAGTATGAGTCTTACAGTTCGGAGATATGTTGTTGATAGCTAAGTTGAGTGTGGCAAAATAGTAAAGCATAAGATGGTGTCCGGGAAACTAAGAAAGATAGATTAAGATGTAGTAGGTGTAGTACTTATTGAATGTGAATTAATGGAAGTATATTTAGGTGGTTTGATCATGTACATGGAATAGTAGAAGCTACACTAATAAGATAAATAGATAAATTAATGATGAGAGATTATGATTGAAAAGCCAGGGTGCAACCGAGTCAAGTCGGCTCGCGAGCTGACTCGAGTTCGACTTGGTAAAAAGCTAGACGAGTCGAACTTATCGAGCTCGCAAGTTAAGCTTGAACGCGATTTCGAGCTCGACAGCTTATCGAGCTCGAGCTTGAACAGACGTCTGCTCCACTCGTCAGCTCGTCGAGCGGCTCGTGGAGGTGACTGGGCGGGAAAGCGGAGATCTCAATCGAGCAGGCTGTCGCGATGATTCAAAGATTGGGCGAGAAAACCAAATCGACGGGGTGGGAAAGCTGAGATGAGTATTATATCATTATAGTATTGAGCTTGGGATGAAGATTATTACAAATCGACGGGCGGGAAAACTGAATCTCGGTGGAGGATCCTTGGGACGATGCCGAGCAAGCTCAATATTTGGCAATTGGCATGCGGCAACAAGCAGATGAGTCGCAGCGGACACGACGACAAGTGGACGCGACGACGATGGACCTGGGGACGACGACGGACACGACGACAAGCGGACACGATGACGATGAACACAACGACGAGACTACCTGGGAGTTTGGAAGGACTCCAAAGCGGAGCTCGGGACTGAGCTCGACGAGCTGATCGACATGAGACGAGTCGAGCTCAAATTTTCGAGTTCGAGCTCGGTATTTGGCATGCGAGCTCGACTCAAACACCCCCGGGCTCGAGTTCGACTTGACTCGTTTGCACCCATACTGAAAAGTGATTAACCAAAAGTAATAGATTTAGAAGTTATGCAAAAAGATTTATATATGATGAAAATTAACATCTTATGGAGTACTTAACAAGGATTGCGTTAGACCTGAACTGGTCCAACTTTGTTGTACGGCTTCTGGTTTACACCCAACGACGCAGACAGGGAGGGGCATACAGCAGGAGGTGGGCAGAAGCCTTGGTGGGGCCCAAGGTTTAATGAAACATTGTTTTGGAGGAAAATTTTGAATTAGGGGTTGTTTAGGGATTATGTAATGTTCCTTTTTCTTTGATTAGTCTCTCTTGTTAGGTTTTGAGATCATCTTGAATTTGTGAAATCTGAATTTAAGATCTAGGGTTTTTTCTTGGGCTCTAGGCTTCAGCTAGAGATTTGGAGAGTTGAATCTTCATCTTGAATTGAAGATTCATTGTGTCGTGTTGTCTTTTCCTTCTCGTATTGAATTTCAAGTGTGTTTATCCCTATTTTCCTACATATTTTTTGTGAAAACTCCATCGTAATTGCTGAATTTCTTTGAAATTTTGTAATTTTTCTTGTATTCTTTGAAATTTAGTAGGTTTGCCACCTTGGAAGACATGATGAAGAAGATGCTTGAAGACAAACAAAATTCGGTGACATCGAAAGCAAAGGAGACCACCAGCGGCCATGAGAGAGGAGGAATCCGAACCCGTTTACGGGGAGGTAGAATCCAAAGTGGAGATCCTTGAGAGAGATGACGGAATGCCTCCTCTAGAACCACTTTTTAGGGAGGATATGAGTATGGGTTACGAAAGGAGGGTTGTTGATTTGTGGGAAGAGGGATGATTTCTACTGCCGAAATGATGATTTTGAAAGAAGAAGAGGGGAATGTGATGAAGGGTTTGGGTATGATTGTCAGAGGGAAGATCATGACAATTAGGGAGCACCTCTTCTTCGGGGAATGGGATGTTATGGAGGATTCAGGGGAAACGGGGGTGGCCCAAAGGTGAGAAAGCTGAAGATGCCCATCTTTGAGGGCGAGGACAACCATGATTGAATCTACAAAGTGGAGCATTACTTTGCTATCATCTTCACGATACTGGTTGCTATCATCTGCCATCGTTTAGGCTCTGACGCTAGAATGTTGCGAAAGGCCAGCGAGATGGGAACACGAAAGCGGAAGAACAGGAAAAGTGATACCTCTCAATTTAAACTGGAGAATGGCAATCATAGAACAAAAGGTGAATATAATATTTTGTCCTCAGGTAGTCATACTCCTTTTCGGCCTCCATTACTAAAAGCAGGAAACACTTACGCACGAAAGGTAAAACAAACACACAACAACAACAACATCAAGCCTCTGTCCCACTATGTGGGGTCGGCTACATGAATCCTTTTTCGCTATTGTGTCATGTTAAAAGTCAAAGTCTCACTTAAATCTAATAAAGAAAGTTCTTTTTTAATATTTTCTAACCAAATCTTTTAGGTCTACCTGATGGGGACATCGACAGGAGGTTTCAACGCGTTTATCAGAGGCGACACAGGAGATCGATGGCCATGATGGATAGTCTTTACTTTTGATGCATTTTATGTATTAGCATTTTATGTATTAATCATGTTATTTCAGTTTTTTCGTTTTTGCGCTTATGGGTAGTTAGTCGCTATTGTATCCCAAAGGGGCATTTTAGTCTTTTGTTTCCTTGTGATTTTGAGGCCTATATATGTGGCCATTTTCTTATGTATGATGATGATTGATGAATAAAAAAAAAATTCTACTTATCGATCTCTTTGTGAGTTCTATATTTTCCTAGTTCTCTTCGTGAGTTCTTGAGAAGAGAGTTTCGTGGATCTCTGTGTGAGTTTCGGCATTCCTACGAGGCTACGACCTCTTTGTGAGATCTTGAGGAAGAAGTACGTGAGGTTAGCAATTCCCTGATTTCTCCAAATTTTTATCCTTCACCAAGCTTTTGTTTTTCATCCCTACATTTCTCCTTGCCGCCGACCTCATTAGACCGTCCAGGCCTTTGGCCGCCGGCCAATTACTCCCTCCAGCAGCCGGCCCCCTCTGCCGACCCCAGCTCCTACAGCTGGCAGCCACCCGTGAGCCCCCAGCCCGCCGATCCCAGCCTCCCACCTTGCCGCCGGCTTCCCCTTTGATCCAACTCCGTTTGAATTTCAAATCTCCTTGATTAAATTAATTTCCTATCTCCTTGATTAAATTAATTTCCTAATTAGTATTCCTTTATTTAGGAAAGACATTTAAGGGGATTAAAGCCTAATTTGAAATTCAAATTCTTTTCCCTCTCATATCATGTCAATTTGGAAAGTTACTTAAATATAATCAAATCTGAAATTAAAACTTCAGATTTGATAATGAATTAGTTATTAAACCTTGGGGCACACTTTCTTAATTCTCAAACCTCTCTCTCCTTCTCATATGACCGGCCCCTTAATGGGCCTCTTCTCTCTCCCAAATTAACTCCTAATCACCACTAAATCAGCCCCAAATCTTCCTCCACTGCCGCCCCTCCTTCCCTCTTGGGATTGATTTGAAATTTCAACTTAAATCCTCTCCCGAACTTATAAAAATCTGAAATTATTTCAGATTTCCTGGAATTACCTATTGCTCTCCCAACCTAGCCAATCCCTCAAGACTTCTTGCCGACCACACAACTTCTCCCCTCCTTTTATTCTTGCATCAATCGTTGCTCTTTCATCTCTCAACAAGGATGCATGACGGATCCCGAAGTTGATAGCGGATTCGTGTTCGACGTCTACGGAGACATTCACATTGTTCGTTCACCATTCTTCGACGCCGGCTTTGGTTTTGACGACACCGTTGAAGAGTATTTGAACCGAATCCTCCCCACCCTTGTGGACGTCATCGACGATCAATTCTCGTACTACGAGTGGACCATCAACGGTCATCCACCCGTGCCACCTCCACCTCCGACTACCTTCCCAACAATGACGTTCCTCGGCTCGTCCGTCCTAGTGGCTACCTCATTTCTAGTGTGGACGATCTTCCTCCGCTCAACCTAGATTCGTAGGGAAGAGAGTAGATCCCCAAGAGGAACAACTCCTTATTAACTTTTGGATTTGTGTGTTAAGCTCTTACATTACTTCGCCTTTGTATTTGATTAAATTGTCTTGGTTAATCTTCATACAACTATTAGCCTAAGCAAGTGGAATACTGAGAATTCTTGTAACTAACTTGGAATTGACGCATAATTTTATAACGGTTAAACTTTTAGTAAATTATCTTTATAATCTTGTGTAACTCCAAGCTTGCATCACATCACTACCTCTACCTTTCTTAATATAAGTCAATCTAATACCTCTATTTTCCTAACCGGGTCATTGGAAGGCAGTCGTTTTATGTGACCAAACCATCTAAGGCCACTCTCTCTAATCTTATCTTCCACTGGAGCTACTCCAACATTTTCACGTATATGCTCATTTCGTATCCTATCTCTAAGGGTAAAGTCACTCATTCATCTAAGCATCCTCATCTTTGCAACACTTAACTTAGTATTATGCTTCTCTTTTAATGGCCAACATTATGCATCATAAAGCATTGCAAGTCTCACCACCATCTTATAGAATTTTCCCTAAGTTTGAGGGGGACCTTTCTATCACACAACAAACTCGATGCATTCCTCCACTTTAACCATCCAATTTGAATTATGTTGATAATATTCCCATCTATTTCACCATCACTCTGAACAATAGATCCAAGATATCTAAAACGTGTACTCTTTTTAATGGTTTGATCGTCCAAAGTCACAATCCTCTCACTAGGTCTATTACTAATAAAATTACACTCCATATATTTAGTTCTAGATCAACTCAAGCGAAAACCTTTAGACTCTAAGATTGACCTCCATAATTCAAGTTTACCTTCAACTCTCTCTCTAGTCTTATCAACAAGAAGAATATCATAAGCAAAATACATACACCAAGTAATATTAAATTATTAATCGCTCAATTAAGACACAAACACATTAATGTAGAAGTTAAGTAGTCGAAGATAACTGCTGTGCTGTGTACTGCATCATATCTCATATGTACATCTTTTTAATCAAATAACAATAATTTTCTTAACAAACTTTATCATCTCCATTGTCCATCCGTTTCCCTTAAAATTTTTCTGGTCCTTGTATAGGTTGAAGGCACGAACTCCTTGGTTTCAGAACTTGCTAAAGTTGCTGCAAAAGAACAAGCTTTGTTAGATCAATCCAGGAATCTCTTATCGACGGTAGCAGCATTACATGTAAAGGCCGAAACCTGTATGTTTCTCATCTTGTTGGACACCAAATTCACAGTTCAATTAAAAGTTTAAAACTTGAAACAGGTGAAGTACTGTAGTCTGCGAGGCCATCTCCTTCAATTAAAACGCAGAACCAGACAGATATAAATTTCGTTTGGGACGGCTTTTTATCGCTTCTTAAAGCAATTTTTTAGTAAAATATTAAAATTTTTAAATTTTTTGTATTAAAAAGCTGCTTTAACAAGCAATAAAAAAGCCGTCCCATACGAAGTCATAATCCTAGAGCAAAATCATTTACAGCCATTATGAATACTTACTAACACCATATCAGCCGTTTTTTTCTGACCGGAGATTGGAACCAAAGGGTAAGAAAGCTTGATGAAAATTAGTCAGGGTGCAATGGGGTTTTTTTCTTGATTCAGCTTGACTTTGCTGGTTCATGTATTTTATTTTATTTTTTTAATTTTTTTGCATGCAAATTACCATAGGAAGGACACTTCTATGCCGTACAAGCTGCGGTAGCTGTATACAGGATTCTCGAATGGTTACACTGATGAAAGCCAAGCTTTTGTACATATTTTTAATGGCTTTTTTTTTTTTTCTCATTAGTTAGTGTATGTTGCCTTTGGAAAAGTTTATAAGTTGTTCCTTTTCTTCGTTTGTTTAAAAATGATTTTATGTTCATTCTTTGTGTAAAAAATTAAAGATATTATATTGAAGGAGTTCATAAAGTGTTTAGTCTGAGGCTTGATCAAATAATTGATCTATAACATCTTAGGTTTCGTTTGGGATAATTTTCTTACTGTTTTTTAAAGTAATTTTTTTAGTATAAAATTTTTAATTTTTGTATTAAAATATTACTTTGAGAAGCAGATATTAGCTCTTTCTCAATATTCAAGCACACTCTTACAAAGGAAAAATTAAAAAATCTCAAAACATAGAACCTCATTCTCATGTGTATTGTCAAGTCCCTAAAATTCTCAACCATGAGAGGATATGCTAGGAATGAGGGAGATCTCCAAAATCATGATGTTTTGAACCCTAGATGAATGTCCTTTGATCTAGATGTTGGTCCATCTTTTTAATCTCGTCAAAAAAAAGTGCTTTATGGTGTAGAATATTGGCCATTAAAAAGAAACATAGGCTTTACTCTTAGAGACAGGATACAAAATGGACATATATGTGAAAAGGTTGGAGTAGTACCAGTGGAAGATAAGATTAGAGAGAGTCACCTTAGATGGTTTGGGAACATAAAGTGGTGGCCTTCTGATGTCCTATTCAGGAAAGTAAATATATTAGATTGGATTTTTGTTAAGAGAGATAGAGGTAGACTTAAAAAGACTTAGTTAGAAAATATTAGAAATGACCCATCTTTAATAGATTTAAATAAGAATTTTACTCTTAACATGACACAATGGATAAAAAAGATTCATATAGCCGACCCCACATGATGGGACAAAGTGCATGGCTTGAGGCATTCCATGTGATTCTTATGAATGGTAAATAGATTAGGGATCATTGATTGTCTTTGTTCTTATGAATAATTGAATACCCCAAATTTTCAATAATTTTTTTTTGTGAGGCATTTTGACAAATAACATAAATTTGTTTAGTAATTATTCCTTTTTTTCTAGAGTCAATATTGCGGTAAAATTGGATCTTTTGATTACTTTTTAAGTTGAAGTATCGTAAACTTCTAACACTTTGAAAGGCCAGCATCATACATTCTCATCAATCTTAAATTCCACTTGAATTGAATACATATGAGATATTTCTATTACTAAAATTTATATTACTAATTTTATGATGGTTGTCTCCTCATTTGTGAATGTAGGACTTAGGCTTCGTTTGTGACAGCTTTTTTATTGCTTTTTAAAACGGAGTTTTAGTACAATTTTTTTTATTTTTGTACTAAAATTCCGTTTTAGAAAGCAATAAAAAAGCCGTCCTAAACGAAGCATTAGCATTAAGGCTTCATTTGGGACAGCTTTCTTTCTGTTTCTTAAAAAACCTTTCTAGTATACTACAAAGATGTTATAAGAAACAGTAAAAAGACCTTCCGAAACAAAACCCAAATGAATTATGTAACGCAAACTTGTTCATTGATTTATTACCTTAAGTTTTCTTATCATCTCATGCCTGAACTTATTTTCTAAATATGTGTTGCAATTTGAATTCTAACTTTTCTCTGCTTTCCCAAAATGGTTTAGAAGTAAAAGATTATCATGTTCTGAAACATGAAAAGATTATGTCAAGTATAGTACCTAATAATCATTATGATTGTAAGCATAGAAGCATGAAGTATATAGACATAATTTATATTAGTTAGTTTACTTGTCTACTCCTACTCCTTCAATGTTGTAAAATCTCTCATGAGCTAGAAGAAATAATATTCAATTCTCACATTATCAATTTGGTTCTAAAAAATGAACTTAATATGTTGACTCTAATTCATTAAGTCATCATAATTTTATAATACATAATTAGGAGCACTATTAGGACCTCCAACATAAAGCTTATATTTTTTTTGGTTTTTACTCATTTGAAAATTTAATTTTATTAGATGTTTCATTATATTGAGTGTAATTTTAGTAATAATAGGCCTAGTGAGGGGATTGTGACTTTGGGCAATCAAGTCATTAATAAGAGTACACGTTTTAGATATCTTGGATCTATTGTTCAGAGTGATGGTGAAATAGATGGGGATATTATAAGAAGAATTCAAGTTGGATGGTTGAGGTGGAGGAATGCATTGGGCTTGTTATGTGATAGAAATGTACCCCTCAAACTTAAGGGAAATTTCTATAAGATGGTAGTGAGGTCTGCAATGCTTTATGGTGCCGAATGTTGGCCATTAAAAGAGAAGCATAATACTAAGTTAAGTGTGGCAGAGATTAGGATGCTCAGGTGGATGAGTGGCTTTACCCTTAGAGATAAGATACAAAATGAACAGATACATGAAAAGGTTGGAGTAGCTCCAGTAGAAGATAAGATTAGAGAGAGTTGTCTTAGATGGTTTGGTCACATAAAATGGCAGCCTTCCGATGACCCGGTTAAGAGAGTAGAGGTATTAGATTTGACTTATGTTAAGAAAGGTAGGGGTGGACCTAAAAAGACTTGGTTAGAAAATATTAGGAATGACCTTTCTTTATTAGATTTAAACGAGAATTTGACTTTTAATAGGACACAATGGAGAAAAAGGATTCATGTAGCTGATCCCACGTAGTGGGATAAAGGCTTGATGTTGTTGTTGTTGTTGTATTGGATGTTTCATTATCATTTTTTTCTCAACCTTCTTGTATAAAAAGATAACAACATAAATAATATGCTTTATCTCGTGAAACACTATACTCTAACTAACTAGAGAACTAATTACGCCAATAAATATATATCGTTGCTCCCAAATATACTTGTAGTAAAAATCATGATTGTAGCCTACCAATGGCCTCTTTATTAGAATAATCATCAAACATAATCTTGAATATTAGGATTAACCTCAAATACTGGAAGTCGTAATTCAAGACATGTGATAGATTTGGGCTTCGTTTGGGACAGCTTTTTTACTGCTTTCTAAAATAATTGTTTAAAATAAAATTTTCTTGAACTATAATATTTTGTACTAAAAAAATATTTTAAAAAATAATAAAAGTTGTCTGTCAAACGGACGACTTACCTTAATTAAAAAGTCGCCGGTTAAACGAGCGACTTTTGACGAATTTTAATTTTTTCATTAGTTAATCCCTTAATTAAATCTTAAACAATGTTTAGTTTTAAAAAAATGTTTTTGTAGGTGCACGAATTACATTTATCTGTATCCTGTTACTAAAGAAAAACAGTGTTTTTATTAATTTGATATTAAGATATTAAGTAGTTAAGGGTTTAGCTTCATATCATTATCCTATTATCAAATGGAAGGTCTTCATTCTACACATGAAGGGAACTTCAATGAGGAGAGCTTTTTTCTATTTAAAGAATCATAAGTGATATATCATCAAAAAATTATTTTGATTGGGCACGAATCTCAAGGCAAAATCAAGTTGGAAGCTTCAAAAATTAAATTTGGGATCATATGAATTCCGATTTCAGCAAACTTACTATCAAACTAAGCGTATCAGAAATAAAAACCCAACGACACCAAATTCAACTCAATCCGAGCCCAAATGAGTCTGAATCGAAGACTTGAAGCATTGTTTGAAGGTTCAAACCATAATTTGGATTACCAAACAGTTTCCAAACATGACATGCTTATAGTCGAATCGAGCGGCTCAACAAGACAAATCCAACGAGCCCAACATTACATAATTCTGATATTGTTAAAACCTTAAAATGTCTGACAAAGGATCCACAATCAAGGGATTCAATATCGGCCGTCCATCCGAATCACTCCACATTTGCCCTTGATCCTCCTCCTATTTACGGGTCATTTCATCCTAAAAAAACTATAAATAGCCCCTCATTTCTCTTGAGAGGGGACCCAAACAAGAAGAAGAAGAGAAGAAAGAGTAGAAAAAAAGGGAAGGAGGGAATAAACTTCTCCTTGACCACTGCCGGAGTTTCGCCCGACGTTCAAGTGACGCTGGATTTTCGTCCGACTCCCAAGTGACGCTGTAATTCTTCCCTACTTATAAGTGATGCCAGAGTTCTGCCTGACTTTCCAGTGACGCCAAAACTCTTCCAGATCTCCAACTGACGTCAGAATTCTGTCTAATCTCTAAGCGACTCTGGAATTCAGCTCGAATACACAACTTGTTTGTAATCAGATTTCAATAAGGGAGTGAATCATTGTAATCTGATTGTCCTAAATTTTAAGGACGAGTCAGCTTCTTGTACCTCAAGCAAATACTAGTAGAATTCTTTCAACTAGGCGTGGCGCCATGGGTTTTTCCCTTTCCAGGATTTCCTTGTAAAAATCATGGTGTATTTATTTTTCTTTTGTTTGTGTGCTGGATATCAATACAACGCTGAGACAAAAACTTTTTAACTCTATCGCCGCGTATATTCTAGCCCGCAACAATAAGGCATTGCTTACTAATCAATTCTAGTGATTATGAGTACTTGTTAATTATATCGGCATTGATTATTGTAAACATTTTCATCACATAACTTTTGTCGTCTAATTGTCATCATCTTTTGTCAACTAATATTGATGTCTGTTGACCTTAGCTTTCGCACTTAGGCTCTCGAGCATGCATATTCTCCATCGGTTGAGCAAAATTTGAGTTCGAGTGGGCTCGGTCATGTTTGATTGATTTGATTGGACCCTATTAAACCTAATTTGAGCCAAATTGGTGCCGATTTGAATTTTAATTTCACTAAGTTTCATTGAATTAATTTAATCGAAAATCTACTCAAATTGATCCAAACTTGATTCGATTCAGGCTCAGTTTCAGACCCAAATGAGTTTAATTGACTTATAGGTTAAATGCCAACTGACTTTTCCTTTAATTCAAATCCTCTGCGTAGATCAAGAAATTAGATCGAGCGGCTGAAATCAAACCAACGACTTTTTGCTTGATCTCCGCGATCTTTAGCAGGCGTAGCAGAACGAAGAGGTTCTATTTTCAGCAAACACTCGTGTAACTGAATTGAAACGCGAAAGGGCGGGCTTCCATTTTCGGATTTGGCAGGGCGGCGATTGAAAGGATACGCGCTGCAGCTCTCAGATTCGGCAGATGAGAAGTATCTTTCTCGCCCATTTTCGCACGCCTCCAGCTCTCGCGACTTCTCTGTTCGGAAGCTCAGGGGCGGAAGAATTCTCGATTCATTCCCATACAGCCCTCCCTCTCGTCCGTCTCTCGGCTGTTGGCACACGCAAGAGGCGGAAATCCTCCTGCTTCGTTGTCTCTTTCGTACGACACCAGGAGCTGGAGCTCCCTCCCGTTTGCCCTCTCTCCTGCGAGACCTGGCCGGAGCCCGTCCAACCTCCAAGCCGCCGGCTCCGTCCCCGCTTGCAAGGTGAACTCCTCCTCCTCTTCTTCTTCATTTTCTTCCTTTTCTTCTTCCTTTTCCCCTTTCTCCTTCCCTTCTTCTTCTTATAACTTCTCTCCTCCTCTTATTCCAGATTTTTTTTTTCTTTCTCCCCCCTTCTTCTTCTTCTTCTTCTTCTTCTTCATCTTTCCCTTTACCTCCATTTCCTTATTCCCCTTTCGTCTTCCCTTTCTCAAGGAAATTTGTGTTTGCCATTACTTTAAGTATTTGAGCATGACGATTTGTACTAACAAAATTTCGCTCTTACCATTGAATATTCATACTCTCATTTTTTATGGCATTGTACAACTCCAAATGAAAGCTTTTCATCTCAAGCTTTCTTTGATTTCTTGCATATAGCCATGAAAATTTTGTTAATATGTGACGAGTACTATTTTAATGTTAGATGTGTCCATGTTGTTGGAAACTTGATAATAATTTGCCCATGATATGCATTATACAATTTAAAGTCTCATGTATAGATTAAGAAATATTATGAATAACTGTCATTTGTTGCCAAACATGATTTCTTTATGTACAAGATATGAGCACTCCAATTAACTTGATTTCCTTCTTAGTCTCAAATAATTTAGATAATGCTACTAATCTCTTCAAGGCCTTATTGAGCCATTAAGTTCAAGATATGAGCACTCCAATTAACTTGGAAGATTATACCTGCTTAATAAATATAGCTCCAATTGAAACAAATCATGTTCCCTTATCCATACAAATCATAGTTTTTACACTACAGGAAAACCCGTTATTACCGGCGGACTAAATCCGCCGGAACACATAGATAATCCGACGGAACCTTAGGTTTCCGGCGCACGTTTCGGCGGAAATTCATACGCCGGTTTCGGTCGCGTCGATAAATTTTTCCCGACGAATATAATACGCCGGAAAACGTTCCGGCGCACGTACCGACGGATTACCGGCGTAAAACATCGGGTTGGTGCCGACGACTTGCAACCAATAAATTCCGGCGCCATATGCGACGGTAAGTTTCTGTCGGATTGTCTGCCGGTAAGTACCGGCGGATAAAACGCCGCAAGTTCGCCGTAGACAACCCACGGCTTTGTTTGCGGCGCAAAATCGGCGCCGGAAATAGGCGTCGGAACTGGCGCCGGAAGATGCGCCGGTAGTTGCCGACGGAAGGAAGACGGCGATACGCACGATACAATTCGTTGTATCGTTCTTTCCACTATTGTTAATTACCACTCTCCCACTATTGTTCACATGATTAAAATACTAGTAGAAAATTTATAAGATGAAACCATTTATGGTTTTTCTTTTCTTTGTTTGAACTTTGAAGTTATTTTGTGACAAAATTCCATAATCTTTATTATTGTTCAATTCTAGAATGATGGTCTCTACAATTAAGTGATATATTGACATCGTAGTACTATAAGGTCATTCAGTTGATCACCAGCCAAAAGATTCAGCTTATGAAGCCTAATAACTGAATCACCAAATACTGGCTATTGCTGAAACCTACTTCCCAAAATAATACCATAGAATCTATGAGACACGGACATGAATAATGGGACACAGACATGACAACATATGCATGACAATTTGGGTTCAAACCGAAGTTGAAGTCGAAGTTGAAGCAGCCACCTCTCTATTTAAAATTTATATGAGATAAAAATTTTTATCCTGCATTTCTATGTGTTGGAGGAGTGTCCTATCATGTTCATCACATGTCCGCCCCTTGTCCAAAGTGAATTGTGCTTTACATGGACCTGGCATAATTTTGGACATGTCGAGACATGTTGGAGTCATGTCCATATATGATACATGTCTGACACATACATAAATGGCATTTAAAAATGCCAGTGCTTCATAACATAGAATGGAAGGAAAATCAAAGTTTAGTGAGAACTATTAGCAATTTTAGCATGATACTACTACTTAATGCCGACATGTAAATGTTGAACGCTTGAATTTGATAGGCCATTTCTGCAGTAAGAGAAGATTGGCTGCGATATGATTTAACAAAGAATTGTGGTAGCAATTTTTTCAATAATGATTAGATATTCAATCTTAATGTTATCACACTTGTAATAGTTTCTAGAATTAGCAAATTCGCATATATGGTAGGAATCTGATGGATGCAGGCTAGCGCTTTGATTTAGATTTCCATAGTTTCTGTTAATCCAAATAGAAAATCCCTTGAAAAAAAAAATCAATATTACCAAAAATGGTGCATCAGTCAATATAATTGAGGAAGAGGCACTCCTCGCAATTTTTAATATTACTCTTATTTCAACCTCGAACAGCAGTTTATTTCAGTACAACAACAACAAGCCTTTATCCCACTATGTGGGGTCTGCTACATGAATCCTTTTTCTCCATTCTCTACAGTTAAGAGTCAAATTCTCATCTAAATCTAATAAAGAAATGTCATTTCTAATATTTCTAATCAATTCTTTTTAGGTCTGCCTCTTCCTTCTTAGCATAAGTCAAATCTAATACATTTACCTATGTTGCATCGATACGAATACGACAACACAGATACGACACGATACAGATATGAAACACGTCAATTCTTAAAAATATAGGATATGGGTACGATGCGGACATGACATTATAATTTATAAAACATATATAAAAATTAAGAAAACAATCAAAGCATAATATTTGAAATTACAAAAAAATGAAAGTAACAGCATTTGTAGCCTTGTAGCTTATAATATTAAAATAAAAGTAAGCATTAAATGTCTAGTACAACAACATAAACATAAACATAAATTTTCTAGCACATGAAGTTTCAACTATTCAATAGAAGGAATGATATGATTAGATTCTTCGGTGATTTGTCTTCAAACTTCTATATCATCTTCAATAAATATCATAGCTTATAATTCAGGCTCATCAAGTGAAAGATTAGCAATTTATAATATTCCCATATCATCAAGAGATTCAAATTCATCTAGGAAATGAGAGAACCTCGCTCGCATTTGTAGAGTAACAGCATTTGTAGCCTTGTAGCTTATAATATCAAAATAAAAGTAAGCATTAAATGTCTAGTACAACAACATAAACATAAACATAAATTTTCTAGCACATGAAGTTTCAACTATTCAATAGAAGGAATGATATGATTAGATTCTTCGGTGATTTGTCTTCAAACTTCTATATCATCTTCAATAAATATCATAGCTTATAATTCAGGCTCATCAAGTGAAAAATTAGCAATTTATAATATTCCCATATCATCAAGAGATTCAAATTCATCTAGGAAATGAGAGAACCTCGCTCGCAGCCACGGAAGTAAATACGACGGATCTTTTTTTTTTTTCAGATTTTTTTTGCTCCTTTTGAAATTAAATAGTATTTTAATTGGATATGGGAAAGGCGTATCCGACATGTATCAGTACCGTATCGGAGGTGTATCAGTGTATCGGTGTATCAGATACAGAACGCCTTCATAAATAGGTGTATCGGTGCAACATAGAGATCTACTTTTCATTGGAAGGCCGTTGTTTTATGGGACCAAACCATCTAAGGCGACTCTCTCTAATCTTATCTTCCATTGGAGGTACTCCAACCTTTTCACATATATGTTCATTTTGTATCCTATCTGTAAGAGTAAAACCACTCATTCACTTGAGAATCCTCATCTCCGCGACACTTAACTTAATATTATGCTTCTATTTTAATGGCCAACATTTTGCACCATAAAGCATTGTAGGTCTCACTATCATCTTATAGAATTTTCTCTTAAGTTTGAGAGAGACTTTTTTATCACACAACAATCCCGATGCGTTCCTCCAATTCAACCATCCAACTTGAATTCTACTAGTAATATCCCCATCTATTTCACCATCACTCTGAACAATAGACCTAAGATATTTAAAATGTGTACTCTTATTAATGACTTGATTGCCTAAAGTCATAATCCTCCTACTAGATCTATTATTACTAAAATTACACTCCATATATTCAGTTTTAAATCTACTCAAACGAAAGCCTTTAGACTCTAAGGTTGACCTCCATAATTCAAGTTTACCTTCAACTCCCTCTCCAGTCTTATCAACAAGAAGAATATCATCAAATAAAAACATACACCAGGGTTTAACCTCTTACAAATGTCTAGTGAGAACATCCATGACTAAAGCAAAAATATATGGGCTTAAGGCTGATCCTTGATATAATCCAACTTAAATAGGAAAATACTTGGTCAAACCACCTTGTTTTTGAACACAAGTAACAGCTAATGCATATATATGCTTAATAACTTGAATATTAACATCATTAACCCCTTTCTTATGTAGAATTCTCTATAACACTTCTCTTGGAACTTTGTCACGTGCTTTCTCTAAATCAATAAAAATCATATGTAGATCCTCCTTATTCTCTCTATACTTCTTCATCAAACCTCTCATTGAATGAATAGCTTCCATAGTGGACCTACTTGACATGGATCCAAATGATTTTGAGAAACATTAGTGTCACGCGGCAACCTATGTTCCATAACTCTCTCCCATAATTTTAAAGTATGACACATTAATTTAATTCCTCTATAATTCGCATAATTTTATGCATCACCTTTATTCTTAAAAATATGAATTAATACACTCATAGAGAAAGGTGTATCGTTCAATTAATTCTAGTGCATAAACTTAGCTACATATATCATATTAACAGCAAGTCTTACATGATTCAATGGTTCGGTGAAGAATCATTTGTTTTGGTGGCTTGAGGCCAGGAGTTCACAATGTTAAACTAATTATTCTTTTATCATATGTAAATTCCTTATTTCGATCAACTTTCTTCTAAGTATAAATATTTTGATAATCTGTGATAGTTGTACTTCCTGGTATATGAGAAAAATCAGCATTTAATGATGCACAAAGCGTTCTAAATGTCTTACTTTCTATTGCTAAAAAAGGCAACTCATCAAAATAAATTATTGTTCTAGAATAAGGTGGTTGTATTTAAAAGGTGGGAAATTGTTAATCTTTTAAGATATGTTGCTAAGGAACATAGATTAAAATATTTTAAAGAAGCGAAATCTGATGTGTGATAAAGATGACTCCTTCCATGAAGATTGCTGTAGAAGTTATAGGAGAGTTTAGACATATACATATACTAATAAGGAGATTTGGAGCTGAAGTAAGGAGATGTAAGAGGTTATTAAAGAAAATAAAAGTGCTTTTAAAAGTCAAAAAATGAATATTATTGACACTCATAATGATTATTAGGAAGCTACAAGTCTTGCAAAGAGCTCAGGGAGTAATGCAAGAGCTACAATTTAATGATTTATATAATAGTCTTGTATTAATGAAGGAGAAAAGTTTGTTTATGGAATAGTTTGATAAGATATATAAGATCTTGAGAATTTTGATCAATTTTGACACTTTATAATTTAAGATAATAAGATCTTGGTAAAAGAAGCAAACACCAAATAAAGATGAAAATGTTACTTTAGAAATTACTAAATGTGAACTCAGAGAAAAAAAAAATATTTTGAAAGAGCATAAAATGAACAATATAATTAAGTATAATTAAATTGATTTAAGAAAAGGAAAGTGTAGTTAGCTCTACAAAAATGCATAATGGTAAGGCTTAGGTTCAAATAAAGTTATGTGGGCTATTGCAGTGATTTGGCTAGTAAAACTTTTTCAATAGAATTATGAGGATAAGAGCATGTTAAATAATTGGACAAGCACTTTGATATTGATATTTAAGAACAAATTTAATGTTCAAGGTAATTCTAACTATAGATAAATAAAAAACTTAAGAGGCAAACAATGAATTTCTATGAGAGTAGTGAAACATATGCTTTGTCAGACCCAAGATCTAAATGGAAGAATCGTTCTTATTCCTAGTTAATCTCATCATCAATAAGTAAACACCCAAAGCCAACTAAATATCCAACTACAACATTATAAACAATTTATATTTCATCAAAAGAGTCATATACAATAATTCAACATAACTTGTTTATAATATCAACTCATATATATAAATGACTGGATTATAAAAGAGTAGTTGTAAAATAGAAACATACCTATAGTTTGAAATCTTTGACCTTATCACCCTTTTAGCTCTACTCAGTCGGGGCTTTACTCTTTTCTTGAAATAACATATACATATACAGGGTGACTGGTGACCAAATTACTTTCTTAGTAGGTTATTTGAGACCTACTTAATAATTCAACATTCGTAATTAAAATAATTTGCATGAGACATAAATAGGAAAATTTTTTGTTCAATTAAAATAATATGGTAATTATGCACTGCTTTATTTATAACATGATTATAACAACACACTTAATTATAAAAAATAGTTACATATCAATAATATACATTTATTGAACTTGTAAGTGCTAGCAACATGAACTTGTAAGTGACAACAGTATAATCAATTCTTGAACTTGTACATGGAAACAACATGAACTTTATTCTAACATGAACATAACTTTAGAGTGAAAGGCATGAATTATATGCAAATTATGCAAAAATTGATTCACATGCATATGTCCTAATGCCTTTTTATATCTCTACTTCCACTTGATTTTCTCACGTCTGTTAGAACAGATGGATGAATTACATATAGCTCGATTCTCCATATAACTTCACTTTATTTATACATCAACTTGTTCATTTCACATTTGATCAAAACAAATGGAGGAAATAAAATACATGTCTGCATAGGTCCTTATAACTCCAGTTGTATTGCACAAAATATGAATCAACTACAACTTGTATCACTTCTTTTCTCCTCATATATTCTCCAACACATGAACATGACATGTACATTTCATTGATATGGCGGTTCATGTCGGTTCCTGTTCCACAGGAACCGCCTATTAAGGCGATTTAGAGGGAACCGCCTCAGCTGGCCCCACATGGGCCAGCAATTTGCTACAGAAGGCGGTTCAAAACCGCCTCCCTCCTACCTAATTAGGCTTGCCGCTTATATGTGGGGCCCAAGGGATTTAAATTTATTTGATTTTTTTTTTTAGGAAAAGGGTGGGCGTTGGAGAGCTTATAAATAGGAGAGGTAGGGGGAAGGGAGAGGTATGCTTAGATTGGAGTTTCTCTTGGATTCTCTTGGAGTTTGAGGGCTTTAGACCTTGCATCTAGAGATTGAGAGAGAACGATCCTCCTCTCGAATAGAGGATCAATTGTATCTTGCTTTCTTGTTGGTTTGTTGTTTTTTTTATTGCAATTATATTGTTTTTGGGGCTGATTACGCTCAGATTTTTTCTTATCGATGTTTTCTCTCCAATTAGCGATAGGTTTGCTTGCGAACTCAAGTATTCCCTTAGGGTTACTTGCGAACTCAAGTATTTCCTATCAAATTGGTATCAGAGCAAGTCTCGGGACCGGTGGAGGGCTGATTTCAACGGATCCCAGCAGCAGTTTTTCACTCCAAATAGGAAGAAGTTGTTGTTTTTCTTTTCCAAAATCCTGATTTTGTGAATCTACAAACTCCAGATTGTGATGGCGGCAAAAAAAGTGGATGCCTTGGAGATGAGTCAAATCAAAACAACAGTGGAGGAAAGGATCTCTTCAATAGAAGGACAAGTCGCCGATCTTCGATAGATGATGAAAAAAATGTTAAAAATTCAAAACCAAATGGTAGCTTTAGTGGCAAAAGGGAAGGAGGGAAAAATTATGAATTTTGAAATTCGTAGGGAGGAAGATGAGGTGGAATTCATGGAAGGAGAGGGCAGAAGACCCCATCTGGAGTCTGTCCAGAGGGAAGAAAGAGGAGGCGGATATGGGGAACGCCATGAGTGGTACTATGGCTGCCGAGACGCTGATTTTGAAGAAAGAAGGGGGGATTTTGAAGGAGGTTGGGGCTATGGCAGGGCAAGAGAAGACCGTGAAACTTGGGGTTCACCTAGAACTTGGGAGAGGTGAAACTATGGAAAAATTTGGGGCAAAGGGGGGTCAAAGGTGAGGAAGTTGAAGATGCCCATATTTGAAGGAGAAGATGCGTATTGGTGGATTTACAAGGTGGAGTGATACTTCGCTGTCAATGGGCTGACGGAGGAGGAGAAGCTGACTGCAGCCGGATTGTGCTTGGAAGGGAAAACCCTCTCGTGGTTTTAGTGGAGAAACCAGAGGATACCGATCAGGAACTAGAGGGAATTTAAAGATTGCATAATAGAGCGTTTCCAAACCAATCGGGGAGGAGACTTCTATGAGCAGTTCTTTGCTCTGACACAGGAGGGATCAATAGCAGATTATCGAGAGCAGTTTGAGTACCTAGTTAGCAGGTTGGAGCGACTCTCGGATACATTATTGGAGGGAAATTTCATGAAAGGGATGAAAGCGGAGATCCGAGTAGCAGTGAAGGTTTTGATGCCCCGTGACTTGGGGGAGGCCATGAAGTTCTCAACTGGTGGAAAATCAGAGGAATTTGGAGAAGGGAGCCAAGAGTAGCAGCACTGGGGCACGTACAGGATGACAACCACTCATCTCGTACCTAAAGATCATGCAACAGAAGGGAGCAAATAGTCCACCAAGAGGAAAACAGGAGGAGGGAATGAGGGAAATTTCAAGCGACTGACAGAGAAAGATATGCAGGAGAAGAGGGCTAATGGGTTGTGCTTTCGAAGTGATGAAATGTACACACCAGGACATCGGTGCAAGGACCAAACTTTTCAGGTTCTCACTGTCTGCATTGACGAGGAAATTGAGGGAAGTGAGGAGACAGAGGAGGAAGAGGAGAAGCTACACTTGGATCTGGCTGAGGTTTCCCTAAACTCAGTGGTAGGATTTACTACGAATCACACCATAAAGGTGAAGGGAGAGGTAGAGGACAGGGAGGTTGTGGTGCTTATTGATAGTGGGTCTACCCATAATTTTATTTCCACCCAGGTTGTAGACCAATTAGGAGTGAGATTGGTGGACACTGGCTGTTACGGAGTGATGATGGGTATAGAGCAGATATAGAAAGGTCAGGGGATTTGCAGAGGAGTGCAACTAACGATCTAGGGGATACAGTTGAGGGAAGACTTTCTTCCACTCGAGTTGGGGAGCACGAACTTCATCCTGGGGATGAAATGGCTGCAAACTTTGGGAGACACCAAAGTAAATTGGGGAGCACTCACGATGGATTTGATAGTGAATGGAATAAAGGTAGTGATTAAGGGGGATGCAGGGCTTTTCAAATCCCTGGTTTCTCTTAAAACGATGGTGAGGGACATCCAGTTGGCAGGCAGAGGATATTTGGTGGAGTTGCACAGTTTGGAGGGAGCAAGATTAGAGGAGGGAGGAGACACACCCCTCTCCATTCAGCCATTGATTCAACAGTTCTAAGAGGTGTTTCAGCCACCTCAGGGATTGCCACCATAGAGGGAGCAGGAGCATGCCATCGTGTTGAAGGAGGGAGTGTCGCTTATCAGTTTTCGGCCTTATTGCTACCCTCAATTCCAGAAGGATGAAATGGAAAGGTTGATTAGAGAGATGTTGGAGGTAGAGATCATCAGACCCAGCATCAGTCCCTTTTCCAGTCCCGTTCTATTAGTGAAAAAGAAGGATGACAGTTGGCGTTTCTGTGCAGAATATATAGCACGCAATAAGGAAACTGTACCTGACAAGTTTCCTATACCAGTCATGGACGAGCTGCTAGATGAATTGAGTGGGATCGTGATCTTTAGCAAGATAGACTTGAAATCGGGTTACCATCAGATCCGAATGAAGGAGGATGTATCCAAGATGACCTTTAGAACTCATAAATAATATTATGAGTTCCTAGTGATGCCCTTTGGCCTCACCAATGCTCCCCTACTTTCCAGGCCCTTATGAGTAAGGTTTTCAAATCTTATCATAGACAGTTTGTACTGGTATTCTTTGACGACATCCTGGTCTACAACAGGATAGAGGAGGAGCAGGGAGCATTTGAAAAGGGTGTTAGAAGTACTGCAGGAGCACCAGCTGAGGGCTAATTTGAAGAAATGCTGCTTTGCACACGCCAGTGTAGAATACTTGAGCCATGTGGTATCAAAAGGAGTGGCTGCAGATCAGTCCAAAATTGAAGCAATGCTAAGGTGGCCAATGCCAAAAAATTTGAAGGTGTTAAGGGGATTCCTAGGACTGACGGGTTCTACAGGAGGTTCGTTAAGGGGTACAGTTCCATAGCATGGCAACTCATTGAACAATTGAAGAAGGACGGGTTCTTATGGGGAGAGTTGGCCACTTCAGCATTTGAGAGCTTGAAGAAGGCGATGACTACTATATCGGTCCTAGCCTTGCCAGATTTTAGATATGGAATTAGGAATGAGGAAATGGTTAATGCTTTTAGATATTTATATAAAAATATCAAAATTGTCCTAGCAACACAATACTGATCTCCCCAGCACCACTCCTCTCACAAGGAAATTCATTCCTGAAAATTTCTCATAAACAAAGACCTTAGCGTTGCAGCACTTCCTAAAAAGCAGAGAAGACAGCGCCGCAACGTTCTCAAGGACTTAAATTATTGATCATCCAGACTGAGAGCTTAGTGCAACAATGCTCCCAGAAAATTTTCTAGTTATAAAATTTCTACCTAAATTAAATTCATAAGGATTCATAAACACGTACATAAACATAAAATTCTTACCAAGTTTAGATCATTGCATATGAAGTAGGTATTGTAGCAATGAATATTATGTGATTGTAAAAATATGTTAATTTTGGAGTGCAAATCTGATTTCAAGAGAAAACAAGATAAGTTTGTCCACTTCGAGAAGGACAAGATCTCCCATAAGAAAACCCTAGAAAAGAACAAGAAGGAAACTAGAAGAAGAAAACTAGAAAGAGAATACACTTTTCATAGCCCCCAATAAAACCCTAATGGCCCCCCTTCATACAATCCAAAAGTCCCTCACATCCCCAAATTACCCCCACTTAAGTGGGTGGGCCCCTTTTTTGTCCCAGCCGGTCCGCCCGCCTCCTATAGACCCGCACGGGTCTAGGATGGACCGGGTGAACCGGTCCATCAATACCGCCCTCTAGAAGATCAACCTTGTCCTCAAGGTTGAAATCTGGAAATTGCGCCTGCATGGCTTCGTATATCTCCCAAGTAGCCTCGTGTGTCGGTAAGTCCTTCCACTCGATGAGAACCTCCCTTTTGCCTTGATCATTCTTCCTCACTTCCTTCACCTGTAGTGGCTCTAGTAAGAGTTGCATATCCTCGGTGAGGCCTCGGGGTATAGTAGGAGTGGTCACGGTATGATCCCCTATGCTCTTCTTCAATAGTGATGCATGGAATACAGGGTGGATGGAGGAATGAGGAGGCAACTTGAGACGGTAGGCCACCATCCCAACTTTCCTTTCGATCTCGAAAGGCCCGTAGTATCGGGGAGAGAGCTTTTCACTTCTTCTGCTAGCTAAAGTCTTCTGTCGGTAAGGCCGTAGCTTCAGGTATACCATCTCTCCCACCTCAAATGTCACATCCTTGCGGTGAGCATCCGCCTTGGTCTTCATGATCTGTTGGGCTCTCAATAGGTGTTCCCTCAATTCTCCCAACACCTTATCCCTCTCCTCCAAGTATTGATCCACTAGATATACAGGGGTCGTCCCCTTCTGATAATTCACCAAAGGTGGTGGATCCCTTCCATAAAGAATCCTGAAAGGTGTGAACTGAGTTGCGGTATGGTAACAAGTGTTGTACCAGTATTCTGCCCATGGTAGCCATTTGACCCACTGCTTAGGCCTCTCTCCAACGAAGCATCTCAAGTAAGTCTCCACGCTCCGGTTCACCACCTCTGACTGTCCGTCTGTCTGTGGGTGGTATGCTGTATTGCGCTTCAAGAATGTACCCTGCATTTTGAAGATCTCCTTCCAAAAAGAGCTCAAGAATACCTTGTCCCTATCTGAGACAATAGAAGTGGGGATCCCATGCAATCTAACCACCTCTCTGATGAAATTAGATGCTACAGTAAGAGCTGAAAAAGGGTGCCGTAGTGGAATGAAATGGCTATACTTGCTCAACCGGTCAACTACCACCATTATGACCGTATACCCATCAGACTTGGGTAATCCCTCAATGAAATCCATGGTAACTTCCTCCCAAATCTTGTTTGGAAGCACCAAGGGCTGCAGCAACCCACTAGGGGCACAAGCTTGATACTTGTTCCGTTGGCAAATGTCACATTTGCTTACCATGTCTTCGACATCACCTCTTAACCCTTTCCAAAAAAATTCGGCTTTCACCCGCCGATAAGTCTTCTCCACCCCCCCTGAATGTCCACCAACACGGCTATCGTGGTACTCCCGTAGAAGAAATGGGAACAAATGCTGAGTCACGGTGTAGTACCAATCTCCCCTTGTATAACAAAAGAGAGTTCTCCAGGTGATACCCTTTGAACCCTCCTCCTCCCTTCTGGATAGCCGCCCGAATTCTCTCTAGCTCCTCTACATGTTGATTTTCCTTCACCAATTCACCCCAGTCTACCAATTGTGGTACAGATAGTGCCATCAGCTGTGAGCACTCCACGCGGGAAAGAGCATCCGCCGCCTTGTTTTGAACCCCTGGCTTATACTGAATCTCAAACTCATACCCCAAGAGTTTGGCTAACCACCTCTGATGTTCTTCTGCCACTAATCTCTGCTCCAGTAAGTACTTCAGACTCCGCTGATCAGTACGAACTACAAATCGTTGTCCCAATAGATAAGGCCGCCATTTTTGAATAGCCAACACAATGGCCATCAGTTCCCGCTCATAAACTGATTTTAGCCTTGCTCTATTTGATAAGATCCGGCTGAAGAAAGCAATCGGCCTATGATTCTGCATGAGTACCGCTCCCAAACCCACTCCTGAAGCGTCAGTCTCAACCACAAACTGCTGGGTGAAATCTGGAAGTGCCAAAAAACGGGGCACTAGTCATGGCTTTCTTCAGGGTCTTCATGGCCTCCTCCGCCTTTTCTCCCCACTGAAAATTGTCCTTTTTTAACTGATCAGTCAAAGGACCTGCTATGGAACCATAGCCCTTGATGAACCTCCTGTAGTAGCCCGTAAGTCCCAAAAATCCCCTTAGTCCTTTAAGGGATTTTGGTGTAGGCCAATTCACCATGGCCTCTATCTTGGTGGTGTCAGCTGCCACCCCACTCTCTGAAATGATGTGTCCCAGATACTCCACCTCCTTCTGAGCGAAAGAACACTTCTTCTGGTTGGCATATAGCTGATGCTCCAATAAGGTCGTGAGTACCACCCCAAGATGGGTGATATGGTCCTGCAGAGATTTGCTATACACCAATATATCATCAAAAAAGACTAAAACAAACCTCCTCAAGTAGGGCTGGAAGACCTGATTCATCAGGGCTTGGAAAGTGGAGGGAGCGTTAGTGAGCCCGAACGGCATCACCAGAAACTCATAATGGCCCTCATGTGTCCGGAAGGCCGTCTTCTGAATGTCTTCAGTCCTCATCCTAATCTGGTGATAACCAGACTTCAAGTCCACCTTGGAGAAGATGGTGGCTCCTCCAAGTTCATCCAAAAGTTCATCTACCACAGGAATAGGGAACTTGTCCAACACAGTCTCCTTGTTGAGGGCCCGGTAGTCTACACAGAATCGCCAACTACCGTCTTTCTTCTTCACTAAGAGTGCAGGACTGGAAAAATGGGCTCACACTAGGCTGGATCACCTGAGCCTCCAACATCTCTGCTACCAACCTCTCAATCTCCTCCTTCTGAGCATGAGGATATCTGTAGGGTCTCACGCTGACGGGTGCTACCCCGGTCTTCAACACAATAGCATGCTCCCTGGATCTGACAGGTGGTAACCCCTGGGGCATCTGAAACACGGAGGAGTGCTGCTGTAGAAGGTCCTGGATCACCTCAGGTATGACTTCTGGCTCTCTTTCTTCCTCCCTGCCCACTTGCTGTAGTTCTATCAAATAGCCCTCTCCCTCATCTCTCAAAGTCTTGAAGATGGACTTCAAGGCCACTCTGGCTCTGCATAAACTGGGGTCTCCCTGTAGTGTCACTTTCCTGCTCCCCTTTCCATACTCCATGTATAACTTCTTCCAATTCACCTTCATCTCACCCAAGGACTGGAGCCACTGCATCCCGAGTATCACGTCAGTGCTTCCCAAGTCCAACAATAGAAAGTCTTGCACTGTCTCCTCCCCTTGCAATGTGAGGGTCACTCCCTTACACTGCCCGCTACAGCGCTCCTTCTTCCCCCCCGTGCCCAAAATAACTCCTACCCCTCTCCCTTGGGTCACCGGTAGTCCCACCCTCCACCACCAATCTGCAAGCTATGAAGTTGTGGGTGGCCCCACTATCAATCAAAACCATCACCTTGTACCCTGCAATCTCCCCTTCCAGCTTCATGGTGGAATGCGATGTCAGTCCGGCTATGGAGTTGAGTGAGACCTCCACCATAGCCAAATGATGGTGCTCTTCCTCCTCTCCATCCTCCTCATTTGCCCCTGTGTCTCCTTCCTCCTCCTCTGAATCCCCCACTATGATCACATGTAGTGTCTTCTCCTTACACCTATGTCCTGGTGTAAACTTCTCATCACATCGGTAGCAAAGGCCCTTGGCCCTTTTTTCCTTCAGCTCTGAATCAGTCAATCTTTTGAACCCCCCTTGGTTCACTGCCATAGTGGTTTTCTCCTTGGCTACCTCCCTAGGAGGAAGGATGGTAGCCGCCTTTGGGCCTCCTGTCATGAGTGGTGGTCGGTAAGTGGGGTAAGATACCCCTGATCTCCTCGGTGGCTCCACCTTCAGCTTGTCCTCTACCAGCTGTGCAGTCTCCATTATCTTCACTAACCCATGTGGATCAACTACTCTGATGGCTGCTCTGATGTGGGGCTTCAACCCCTTCATGAAATTCCCCTCCAAAAGGTCATCTGGAATCCCTCTCAATCGGCCTGAGAGTAGCTCAAAGTGCTCCCTGTACTCTGCCACTGTGCCCTCCTGCACTAGAGCCAGAAACTGCTCATAGTATGTACCCTCGCTAGACACCCGAATCTATGAAGTAGGAGGTCTTTGAACTCCTCCCAACTCCTAACATGTTGTCTCCCTTCAAGCCATTGAAACCAGGCCAATGATTTTCCCTCCAAACATATCGGAACCGCCATCAACTTTTCCTCTTCTGTGACGCCATTCACTGCAAAGTAGCGCTCCACCCTGTAGATCCACCCATAAGCATCCTCTCCTTCAAAAATAGGAAGCTTTAATTTTCTCATGCGGTTGTCGGCTCGGTTGAAGGGTCTTCCATCTCCCCATGTCCCCTGAGTGAATCCCTCCCCCGGTGGTCTTCCCCTCCTCTCCCCCCCGGTAAGGATTTTGGATCCCCCGCCATGGTGGTTCTCTTGGCTCACCATAACCCATGCCGTAGTCATCCCTTCTTCCTCCCTGCTCCCACGTGGCACGGTTCCCTTCCGGAAATCCCCCCATCTGATTCGGCCACCCTTCACGTGTGCTGTGGAGGCCCACCGAGCCCATGTGTGGCCGGCCCCCTTGACCACCGGTCATTCCCCAAAGGCCGCCCACTCCAGACCCTTCTCCCCCTTCCCTTGGCCATTGCCCTTGCATGCCATTTTCACTCTGATTTACTCCTTCTTCCCTAATTGGGAAATTAGGGTTAGGGTTAGGGTTAGGGTTTGTCACCGGAGATTTCCCTTTTTTCCTTAGGATTTGATGGAACAACTTGGGCTTCTAACAATTTCCGGATCATCTCTTCCATTCCCCCAAATCTCTCCTCTAGGGTTGAGAATTTTCCCTCCAACGAAGAAAGAAAGTTTCTCACCCACTTCCTCTTTCAATTGGCCCATTTCCCCCTCCAAAACTTCTACCTTCTTTGATGCCATGCCGTCTAGGATCGAGAGTTCTGATACCAAATTGATACGCCCTAGGGTTTCACAATTTCGGTTTTGCCCTAATTTCCCCCAAAAGAGAGGAAGTTCTCCACCAAAACCAAAGAGAAATAATCACAAGATTGTTGGGATGAAAAATAAGAACCTTTGCATTAGAAATCCAAGAGAAAACAAGATAAGTTTGTCCACTTCGAGAAGGACAAGATCTCCCACAAGAAAACCCTAGAAAAGAACAAGAAGGAAACTAGAAGAAGAAAACTAGAAAGAGAATACACTTTTCATAATGCCTCCAACTAAACCCTAATGGCCCCCTTCATACAATCCAAAAGTCCCTCACATCCCCAAATTACCCCCACTTAAGTGGGTGGGCCCCTTTTTGTCCAGCCGGTCCGCCCGCCTCCCATAGACCCGCACGGGTCTAGGATGGACCGAGTGAACCGGTCCATCAGAAACTAAAACCAAAAGAGAACATTAAGTGAGAGTTTGGAAGAGTAAGAAGTCAAGAAAAGTTTAGAGGAGAAGAGAAAGGAAAGAAGGAAATTGAGAGAAGTTGATAGAGGTAAGTAGTTCTTTGTATTACAACAGTTGTAGTTATCTTTCACAGTAAGGTTCTAATGAATGTATCCTAAAAGTGTTTAAAGATTCACCACATATATGAATAAAGAAAGTTTTGGGAGAATTTATCAGAGGAGGAAGTTAAGTGGTGTAGGATTGGAAAAGTTAACTCATCAAGAAGGTAAGTAATGCAATTTAAAGTTTAAAGAAAACTTTTGTAAATTTGATATTGCATGAATTTGAGGACAATAAGCATTACTAGTTAGTTTCCTTTTTCTAAAGGATATTCATAGTCAAGTTTCCAAATATGAATATCCACTTACATAAATTTATTATGTGAGTTTAAATCAATGTTTATTATGTTTACTTAAATGTTTTCTTGTTGATAATATTTTAGAAGGAAGTTCTTTTCTTTACTTATTATGTGCTTATTCATGTTATACAAATTATAATATGAATGATTAAGAAAACATACTGCAAAATAAGTATGATTTATGAGTATGGAAAGGGTATTGAATATCAAGTATTGAATATCAATTTAAAAGTAAAGATTTGACTAAAGATTTATGTATAAGTTATCAAGGCAGGTGGGGCAAAATGGTTCCCATATATTAAACTGTTTGGTAAGTGGGGCAAAATGGACCTCAAAGAAATGAAATCTACATAGCAGGTGGGGCAAAAGGGACCTCTATGTAATTCAATGGCGATAATGCCAGGTTTACCTGAGCTCCATTGAATATGTTTATAAATGAGTAGCCAAATCTTTTAATAAGTAAAATTGATATTCAGTATGGATTTAAAAGGAATTAGTGATTAATGTCAAATGAGATTTTATGAAGTTTTCTCTAGTAGTCTAATTTTTATTTATGTTTTCAATATTTTGAATTGTATAATCATGCAATTTAAATGCTATTTAAAGTTGCATAACCTATGGAGCCTCATAGCTCACCAGTATTTTATTACTGGCTGTTGTTATAGAAAAGGGAAAAGGGAAAGATGGAAGAAGACTAATATGCAAGTATTTAAATTTTATGTTAATGTTTATTCTATGTTTGAAGTTTACCCTTGAGGTTAGTAAACAATTTTAAAATAGTATTACTTTGAATTTGTTTAAATTTTCTTAGTGACGCTATACTAGGTCTCTGTTGAAACTTCGGAATTATTAGATGCTTATTTTATTGTATCAGATGATGTTTATATGATCTTTTATATAGATCTGAAATGAATTCAAATGAATGAGATGTTTAGCAATGAAAATGTTATGTTTATTCTTATTATAATCTACAGTACTGTTAAGGATACTGTGGGGTGTTACATGAGCACCATCATAATTGATTTGGTGCATATTAATGTAGAAATATTTATTAAAGGAATGTTATTGCTATTAAAGATATTTATGATTTAGCAGGAACTACTTTTATAAATACCTGTGGAGTGATCTAATAGTTGACCATAATGTAATATTTGATATTTAATTTTAATGGCTTTGATGTTAACAATTATTATTCAAATTTATTCGAGGATAATGTGGTACCGAGTTGTGATGGGTTTAAGTATTTTGGATTTCATGTAATAAAACTGGTGGGTTGAAGATAGTTGGAGAAGTAAATTGGGTGATTTATGTGATGAGAAGATATCATTGTGGGTTGAAGATAACTGCAATAAAACTGGCAATATTGTATAGATTTGATTGTTGGGCTGTGAAAAAATCATTAATACCTAAGTTGAGTGTGATAGAGATGAGAATGAAACGTTGGACGTTCGGCGATAAATTAAATAATGATTATATTAGGGGAAATGTTAGAGTGGCTCTCTTAGAGATAATATTGAAAATAAATTTAGGTGATTTGGAGATATCAATGAAAGATAAAAAAATCACCTATTGGACAAGCTGATAAAATCAATATCAAAGATTAGGAAGGTAAACGAGAAGACCTATGTTATATGGATAAAAGTTTTTACAGGTTTGACTTCTTTGATAGAATTTAATAAGAATGAATGAAAATGAGGATTCATATTGTCCACCCCAAATAGTTGGAAGAAGGATGATGATGGTGATGACGGGGGCCAAAATTTGTAGGTGAATGTATATCAAACAAGCTTATTATGAATGCATTATCCTTACGTTTATATAAATCATATCATGGTTTTTGCTCTTTGTTTTGATGTTCTTGAAATAAAAAAATTAATTTATTTTCAAATAACTATGACATAAAAGCCTTAAGATGAAGATAATATCATTCGTATTGTTCAAATAAAAATAATGACTCTAAGCATGTTAGATGTATTTTTATTCAAATGTACAACTTGATGAAATTAAGGTTGTTGTGCATCTCAATTTTAAAGTGTTCTTATGTGGTGCTTTATGCATTTATAAAATTTATAAAACTCGACTTAACCTGCATCATGAATATGTTGAAGAGACATGCAAGTCACTCTAATGCTAGTTTGGAAAAGACATAAAAATGTGTTTAGTGAGTATTTAAAAGAAAAAGAGTTATTGTGATATATGGTATATTCATTTTCTTACAATATTAGGAGATTTATAAGTTGCTTCTTGGGTTGCTGATAAAGGTGAAACTAAACCTCATGTAACTATTTATATTTTACAGTGGTGTATGATGAAATCTAGTAAATTTTATCAAACTAAATTCACTGTACTTGATATTGCTTCTGTTGAGATTTATTGGTAAAAGTTTTTTTTTTGTCCTTGATAATATTTACTAATGGATCCTTTATGAAAATTTTAACATTGAACATGATAAGCTGATTATCTTTTATTAAATTATGATAGAGAAATTAATAAGTTCTCAACAACCTATATGGCATTTATGTAAACTGAAATTTAATACTATTATTTTGTTATCCCTTTCTTTATTTGCATCATACATTAAAAAAACACTCCATACTATTTTAACTTAAGAATGATCTAGAGCCCAAAAACGATGGCGGTGAAGGAGCGATTGCATGTACGTGAAATAGAAAGGAAACAAGCTTCCAATATTTTTCCAAGAAGAGTTTCTTCTTATGGGCACAAAAGAGTCCGAGGCCTTCGCGTTAAAAAAGTTGCTAGCACCTACGGAACTCTTCTTGCGCGATTGGCTTCCTCGGGCTGAAGATGGCAATGGTGGTGTTGGATCCCTCTGACACAAGTAACTTATCCAGATGTTGGTTTCATAACTCTTATTGCATCGTTCTTATGTTTTTTCCAAATTATTTTGGTTTGATTGGCAAGTTTCTATGCCAAGCCCTAGTTTTGGCCCCTTCCAAGTTGATTGCTATTGCGGCGGCGGCGTCATTAGGTGTAGATGAGTTTTAAAAATATTTTTGTTTCTTTGTGTTTTGTGATACACATGTACTCTATACTACAGTTGTGGGTTTTGGATTTTTTTGACATAAGCTCTTGATTAGTAATTTTTTTTGTGCATTTATTATGAATTTTAGAGTTATGAGAGCTCGGGGTACTTATTGCAACTGGTTAAATAATAAAGATAATCAAGGGGCCGTTTGGGTGCAAGTAGGACTTTGTAAATTATATAATTTCAGATTTGTTAAATTCCAAGGTCAGTTAAGCCAGTTGTAACATGTCACATGACCCATATACAATTAGTAATCAACAAGCAACATAAAGCTTCTGATGTTTGTATCAGTTAACTTGTAGACTTGTGAAAAGAGTTTGAAGGCACCAACAAAGAAGAGCCCCTAAAGAATGTATTAATTCATTTGAATGGCTCCTAAGAAATCCAATAACACTTCCGCAAGCACACACGAAAAAGAGCGCAACGAGTGCAATGAGTTCCCTACGAACATGAATGGAAAATATACAACAACCTATTTGCAAGCAACAATAATAGATAAGTTGAGAATGAGTCGACTCGCCATTCAACATGCAAGAATGAAGCAGTGGTGAATGCAACTTTACCAAGGATCAATAATAGTATGTAGACAAATGTATCGGCCTTCCATGAAAATTGAAGGGCCGAGGCGCAATGAATGAAATTCTGAGGGCACAAAGCACATGTATATATACCCAATCTTGCAAACTATCTAGTTGAAATTTGACATTAGTTTGCACAATAGTCATGCAAAAAAATATAGTAGCCCGTGCAATCAATGATAGCAGACACATTGTAAGAACAATGGGTCCTCGGTGAATGCAAACATACACCAATGTTGTTATTTGCAAGCGGTTATGAGAAGCTCATCACGAATGAATGCAAATTGTTTATGGATAATAGTTTAAGTTCCAAGAGACACATAGCAGTTTACACATGGAAGATGGCAAATGGCAAACTATGAATATCACAACATCCCTACAACCAACCGTAGTGTTGAAAATTTGCTGCAAATGTAGTAACTACCTACGAACGCTGGATGTCAACATACAACGGGCATAGTGGGTTGTCGACGACACATGTGGGGAAATCAATGGTGAATACAACTCACCCAATAATCAATATCAACTTATGAATAAATACATATTCACATGTAAGCAATGATAAGGGATATGTTGCAGAAGGGGTAAGACTAGTGCGAGCCCCTACGAGCCGTTGTAGGAGATTCCCCATTTATACGGTATCCCACTTATAGATGGTGTTGAATAGAATGCATAAGGACTATGACGAGTGCAGGCTCCGATGAATCGATATAGAAGACCCATATAAGTCCAAAAATGCCCCCACACGTGTACTAAAATATGTATACATATAACACAAAGAAATACATGTGCAATCGTAAACCTGTATGGGCCCCAACGAGCATGTTATTGGTATACATGTGACGTTTGAGGATATTTTATGGGTCAAACGATAAACCCAAGTTCGAGCTCGATCATTTTATGCGAGTAAATAGGAGTCGACACGGCTCGAACGTTAAATAAATATACGATCGTGGCATTGATCAAGATATTTTGTTTATAGTTCATCTTAGGCCTTCAAGGTCTATTATAGGAATGGTTCACTAACAAAGGCATAATGCTTACAAAGAACGCGATCCTCTATCGTCAAATAGATAGAGTTGACAAGGTTCAACCCGCAAATGAAATTCCTTATAAATACTTCAATGATGGCCGTGTTGAACATAGATCTCAATTGAAGGGATTAATTTCAAGCCTTTAAATGCTTCTAAATGCTTATAAAATCCCTAAAATACAAAAATAAAAATATTTAAAATTGAAATCAATCGTCAACTACTTAAAGCAAAACTCATCCATCTTCCGCAACAATTTGTCAAGGTGGACATTTAAAAATAAACTAGCTGACAAAGAGGTAGTGTTTGGTCGAGAATATTTCTAGGATTTATTCTCAAATCATCTTCTGCCAATAAGGACGTGACACGTGTCCTTAAACCGGTAGTTTTGCCTCCAAATGATGATCAGGGCCCTATGAACTTAGTGGTTTGTTGCCAAATTACACCATTAAATTATGGTCATGGCCAGAGACCGTATGCTGCCCAATGGTACTAAATCGTTGAGATATGAATCAAGAAGATATAATCGAAATGACACAAAGCCCTCTGTGAGCTAATATGGATTCAAATTCATCTGCTTAGGCAAATATTCACCACAGGTCTACAAGGTACTCTTGGACGAAGCAACCCATGGTTGCCGACAAGGATTATTCTATCCGGTTGGGTCGACTACCTCCTCTCACTAAGTAGACCAGAGACCACGATGGCTCGGGACGACAGAACAATGGGATCTTAATTGGCTCCATCATCCATTCCCCCACCATCTACTTTAAGTGCAAGATGGTGGAATTTCTAATTTTAAATATCAAATCCTCAAACATCTAAATCCATGCTGCTACTATATGTTAGATATCATGTATCTATGGATAGAATGTATTCATTTGTCTACTAGCCTTAATCAAAAGTTCTCTCTTGTCGTCGTGAGGGGTAATTAACTATAGGGGCTTGCACCCTCATTTTGTGAGGACTTTAGATCTGAGTTTTGGTTTATTTAGATTTTCCAACTGGTGATTTCAATCCGAATTCGTTTTTTAAAATGATTTGTTATTGGTTTGTGTGAGTATTTGGAATTTTATCACATCTAATACTTATGGATTTTCAGTTTTTTATGTGAATTTTAATTGCTATAGAATTTAATATTTCTTATTAGATTTCTTATGAATTTCACATTTTGTTAAATTTTAAATTAATGCCTGAAATGAAGTATACTTTTTCCTTAAAAGTGACTATTCTTTGTTTAAATAAATTAAAAAAAAAAAAGAAACCAAGGACTATGATTTTTTATATATTTATGCATTTCATCCTAGATTTATATTAATGAACCTTCGATTATAAGATATCCTACATCAAAGGGGTTTAATGTGGTAAGAATGAAATTATGGGAACCAATGGAAGGAGCATGAAATAAGTTTCTCTCTTAGCCATCCCTAGAGTATAATTGTGCTTAGTTGTAGTCGATATATGTTTAAGGATGAAGCTTTTACTCTTAATGAGGCAAACCTCATAATTTTAAAGGTATTTAAAATATGGAGTATCTCCGAGATCTCATCTATAGAGTGTTACAGTAAACACTGTTGCTATGAAATCTTTGGCTAGAACGGAAAACACTCATGAATCAAGTGCAAAGGCCTATAATGGACTCCATGAGTAGAACCTAAAGTTTGCTTTATATCATGTGTGCTAGACAGAGCATGCTTGATAATGGACCTAATTTAAAACTATGATTACAATGTTTCAGATTTGTGCACAAGTTGGACGCACTTATTAAAGTTTCAAAGCTTGTTACAAAAATTGAACGCGCAAAATGATTTTATTTTTATTTTTCTTAATTTTAAATTTGTTTGCCTTGAATTTGAGTTTAAATTTTACTCTGAATTTATTTGGAATTTATAATTAAGTGGGGAATTGTTGAATTAATGCTTCAATTACTCCAAAAGTTTGCATGCATGCTATTTAGCCATTTTACTCTTTGATTTCTCATTTTATTGAAACAGCTAACAGCTTTGGTGGTTTCATGTTTTCCAGCAACCATCATATTAATTTGAACTTGCCTGAGTGGTTGTTTGGTTATGGTGTTTTTGGGTAGGGGTTTCAATTTTTGACATGACCCGAAAATTTGACTCGAACCCGACCTGAAAATCTCGACCCGTTTCAAAAATCGGGTCGGGTTCAAGTTAACCCTTTGAGCTGAAATTGACCCCAAAACTCGATTTTGACCCGACAACCCGAGATTGACCCGTTTTGACCCGAAAAGCGGAGATTGACTCTTGTTTGGACCCGAAAACTAGCTATTTTTTGTTGGTACCGGATCATTCAGGTCGTGTCGGGTTTACACATACCCGAAGCGACTTGGGTTCGGGTTCGAAAACCCTACCCATTTGCAAAAAGGGTCGGGTTAACTCGAATAGTGTCGGGTCAGTTTTGGGTTCGACCCGAACCTGACACGTGACCCAAAATTGACATCCCTACTTTTGGGTTTAGAGTATTTCAAATATAGGAGTTTCAGAAATATAGACATTTGGTTGGAGGAGAAATAAATTCAAAGTAAAGTCTTGAAGAATTTGAAACTCATCTCTTATTTCATTTTTGGGTGTATTACAAAATTGCCCAATTTAGAACTATTGCTAGTTGCTGCCACTCCGTCGGTCGCTACAACCGTTAGATGCATTTAGAATGCGTTGCCGACCCCACGTAGTGGGATAAATGCTTGATGTTGTTATTGTTTTTTGCATTTAGAATGCATTGAATTCTAAATAATTGCAAACAAATGCTCTTAAGGAAGAGGGAAATGTTGGGGTTAATTGGTTGTGGTTTTAATTTCTCATTTATTTTCAACATTTTTTATTTTCAAAGCTGGAGAATGTTGGCTTTGCTCAACGTCTATGATGCTTTCTTATATATGGTTGTTATTATTTTTTCTACTAGAAAACTTTTCGTTTGGGTATGTTGATGATTCTTTGTCTATTTCTGCTTCGTATGTTTTGAGAGTGGTTCACAAGCCAAGATGTTTGATTTATTTTATTTCCATGGGCAATTTGAGGTAGCATTAGGCGTATGCATTAGTTAGTTTAAACCAAAAAATAAAACTGCACTGAATATATTTGGTTGGTTTGTATCAAATGATGGTTCAATTATTGATTTGAGGGTGAGGGAAATTTTGATTCTGGTTATTGGATCTGATTAAAAAATTTTGATTTACCCATAAAGCGAAATATTATATATATTCATTTGAATTAATTGAATGCACACCTCTTTATTAGGATTTCAAAATTCAGTTAAATCAAAATTGAATTAAATGAATCAAGCTATATTGTAGTTCGATTTGATTCAATTCCTCCTATGATTTGGTCGGGCCCAATTCTACATATAATTTAGTTCAAGAAATCATCAAAAATATCCATCTGAATCGATTAAATGCAGACCTCTAGGTGGTGTTAGTTCAAAAAGCCCAATTCATTGGTGCGAATGACCAATCCAAATCAAAATTGGTAGGGGGTTGTGTTGAGGATAGAAAGAGAATAAAACCAATAAACATTGGACTACACTATCCTAAGAAAAACATCCTGCTATGCGCTTTTCTCTGATGCCGCCTCTAAACTCAAGTTTTAAATTAGTTGTTTATATTCAATTAATCATGTTTATTATCCCGGATGATTAAAATAATTTCATGATTGCAATGTTTATCAAAGATCTAATTATTTTTGTTTGCTTTATCATCTTATAATGCATGACTAATATTATTTTATATTATGATTAGGAGAATACTGTTGAAATGTGATGAGTAATTAGGTGAGATCTTATTCAATTATCGAGAGTGAATAATATAGAGAGAGGACAACTGCTCAATGCACTCCAAAAATTTTATAAATATTAATTCTTGCCATTTTGAAGATTTCACTATAATTTTGATTGTGGAGTTCTTGCAGCTCTAGTATTTCAAGTATCACTTAAAGATGGTGCTTTATAAAAATAAAATAAATTAGAACAACAAAAAATTATAATAAAACATCTTTAAGAAGATTATAATAACCATGGTTTAAAATTGCATAATAAAAGGCACACCTCAGCGCAATATGACTCCTTTACCTCAAAGCCCACACAATAAGTTCATGTTTTGAGGCTTACGCCTCAAGTTTAATGAGGCGCACCTCAAGGCACGACTCACCTCACATTTTTTAGGCGTTGCCTCTAAAAAAAACTAACATAACATATTTTTGTTCAGTTCGGACCCCCTCGAAATTGCGACGTGGATTGCCTAGTGAGATATTGGAGTTTTTATTTGGTCCGGTGCAAGGACCTAGAGGAAGGTTCGGTTTTGCCTAAAAAAGTGCAAATACCGAGTTTTTTGAAAAAATACCGAGTTTTTCAAAAAACTCGGTATTTGCACTTTTTACCTATTTTTGGCTAAAACCGAACCTTCCTCTACATCCAGTGAAAGGGCCTAATAATTACTCGAGATATTGACGTGGCTTCAACATTTAAACCATGGTAAAGGTAAAAGGGCATAAAAATTTCATAGTTCATGCGGCGTTTCGGGTTTCAACTTCCGGCATACGTTTCAAGCATTCACTCTGGAGCAATTTGAAGTATTTACTCAGTTCCTTCTCAAATGTCGTCACTCCAAAGAGAAAGGTAATTTGCTGGCATTTTTTCTGTTCAAGTTCTGTGTATTTTATGCTTATGCTATGCTTATGTGTTTAGGGTTTTGAAGTTCTTCGTATTTTATGCTTACGCTATATGTATGCTTTTCTTCTCGAAACTTTTTAAATGTTTGATGCCATCGTATTTTCTCTGTATTTAGGGTTTATGTTGAAACTTGAAACCTAATCCCTAACTAAATTTTAACAATTGCAGCGTTTTGCTGTGAAAGTTTTGGGTTTGACATGTTCTTCTTCTGGCTGTGAAATAAATTGGAGTACCGACAACCAAGTACATACGAAGAGAAGAAATCGCTTGTCGACATTGAGGATGAATTCACTGGTGTATATTATGTACATTAGTAGACTCATAGATAGGAATTTGAAGAAAAAGGATTAATGGATGATGAAAATTCTTTACTTTGTGAGGATGTGACATCTGATGATGAGTGGTTTGTAGATGATGAAGTTGAAGTGATGCTGTCTGAATTACAAGATGAAGATTTAAATGTTGATTTCTTTGGTGGTCTTAAAGCATCTACATCCACCACAACTCAAGAACAAATCAAAAAAGGTATATATATAATATAGTTTTCTTAGACTTTTATTAATGTATTACACTATTATTCATTATGTTATTCTTCAAAAATATTTAGGGAAGAAGAGGATAACTGATAATGAGGAAGAATGAGCTGATTGGGAGATATTGAACTCTATAGGAGAGGAGAGAGCAGTTCATCATAATGATGATTCAAATGAAGACCCCCTTAGTGATGACTGATGAGTGATGACAATGCTGATGACTAGTGAGTTCTTATGTGATATGTCAATGTCATTGCTATTTATCTTGTGCATTTTTATGTTTTATATATTATTTACTCATTAGTATATATAAAATTTATCATTTTATGTTTACGCAATTTTTTGATTTTGAGGCTTATGCCTCAAAACGGTAAGCCTCGCCTCAGGAATGAAAAGCACCTCAATACCCAATTACGCAATTTTAAACATTGATAACAACAACAACAACATCAAACCTTTATCTCATTATAGGGTTGGTTATATGAATCATTTTTTTTCATTGTCCTGTTAAAAGTGAAATTCTCATTTATATTTTCTAACCAAATCTTTTTAGGTCTATCTCTACTTTTCTTAACATAAGTCAAATCTAATACATCTACTTTCCTAACCAGGTCATCGAAAGGCCGTTGTTTTATGTGACCAAACCATCTAAGGCGACTCTTTAATCTCATCTTCCACTGGAGCTACTCCAACCATTTCACGTATATAGTCATTTCATATCATCTCTAAGAGTAAATCCAAAGCCAGTCATCTGCCTGAGCATCCTCATCTCTATTTAATGGCTAGCATTTTGAACCATAAAGCATTGAAGGTCTAACTACCATATTATAGAACAAGAACATCATCAACAACAAGGCCTTAAGTTTGAGGGGGACTTTTCTTCACACAACAAGCCCGATGCATTCATCCACTTCAACCATCCAACTTGAATTCTACTAATAATATCTCCATCTATTTCACCATCACTCTGAACAGAACAATAGACCAATATATCGAAAATGTCTACTCTTATTAATGACTTGATCACCCAAAGTCACAATGTCCTCTTTAGATCTATTATTATTAAAATTATACTCCATATATTCAGTTTTAGATCTATTCAAACAAAAGCCTTTAGACTCTAAGGTTGACATCCATAATTCAAGTTTACCTTCAACTCCCTCTCTAGCCTTATCAACAAGAAGAATTTTATCAGCAAATAACATATACCAAGGTATAACCTCTTGCAAATGTCTAGTGAGAACATCCATGACTAAAACAAAAATATATGAGCTTAAGGTTGATGATCCTTGATGAAATCCAACTGAAATAGGAAAATATTTGGTCAAACCATCTTGTGTTTGAACACAAGTAACATCTCATGCATACATATCCTTAATGACTTGAATTAGTTGAATATAAGCATTATTAACCATTTCTTTTTTTAGAACTCTCCATAATACTTCTCTTGAAACTTTATCATATGTTTTCTAGATCAATAAATAACTTTTGTAGATCCTTCTTATTCCTCTATACTTCTCCATTAAACCTCACAATAAATGTTTTCCTTCCATAATAAACCTACCTGGCATGAATCCAAATTGATTTTGAGAAACATTAGTATCACGCCTCAACTTTTGCTCAATAACTCTCCCATAATTTTAAAGTATGATACATTAACTTAATTCCTCTATAATTCGAACAATCTTGTGCAACACCTTTGTTCCTAAAAATAAGAATCATCACACTCATTCTCAACTCATTTTGCATCTTTTGTCTTTAAAATAATATTAAAAAGTTTAGTAAGCCAAGAAATTCCTCCATCTTTTAAACATTTTCACACCTTTTTTGAAATATCATCAGATCTAACAGCTTTTTCACACTTCATTTTCTTTAAAGCCTCTTTAAATTCAGTTTTACTAGTACACCGATAAAATAAAAATCTTTATTTTCATTTAGAGTGTTAAGGTTATTAAAGTTAATCACATTCTCATAATCTTTATTGAAAAGTTTTAAAAAATATCTCATCCACTTTTGTTGAATATCCTTTTCTAATAAAAATATTTTTTAATATTCATTATTAATATATATTTTACTTGAACAAAAATCTTTACTACTCTTATCTCTTTTTTTGGCTTAGTTATATATACATCTTTCATCATTCTTAGTATCTAATATGTTATATAAATTATTAAAAGTTAAAATCTTTGCATCACATATTGCTTTTTTAGACTTCTAGCAGATCTTTTTTATATTTTTTTTTCAATTATCAGAATTTTTACATCTAAACTAATTTCTATGATAAATCTTCTTATTTTTTATCTTTCTTTGCACATTTTGATTCCACCCAACTATTTTTAATATTATGAGTTTTTCTCTTTGATACTCCAAACATATTTTTTGCAACATTCTTAAATATTACTAGTTATTTTTTTCACACATAACATTAGCTTCTTTATGCACAGACAAAATCTTAAATTTTAGTATCATCAAAAAAATATTTTTGTTAATATTCATGTCTCCATATATTTTTAGAACAATGTTTTATTTTATTTTTTATTTTCTGCCTCTTCATCTTAAAGTCCAAAATTAATTATGCGATGTTGGATACATAAAATTTCATTCGGAATAAATTTACAATCTAAACGATTTATTTTTCTTATGAGAAAATAGTTAATATGAGTTTTACTATATCTATTCTTATAAGTGATGAGATGCTCTTCTCTTTTATTAAATAAGGTATTAGCAATTATAAAATCAAAAGTAAAAAAAAAAATCTAATATGATCTTACTACACTTTCTTAGTCTCTCCAAACTTATAGCCACCACGAATGCTTTTAAAATCATCCACTTCTCTACCAACATGGAGCAATTATTACGTTCTCTGACCTGACGTAGAGGTACGTTCGGCCGCCAATAACATGTCACCACGTGCTCTTACTCTTTACCGCGCGGCCCGACGACTTGACCCGGAGCGGAACCCGGGAATGCTATGTTCGCGATTTTCTCGGTATTGCTCGGTATTTGCTCGGTATTGCTTTGCAAAAAACGAGAAATACCGCTCTGTGAAGACCAAAACTATACAAATACCGAGTTGTACCGAGTTTTTCTACAACTCGGTACAACTCGGTATTTGCTCAGGATTTGCTCGGTATTGCTAGGGATTTGCTCGGTATTGCTAGGTATTGCTAGAAAAAACTAGGTACAACTCGGTACAACTCAGTATTTGCTAAGGATTTGCTCGGTATTGCTAAGGATTTGCTCGGTATTTGCTCGGTATTGTTAGAAAAAACTAGGTACAACTCGGTACAACTCAGTATTTGCTCAGGATTTTCTCGGTATTGCTAGGGATTTGCTCGGTATTTGCTCGGTATTGCTAGAAAAAATTAGGTACAACTCGGTATTTGCTAGGTATTTGAAATATATCGAAAAGGTGATGGGATGTTGTTCAGCTCGTCAAGGATTTAAAAAAACGCACTCGCTAGAACCCAAAAAACAGCGGGTCGGGTCGGCGACTTTTCTTCATGCTACGTGTCACTAAAATATTGGTGGCCGAACGTAGAGGAGCGTACGTTCACCGGACCAAATAAAAGTTCACCAACATGACCATTTAAATCTCCTGTAATAATTTAAAATTTTTTTCTATAAGATGTATCTTTTATATTAATTATTCTATGTTATTTTAAAATTTTATTTTTGAACTCATATCCATATCTACTTTAAGAACATAAGAATTTTATGATATTAATAATCTTAACATCAACAATAATTTTTTAAGTTATAATTCTTTCTTAAATTCTATTAATTTTTATAATATTTATGTTTTAAACTCTTATCCATAATCACACATGCACCATTTGTAGAACAACTCTTGATCGAATACTATAGTTTTAAACTTAAACTATCAATTTCCTTAGTCTTCTTTCCAACCTATTTAGTTTTTTTTAAGCATAGAATATTTATCTTCTTATGAATTATAATATCTTTTAATTCTATTAATTTTTCTAAAAGACAACTTATATTTAAATTTCTTATCCATCCCTGATATGAGAACCATTGTCTATATACCATTACACAGGCGTCGGTGCAACGGCTATTGCACACTTGTCGTTGTATTTATATCATACAAAGCGTTGCTTTCATGGAATCGTGCTAACATTAATACAATGTATTAAGGATTCCTTTAACATGATTATAAATATTGAATATTTTTAAGAGCTCCGTCCTTTTAATCTCTGATCAACCTGTGTGACTGAATAAGATATAAATTAGACTATAAAGCTTGACACAAATTAGATCGCATATGATAATCTCGCAAATATGATCACAAGTAACGTGAAACGAGCAGAAGGGGATAGCGGATGCAACATCCGTAGTACTTCAAATAAACTAGATGCAAGATTACAACAGCACATGCCGCCCTTTCAAATTGTTGGAATAAGGCTGATGATGATGATAATAATGAATACTTTGATTTTTATGTTGAATTTCACTCTAATATCTCTCACTGGATCTTACAATATCTCGAAGTTCGAGGATCATAGATACTGCTGGTACTGTGACATGACTATACTGCTTTTCTGCTGCAGCTTTTGCATTTTGGTAGTAAGCGTTTTTTTGGTGAAGTTCTTTTCCGGTTTGCTCCTTTACTTATTTCTTAAGTACCACATTTACTACTTTTTTTCCATAAATAGTGTTGTGCAAGTCCATTTGTTATATCAAAATACAGAAAGGCAGTCATTCCATTTTTTTGGGGAAAAAAGCACGGAAATTTATAGTATATGCTTCATTAGACGTTGATAAGTTGAGATGAGTGCAAGAATTGGATGAGGCCTGGTACACTAATTGATTGCTTCTCTTGGTGCTTAATTGTGAATTCGTTTGGGATGGCACTGTTTCTTAAACAGTTTTTTAATATAAAAATTTTAATATTTATACTAGAAAGCTGTTTTAAGAAGCAGTAACAAAACCATCCCAAATGAAACCTGAGTCTCCTTGTAACAATTGGCTGAAGACCCAATAAGCTGACCAACAGTTAGATGCATTTGTTATATTGATGATAACTTGATAGGGAATCACATGCGATTCAGTGAATGGATGACGCTTGAGCTTTAAACTTATTGTGTCTCATGATAATTAGCTTTCAAGGAACCTTTTTAATCTGCTAATGATGTTATCTTCCTGCTCAATACGCTCACCCCTTAAGTAATCTGTTTGATACACTAGTAGTCTTGAGCGTTTCTTAGCAAATACCATCTGGGAGCTTGATGAGCAATGACAAAACCTTCACCATATCTGTAGCACTCTCTCCTTTTAATAAAATGGTCTTCTCTGTTGTCACAGGCATGGCAAGGAGCCGTGGACAATTCAGCGATTCTGTTTACTAGTATCTGGCAGTTCCTGAGATAAATACTTTACTGTCTCATCCATTTGGCTATTTTGATTTGCCCATACATCCTATTGTCCATTGATTTTATTGGTAGGTTGCTTTATTATGCCCTGCGGGAAATGTCAAATACAAATACAGAAATGGGGCTATGGAACCGTCCTCTGGCACGCCTAGCTTCGCCGAGCGTGCTTGGCGGTCCGTAAACCCGGCCGACCTACAAGGCCACCCATGCCACTGTACCCACAGCCGGCACTTTGGAGCCCCACTGAGAGAATCCTTTGTTTAATTAATTTACCTGCTGTCATAATTGACTAGTCCCTATTCCCGTGGTCTCTGGTTGTCTATCTGGTCGCATCCTTGACAAGCAGTATGTAAGGAGGAAATAAGCAGACCCTGGCTCAGTAATTTTAAATTTCACATGTCACTGACAAAAGCTGAGGCTTGCAGTTAACTGTTTCTCACCATCACATGATCTGAAAACTGTAGCATACACAATTTTTTAGCTTTATTATGCCCTATTTGTGTATTTTTGATGCCATACTTTCTAAAAAACATGTAGATCATTGGTTGATATCTTTTAAAAATGTTTTATTAGATTGTTTTGACTACTGCATTCATCCAGCTTTTGGTTGCTTGGTTTTGATGGGAGAAAATGATTTATTTTTGGATTCTTGGATAAATTGTCATTATATCTTTTCAATCTCTTCCTTAGAATATTTAATAGGTTTGTTATGAGTTTATTGAATATTTTTGTTGTTTATTGCATTAGCAAATTGAGTTACACTGTCATTAATTATAACAATGCAGTTACAAAGATTAAGATCGATGGCAGATATCTACAAAACCTGTTTGACAATTTTCTGACTTTGCCCAAGATCGATTAGCATGCCATTCACTGCAATTTTTTTATCTGAAGGCATGTGATTTGTGGGGTCGGCTACATGAATCTTTTTTCTTCATTGTGTATGTTAAGAGTCAAATTCTCATCTAAATTTAATAAAGAAGCGTCTAACCATATGTTCTAACCATGTATTTTTCGGTCTATACCTACCATTCTTAACATAAGTCAAATATAATACATATACTTTCTTAATTGGGACATCAGAAAGCTGTCGTTTTATGTGACCAAACCATCGAAGACGGCTCTCCTATTCTTATCTTCCACGGGAGCTACTAGATCCTTTTCACGTATATGCTAATTTCGCAAAGCCACGCTTGCACCTAAGTATCCTCATCTCTTCAACACTTAATATTATGCTTCTCTCTTAATGGCTGATATTATGCATCATAAAGCGTTCTTGGGTCTCACACTTAATATATAGTTCTTTTATGTTGAATCTTATTTTTTATGTTCCTTAGTTTTTACCTCAATTTCAAATATCTTTCTACTTTTAAGCAACACTTTGGTAGGCCCCTTTTTTAAAGGTTTGTGCATAATTTTAATTTCGGAAGTTTCCAACTTGATTTTGCCTTGAGATTCTTGCCCGATCATGATAATTTTTTGATGACGTATTAAGGCTAGATATCTAAATGCCTACCACCGATCAAATAATATATATTTGGAGCATTTACTTTAATTTTATTATTTAGAGTTTCGAAGCTAGTTATGAAACTTTAGGAGAAATTAATATTCATATATTCTAAATCATATATTAATGCCTTCTCATTTGTTAGTTGTAATCAAATCCTATTATTGCAATCATATTTTGACTTGGTTGATATGTTCACTCTTTAAATGCAGATTCATACTTAAAAAAAAAAATGCACAAAATTACTATTTAATAATATCTTATATGTAATCTTGAGCAATGGAGGCATAAGCATTTTGGTTTCATTACTAATATATTTTCTTGGATCAATATTTATAATTGGCATTTAAATCTTATTTATTTATCAAATTCTCTTCATTTATGATAAGTTTATTTGAAATTTTAAAAGCATAGAAAACCATAATGATATTTTCCATCTTCATTAATTTCTCAACAATTTAACCAAATTAAATACAAATGCATATGATTAATACTTAATCATTTATTTTAAAGACTTGGATATTAATATTTTTAAATAAAGAAATTTTGATCTCATGTGTGTAAGGCTTAGCTTATGATAGTTTTCATACTGATTTTCAAAGCAATTTTTTAAGCACAATTTTTTTTATTTGTATTAAAAAATTATTAAAAATTATTCAAAAAAAAAAAAAGACTTATGATTTTCTTAATGTTTGTTAAAATAACTTCTTAATATATAAATTTGAAAACATTCTCAAATAAAATCTAAAATCTCTATTCCAGATTGGTGCGCTTTTTATGCACTTTTGATGTATTTTTGCAAAAGGATAGCTAATACACAATTTTAATTGCATATTAGCTTCTTTTTTGTTGAGTATTTGGAAAAATAAAATAAAAGCGCAACAAATATCTTACTAATCCAGTATTTGTTGTGTTTTTCAAATACTCAGTAAAATTGACAGCAAAAAAAGAAGCTAATATGCAATTAAAATTATGTATTATTATACTCTTGGAATCTTGGGATGATCATCATATGCGTCACTTGTAGGGCAAATTATTACATCCGGTCAGCGGATGCGGAGATAGGTCCGGATATTAATAAAATATTATTTTAAATTAAGCGCGTCAAAAGCGTAGTCAAAAGCGCAAATAAAGCGCACCTAAAGCGTATCTAAAGCGCAGTCAAAAGCGTATTTAACGTGACAAGTTTTTATTGGATATCTAAGACTATTCTCCGCGTCTGATGCTGGATGTAATAATTTGCCCACTTGTAGTTAGTTGTAGGATGCTTTAGGTGGGCTTTTTCCGCCCTCCGACGCCCATTTATGACCTTTCATATATGCCTACAAAGCGAGCGCGAATCGCCGCGCCTTCGTCTGAAGCCACCGCTGCTCTATATCTAGCATAAAACCAGATGACAAATCTTTCTTTCCTTCCCTTCACAGTACCTCGCATCACATGAACCGGGCCCACATATCGTTCCACATGAACCGGGCCCATCATCTTTTGTTTGATCTTATCAACTGCATGAATCATAGAAATGCATTATGTTGGTGGACCAGCCCTTTTTTTATGTTGATGATGATATGTGTTGATCATTTGTTTGATGTGACATAATTATGCTGATGTGGCACCACATGCTTCAGGGTCTTCTTGTCCTATATATGTGTCATCGTGTTGGTCGTGTCCATTTCTGCCTGGTGGGTGCTTAATTGCTGGGTCACGAGTACGGGTGTAAATTAGCGAGAGCCGAGATTGAGTCTCTCCTAATTTCATTCAAAATAATTATGATTTAAACAATTTTGATAACTATATAATAAAGAATGAAAAAAAATTAGAAAAATTAAAAAAATTAATATAAGACAGTGATATACAATTTTTAAAATATTTTTTAATAATATTATATTTAAAATTCTGAAGCATAATATATTTTAAATTAGCCGACTTATGAGCTAATGAGTTTAGATGGGGGTCGTTCAAAATTGGCTCATTAGCTCATCAGGCTTGATTCAAGAGCCATTTATCTAGCCGAGCTCTAATCGGTTTGACTTATACCCTTAGTTGCATGGCCATTTACATAAGAGTATTTTTGCCGTTCTCTTTTGATGTTGCCCCTCATATTTAAAAAAAAAAAAGACCTTGCCCACGGTGCAAGCGGTGGGGTTTTTTTTTTTTTTTAAGGAGCATGTATAATCTGAATTGTTAGCAGTAGGAGCACGTAAGTTTTAAAATTTAAAATGGAGCAAAAAAGTAAAACAATTTGACGCTGAAGGATTTGAGGTATGCAAAATGCGCCAAATGATTTGACACATTCTAAAAAAAGCACCAAACGATATGCAGTCTAGTCGGTAGAACTGAATTTCGCAAAATTATAGTAATGCGTCATACTAAAACACACATTCAATGGAATGTGTCAAACAATATGATGTATTCCATTGAACACACAAAACTGTTTGGCTTATTCTAAATACACCAAATAATTTAGTGCATTTAATGAAATGTGCAATTCTATTTGACTAATTTATTTCTTTTTATTTTTATTTTTTAAATATCACGCTTCTATTTCTAATTTAAATTAAATACTTACTCCTTAAAAAAATCCACAACCACAAGCGGCTCTTCTGTCCTCTCCCTCTCCAAAGTTCATTACTTGATTTGGCTTACGTCACGGTCAAATATTTGTCTTCATTTAATGTTTTAGCTCTCCTTTAATTTATAAGTTTTTTTTGTTTGTTCTGTTGCATTTAATGCATGTTGAAATGAATTGTTTTTTCAATTTGATATTTTTGCACCCATAATTAAATTCGAGAAATTATTCTGTGTGGAATCCGAACGCGTTCGAATGCTTCGTATTTACTGCTTATTTGTTGCGTATTTTTTTATACAAAATTTTTTCGTGCCAAAAAATAACAACTAAATAATACTCACTAAATACTCATTAAATACACAAAAAATACACAAAAAATACGTAGAAAATATTAAATACACAAAAAATACGCAACAAATAAGCAGTAAATACGCAGCATCCGAACCTATCTCTGCGTTCGGACTGCGTACAGAATAATTTCTCAATTTGAGAAATTATTTAATATCCAAACTGTATTAATTACTCATATAATACTTTAAATTTTAAATAATAATAAATAGATCCCATATTTTAACTTCTCTCAACTTTATCGATAGTGTATATATTCACACAAATGTTGAAGGCAAAGATGTGAGCAAATTGCGGTGCGATCTCATTAGGAAGCCCTTTAGATCTCGTTTATAATTGCATCGATGGATTGATAATGTGCGAAGATGATGATAGGATTAATTTTTTTTTGTAAGCTTTGCAAAATAGTGATGAGAGCTTTAGATTTTAGTTTATTATTTTCTTTTAACTTTTTAAAACATTTTTATTATATATAGATGATTAATTATACCATAATATATATAAGCTATCTTAAATACTTCACATAATTTGTTTTCATTGGTGATATGATTGATGTCATTCGAAGATCGACGACGTGTGATTCATGATAGGACCTACGTTATCTAGCATTTCAATGAAGGGAACGACAATATTTGGGGACGGGAGTGATAGCATTAAGGGAAGTTTGTGGTGGTGGTATCCTTGTTATTATTTAAAGTTGTAAGTGCTATATATAAGTAATTTTAAATGTTATATGTCTAAATAGTAAAATTTATATGTTAAATATTTAAAAATAATAGTTAGATATTATGTGTGTAATAAACACCCTATTAAATTTTCATATGTTTTAAGTTAAAGCCTATTTTACTTTAAAATTAATTAATTATTATTAATCTTTATTTTCGAAAATATCAATCAAAACATGGCATCAAATATGAAGTTTTTATTATACATGTCATGTATTATGAGATAACTCACGAGGAAAAATTACAAGCATACCACATCGACCGACATGGGCTTTTCTGAACCCATTTTGGTAATTATTTAGTAGTTCCTTTTTTATTATTATTGGAGAAAAGATTTGTTGCTCAATTCATGTAGCCCAAAAGTATTTTTGGGAATTAATGATGGAGTTAAGGAATGATTGAGGTTAGCACTATTGCTCCTAGAATTATGAAAAAAAATGTATATTATTATGCACAGTTGGAAAGTTCTAACTTTTTAAGGCTTCGTGTGGGACAACTTTTTTGTAGCTTTTTTTATTTTTTTTTTTAACTTTTTTGTGGCTTTTTGATACAACTCTAAGGCTTCGTTTGGGACGGCTTTTTTATTGCTTTCTAAAACGAAGTTTTAGTACAAAAATAAAAAAAATTGTATTAAAACTCCGTTTTAGAAGCAGTAAAAAAACCGTCCCAAACGAAGCCTAAAAACTATTTTAGAAAGCAGTAAGTAAACTATTTCAAATGGGGACGGCTTTCTTTCTACTTTTTAAAGTAACTTTTTAGTACAAAATTTTTAATTTTTGTACTATTTTGTACTAAAAAGCCACTTTAAGAAGCAATAAGAAATCCGTCCCAAACGAAGCCTAAATCTTATTTTTAATACTTTTTCTTATAACTGAAATATAGCCATCTAAAGAGTAAATGATTCCAGAAAAAGCCTATATGAAAACCATTTTAACTTAGGCTACATTGTTGTCCAAAAGATAGATGATGGATAATGTATATCATTGATCTTGTAATGACCTAATTTTTTTTTAGCATTGCACTTTTATATTTATTATTTTGAATATGACTGGTGATTATCAACATTTTTTATTTATTCTATTTATTGCATTTTAGAATTAATATAGTAGTTTTATATAAAAATTTAGCGCTCACAGACACATTAAATAAAATAATGTTGTAGATGTCGTAGTTTTTTAGGTGGAAAAATTCAAAAAAAGAATAAAATTATCGGGTCTAGTAGTGAATTTGTGGTTACAAATGATGCTTTTTTCCTTAATGTTGGAAGACGTTAATGTAATGTAGTAGCCATAAAGTGTTGATGATGAATTTTATAGTGGAAGTTTGAAGAGTGAACCTCTCTTCATCAAATCAGAGCTTCAAATGGGTGAAGTTTTCTTTTTGTCCAAATAAAGAGTGAACCTCTCTTCATCAAAGCTTTACCTTTAGGCTTAAAAATCTTGGATTCAATTCCAACTCTACTTGGATTGGGTGGTTTGGTATTCCTTGTAGAAAAAAAAAAACATTGCAGTATGTAAAGTAAGAATACTTGACACATATAAGATTGCATAGAGCCTCTCTTAGAAGATGGAACTAGAGCTTACAAGTGAAGAATCAAGAGATGTGATTTTTTCTCATAACTCCGCTTAGAAAGGACAGCTTGATACTTTTGATGGAGATGCCTTCAAGCTATCAACATAGAGTAGTGTTTAACCTCTTTTAAGTGAATGAATTGAAACTCACGAGCGAATTTTTTTCAAAATTTTTGCCTATGAAGTTCATTTCATTACTTTTGGTAGAGATGCTTTGGACCTTATAAGAGAATACAATCCGCTAAAAATAGAGTCATGTTTAATCTCTTTTAAGAGAACAAAGTAGAGCCCTCAAAGGAGGGAAAAAATTATTCTCTATGGAGTCCAGACTCTAATGAAAATACGTCAAGTTCGGTACCAAGCTTAATACGCCAGTACCGCTCGGTATCTAAGCGTAAACCAGATGGTTCTCCCGTCCATGAGTATCCACACATAATAATCTCTCCCAAAGGAGGACATGACATGAGTAAGCTTTTCCCTCCCCAATGGGGGATATTTATACCTAAAGAGGAGAAAAAAACTATAGTAAAATATTTTAAAGTTTTAAAATTTAAAGGTTTTTTTTTTCTACATTTTTGGTGTTTTAATGATTTTATTTAATTTGAAAATATTTGATAACATTTTTATTACAATAATTAAATATATATATAAATGAAATAACATTATTTTAAAAAAAAATCAATATAACCAGTTCATGTGTCACGACCCAATCTAATATAACCCACAAACAAAATATGTCATATCAATATATCATGTTGACTTGTGATAAACTTAGCCCTAGATCAAACTTTTAGGGACTTTCAAATTTCTTTTAATTAAACTAGGCCACTAATCTATTCTTTTATTTATCATCAAAATATACATATACAAGCAATTAGATAACTAACTATTACTATCTTGAAATTTACAAAAATACCTTTATTGACACAGACAAATCAAATCCCGAATCCTCAGCACTCAACTAACTCTTTTTCTTTTCCTAGACTCAAAATAGAACGTATAATAATTGTGACCTAATACAACTCAGTGGGTCACACACCAATCTAAAATTTTAATAATTCACTTATTATACATTTAACTAAATTTAAAAGTAGTTCATAAAAAAATTATCGTATTCAAAATAATATTAATTGTTGATAACTGAAATAAAGCAGGATGTTTACTGAAAATAAATAAAGAAGAACTTCATATATTAAAACATAATGTAATAGAATTTCTTTAGGCCCTTATACCTCCCATTAGAAATAGATATCAAAATTCAGATCCTTATGGCTCCTTATGCTGTTATATTAAAAAAAAGGCACTTATGATTACTAAATGCTTAGTGCATATCATATATTCAAAAATTTTGACCCTTATGACTTCGTGTGCATTCAACACAAGAACTTCCTCCAACATTGGAACTCCAAATAATCACACATTTAAAGTAGATACACATATATATTATAGCATTACAACAAAAAATATAAACATATATATATATTTTTTTAAATGCACATAATATTTATTCGTTAGACAATAGATTCAACTACTTAGCAGAATTTTATAATTTCATAATTTATCAAATTATTAGGGATTATTCATAATAATATTTTGAAGTTTTAATTGTACTACGATATTAATTATTTCAAAATTATTTTCTAATTTGATAAAAATGGCACACTTTCCAAATTATCTAGAGAAATTAAAAAAAATAACATAAATATTCAAAATAATCGTATCTACAACATGCATAAAGTTACACAATAAAAGTTTAGCAGTTGTAAAATTATTATCATTTTTTTTACTATGAAATTATAAATTTAATCAGAAAAGTTTTAGAATTTTCATAATTTTGAAAACTGAGGTAGAAAGAACCTAACCTAACCTCGATTTGAATAGCTTTTAGAATTAAGCCGATAGTAGAAAACAAACCAAAGTTGCCAAAACTTGCTTTGTCTCTCCAGAAATCCTTCTCTCACTCTCTAGCCAGTTACTTAGGAGGATAAATGGCTTTTATAAAACTAATATGAGTGAAAAATTATGTTTTTTTTATGATTCAAGTCTGGCATTGCATCGCTCAGCCTTTAGCACCGTCCTCAACGCCACAACTTTGAATTAATTTGGCAAAAGACAAAGAGCACATTTTAGCATTGTCGCGTACCCCAGCACCGCGATAGTCCCAGAGGAAAGTTTCAGATTTTTCATGCATGCACAAGTAATCTTGGGACCCTCTTCAGAACATATTCGAACACTTACATGCATATAAAATACACACAGACACATGCAAGATGTGTTAAATGCAGAAATTCAGTAGGTTATCTTTAGCTGATTGGGTCATAACATGTTTAACTACGTGTAAGTTCATTAGGTATTAAATCATGCAACAGAGAGGGGGGCCATCAATGAGCGCCACCATTGGCGATTGTTGAGACGAGCTTGGATATCTGAAAGTAATGACGCAAATGATACATCATAAAAATATATTTGATTTGCATGAATCTCAATACATTTCTTGTATGGAAACTTCTTGAATTAAATTCAGGACCATCCAAATTTGATATTGTCTGATTATCGTTATCGTACCTTCATTATTTTTTTATAATTTCCGTTGTCTTTTTAAGCTTTAGTAGCTTATTAGATTGCGATTCTCCTGGGGTTAGAATTCAAACACGTGTGAAGGCCATGTGTGATTCCGCTTACCCAGTTTAGAGGGATGGGCGGGGCCCGCAGGCATTTGTGTGCGGGCGCCCGTACGCATTTGTCTGCCAGAGTAGTAGGCTCACCAAGATCTGAGAGGATCAATCGTGCTCTACGTCGCACAAAATGAATGGTTGGTTCTTGCCGTTGGCCAACAAAATTGATGGGTGCCTTTAGCTGCATTCGCTTTGTACTTGTAGCTTGATATTGGCGACTTTCGTCTTCTTCCGTTATCTTTTAGCCTCAAAACTACAGAAAATTTGATCAAATGGCTATCTATTTTAAATATTTAGCAAAATAATCACAGCCGAGAGAGGACTGTGATTTCGTTTGAGACAGCTTCGTTACTTCTTCTTAAAACAACTTTTTGGTACAAAAATTAAATTAAAATTTTTTAGCCTTCCAATAGAGCCGTCCCAAACAAAACTTGAACTTATTAAAGCTGTTTAGCACAAGTGCAAGCTGATGGCAACTTTTTTTTTATTTTAATTTCAATTTTTAGATAGTTTTCATATTATTATTTGATTATAAGGCATTGTTATTGATACATCACCAAAAATAATCTTGATCAGACACGAATCTCAAAGCATAATGAATTGACAAATTTCAAAATTAAATCCAAGACCCTCCAAACTCATATTTCACCAAACTTATAGTCAAACGGACCGCCTCGAAGAGACGTTCCCAATGACACAAAAATCGGTTCAATCCGAGCCCAAATGGGTCCAGGTTAGGAGCCTGAAGCACATTTGAAATGTTCAAAATAAAAATTGATAATCAAATGATATACGAATACAACATGCTTATAGTCAAATCGAGCGGCTCGACGAGACGAATCAACAAGACTAAGATCCCTTAATTCAAACATCATTAAATCACTTAAATGCATGACTAAATGTTATATGATTTAGAGAATTAATATGAGCCTTCCAATAGAGCACTCCAAATTTGGCCTGGATCTTCTCCATATTAACAGAGCGTGTCACTCACAAAAATCTTTAAATAGGCTTGTGCTCCCTTCATGAGGAAACATTTGACTTGAGATTGGAGAGAGCTCGAGGCTTCAAGGATCCTAGAGTTCTACCCAATCACCACCACCGACGAACATCTGTCAACCACCACCGGACCACCATCCCTCCACCGGCTGTCTCCAGACCACAGCATGTCTGCCAACCGTCGCTGGACAATCGCCTGTCTTATTACCACCGCAGGACCTCTGCCCGGCCTCCAACCATCGCCAAACCTCCTACCATCATCACACGTCGACTACGATCCCTCCGACATCCATTGCCCACCGACTATGGTCCCTCCGACCTCAATCACCATCCCACTACGGTCCCTCCAACTACAATCATCCGGCAACTACGATTCCTCCGACCACCATCTCCAGCCGACTACGGTCGTTTCGAGCCAGTTTCAATCCCTTCGACCTCCATCTCCCATCGACCTTAAGCCCTTTAACAGTAGTTGCTCGTCCAGTACCATCCCTTTGACCATCGTCGCCCGCCGACAAAATGTCACGACCCAACCTGACCGGGACGGATCCCGCTCGCATCGGGCCGCGACGGAACCTAAACTTGAAATCCAGGATCTAGTTTTGGAATTTGCTTCAAAACTTTCTTCCAAATATTACACAGATAGAAAAACACAGAGCTACTATAAACATCCAAACACAGAAAAGTTCATCTATCTTTTCTTTCCTCAAAATAATCATATACAGATACAATACATGGCTTACGGATAGAAAGAACAGAACAGAACAGAAAAGTCATGACTATACAAAAATCAAAAGTATCAAGTACCTAATCACAGATCAGACTCTGAACTGTTAATCCACGACTTCCTTCTCTTTCCCAGAACATGAAAACCATGCAGAAAACAAGGATGAGCTAACAGCTCAGCAAGACATCACTCACCAATCAAAATCCTCAGAAATCCACATCAGAAAATACATCAGAAAAGTATCCGTACATAATTCGAATAATCATACATAAATTATACAACAGACAGAATAGATAACAGCTCAATCAGAAATCAAACATCGGATACGAAAAACTGAAGTCATGTCGAATCGGAGTTCAGAACAGATATCAGAAAGCTTTCAAGTCACAGAGCAGACAGAATCGTACAGAATAATCAGAATCGTACATAAATCAGAAATCAAATAATTCACAGAGCAGATTCAGATATCAAATTTCAGATGTCCTTGATACAAACAGAATCTCGACGGATTCTGGCCCCTTATGCCTCCCTTCTCTCACACAGACAGAATCTCAATGGATTCTGTCCCCTTATGTCTCCCGTTGTGCTTATAGCACCAGAACAGAACATATATCAGAGGTTCCGGAACATTTTCAGATTTTAGTGCTCATTTTAGATTTCAGAATTCCCTGACCCAGACAACGGAATCACATAGGATTCTGGCCTCTTATAACTCCCTTCTGATAGCACAAACACATCAAATATTCAAATCATCTTATTTCAGAAAATTCAGAAATCGTACGAAAATTCAGCGGCATAACGGCAGTGTACGGAATTTACACAAAATTTACAGATTTAGAAATTTATCAAATTACCACAGAACATTCACAACAATATTGTAAGACTTTCATTGTACTGACAAAACATTTTTCAACATCCTGATAATTTGCAGTTCAATTAAAACATCGCAGAATCCAAAATATCCGGTAAAAATCTTTCAAAAAATACTCAAAACGTGCACAATTATTATCTCAGAAACATACCAAAAGTTACGCGGTAAAATCTTTGTCAGACAAAAATAATACCAGAAATTCGCTAACGAAAACAAAATCCGGAACAAAAAAGTTGTCAAAATCCACGTTTCTAAAAATTGAGAAAGGCGGAATGTGCCTTACCTGGACGGAAGTCGTCCAAAAATCCACTTTTACTCTTTTTCCTTCATTTTTCTCTCCCCTGGGCTTTCTCTCTCTTCAAAATAACTTAAATCAGATATTTAATACACAAGATCGTCCCGGACGATGTCATGTTTGTCCCGGGACGATCTCCCATATACACAGATCGTCCAGACGAAATTAAATGCCAATTTCGTCATCCCGGGATGAAACCCTCGGGTTGGTTCGTCCCGACTCTTTCAGGTTCGTACAGATGAACAGACAGATTCTTCATAATTCTGTACAGATCGTCATGGACGATGTCCCTGATCGTCCCGGACGATCCTGAGAGAAACAGCCTTTACACAACAATCCCTCCAACTACCATCATGTGCCGATTATGATCCCTCTGATCTTTGTCTCCCATTTACTACGATCCCTCCAACCTCCGTTGCCCGACTATGACCCTCAGACCTCTGTTGCCCGACTATGGTCCTACGAATCAAAAGAACATGCCAACATTCTTGTGAGAACAATTGTCACGTCACTGGATTTTCCCTACTCCAAACCATGTAATGTATTTCATATGATGTATATTTTCTACATTGAGTCAAGGCCTTCGCCCGAGGAAGGGCATCATTTGTAATCAATGATAAACACTTATATATTCACTTTCGACTAAGTCAAGCCCCGTGATTTTTTCCCTTTTTTTAGGAGCTTTCATATAAAAATTTTGGTGTTTATTATGACTCTTGCACCTCTCTCTCTCTTACATATATATGTGTTAGATCTTAGTAAAAAGATTGGACGCTGAACCTTATATCTCCCTACCATCATGAATATTCAAGGATGCAACCATTATTATTAATATTTTATAAGATTTATGATGATAAATAGTTTTTAATATTTAAAGTTATTAGTATGATGGTTATAAAAAATTATAATATATTTTGTAGAAAATTGTAATACTTTAAATTACATTTAAATAATATATTTTTTATGAAAATTTTATAATTATTTTTAAAGAAATAACTGTCCTAAGTTAGAGATATAAAACCTATGAGCCAACTCGAGCTCGGCTCCATAAATCGCTTGTGAGCCCATCTCGATGACTAATGAGGCAAATTTGAGCCAACCTTGACTCCACTCATTAGCTCGATAACCAGTTCATTTAAATTTTTTTTTAATATGAAATACACTTAAAATACATTTTCTTCCAAGATTTTATTTGGATTGGGATCAATTTTTGGGCGGCCGATTCAAACAGATAATGCGACGGCGGTGGGTTCGCGTCCCTCGGTAGCTCGTTTGTTGGTTGAAATTGATATCTCAAAATCTCACCCGAATTCGGTGTGGTTAGGGCCGGAGAAGTGTGGGTATATTCAAAAGGTAATTTTTGAAGATGTTCATAGCTATTGTCAGCAGTGTAAAGTTGTTGGTCACAAAAAAACGGAATGCTCTAAACAAGTTCCTCATTTAAGAACACCTTTGATTTCGGTTACTCCTCCGGTGGATGCTGGGATTCAGCAAAATCTTAACCCCCCTGAACATGTTTTATCTCCATCCCTGAATCCTCCTTCTAATCATCTCATTGCTGATATTTTGGAAACGGACCATATTTGTTTGAAATCTGGTGTTGGGGTGGAGGTTTTGCCTTTGCCTGTTACCACGGCTTCCCCTGTTTTGCTGTATGTTACTATCGGGATGGGGGCTGATGCTTTACCTGATTTGAGTGCTATTGATGTTTCGAGCCCTCGGTGTGTTCCGGTTGGGCCTGTTGATTGTTCTGTTGATTTAGATTTACCTGTTGTTGATGTTAATAATGCTGTGCCGGTGGATAATTTAAATGAAGTATCTAAAAGCTCAAATCATTTCGTGAATGTTCCGGTGCATGCGGCTGCTACGATAAACCTGGCGAATTCTCTGAGTTGTGATAGATCAGATCAAATAAATTGGTTAAATGACTCTTCTGAGGGTGATTTTGTCTCTGACCATTCGGATTTTGATTTCATATCTTCGGATTTTTGTGGGGGCTCTGACCTAGGGAATGATTTTTCATTGGTTCGTGCAAATGTTGGTTGTTCGAAGGTTTCACGTGCTAGGGGTCGCGGAAGGGGCCGTGGCAGGGGTCGTCGTAGGCGTTAATGATTTATTGTTTTGTTGGTTAATCTGTTTGGTATTCCGATTATGGGTTTCGGTGTCCTCGCAATTTTTTTTTTTGGGTTATGATGTGGCCGGGACGAGTGCCCTATCTTTTGCTGGTGGCAACCTTTGGTGCTTTTCGATGCGTATCGTTGACTATACCCTTTATCACCTTACTGGATAGCCCGTGCATGATGGTGGGGCATTGGATGTCTCGGTTTTCTACTGAGCCCAACTACCATTTATCTACTATCAGTTTCCTTCTTTAATTGTATTTCTGCATTTTACTAGATGTTTGACTATCTCTGTTGTAACCCTTTACTTATCAATAAAATGTTTTTGTTTAAAAAAAAAAAAAAAAACATTAGAATTTATGAATTCAAGTATAAACCAATTAAAATGTTTGAAAATTATGTCTCACTTTTTTATATGAAGTGACTATTTATTATTTATCTTCTAATTTCTCATTCTTTTAATATTTTTTTTATAATAATTACTATAATCATAATTATTTTCTCTCTTTTGTTATAAATGAGTTGGCTCGTGAGCCGATTCGAACTCTTATGATTATGCTCAACCTTAATTTTGATTAATTAATGAGGCTCGAGCTTAAACAACAAAGTAAAGCATGGGCATCATTAATTGAAGTTTTTGGAGCCATTATTTGTTTTATGCTTTAATTTGCATAAATTAGAGCATGCAAATTTAATTGAATGTGCATACTTAAAAACTGGAAAATTTCGAATCAAAATACAATAATCTAAATTTGATCAAAATAAAATCTATAATTATTAAAAATAGTTAAAATAATAAAAAACTTATTAATTAATTAAAATTATATTGCATTTCTTTTATTGAAAATCAATGTATAAAATTCATTTTAATAATTAATCAGTCGAATAAATTAAGGATGAATTTCATATATTTCTAACTTTTTGTGGGAATATTTAATTGCAACTTCAGTGCTTCATTTACAAAATTAATGATATCATAAATAGTGACATATAAAAAAATTATATTAAATTAATCTCAAATAATTCAAATAATTTTTAAATTTTAAATTATATAAATTGTGTTAACATATCATGACATAATTTTATTTAAAACAAAATATCACAATTTATATAAGAATATGACGCTTGCCTTTTATATTGCTGATGAGGAAATTAAATCAAATATGTAGTCGATTAAAGCTAGGTACATATTATAAATGTGACAGAATATTTTGTGCATGATTTTGATTGGAATTTACATGTCATAGTACCAAGATTTTATGCTAGCAAGTGCTCAACAAAGAGGAAGAATCCATTAACTTTCTTGTCTTTTGCATGTCATTTTCTATCATTCTATGGGCGAAAAAGATTCCTTGTATATTATTGTCAGCCAAATTATCTAAGACTTTATTTCCTTAAATTATTTGTGTAATGCCAAAAAATAATATATATATAAAATTTTGTTGTTGTTGTTGAGAAAACTCATAAAGGGTCCTACACATTAATTAAAAACGGATATTACAAGTCCTTAAAGAACCTTAAGTTCACTAAAAATACAACCATTAAAATAAAACTTACGAGCCGATGATTCTAACTATCACAAAGAAGTTTCTAATCGAATCAAGAACGGGGCCGACGAAGCGGAAACTTTCCAACTAAAGCATAATCAAATGGCTTAGCAAGATGCAAAACTTCAGCCTCAGAGATCAATAAAGCCGTCAAACCTCTAAGCGTAGTCACTTTCAGATCTGGAAATTCCACCGAAGAATTAGAACCAGTTAACACATCTTTGAATGATTTAGAAGGATTCTTACAAACAAGAAAGCCAGAATCAATGCACTTAAAGACGGACACCATGAAAAAAGCCACGCAAAACCGCAAATAAATCAAAGAGCAAAAGAAGGGAACCAGACAATGGAAGAAAACCCAAGCAAAATCAAAAGAAAAACACACGAAAAACCCATGAAGTCAATGGTTAGGGCTTCGAGGAGGAACATGCGAGAGCAAAGAGGCATAGGAAAAAAGAGAGCTATATATTAGCACAAAGTTTTTTTTTTGGATAAAACCCACAACGGGGCTTACGCGTTAATAATGATAAATAGTTCATGCCCTTAGAGAATCGGAAGCTCACTAAATGAACATCATTTGAAACAAGAACTAAGAGCTTTGGATCCTACCTAATACATGAAAAAAAAAAAAAACAAAACAAGCAAAGCAAAGTATAGCTAAAAAACAAATAATGAGGCGCACAATCACCAACTACATCATCTAAAATAGCACCCCAACGCACGGTCAATCGACTCAACGAACAACCATCAAGAGCAACCCAAGCAATCCAGATCAAATCCAAGTAACGGAAGCACCAACCTACAAACAACACTAAATAGAGAGAAAGCTAAAAGAAAAAGGAAGGAGCAGTACCCCCACAACGAACAAGAAAAAAACATCACCCAACAAATTAATTCCACGACCATAACAACCAAAGGAAAACAACAACAAACCACAAGATAAACAAAAAAAAAAAAAAACAGCCACCACCTAAACAACAAAGGGCTACTTTCTAACTTTCCTTCTGTGATGTTTATAGCGACGAGAAAAAGTTTTCTCAAACACCTTACAAACATTAATACCATACAAATCCTGTAATGTTTCATCTTGCTCATCACCAAGGTCATCATCCATCTCACCATGAGATGATGGGACCCATCATGCCAAGCCGAATATCCAATACAAGTAACTCCCAAATTAGAAGCAATCCGAGCATTCAAATCGTTAGTGGAGATAAGAACAATAGGCACCTCAACAAGATTCTCATTATATAGAGAGCCCACAACTGCATGTGAAATAGACACGCAAGCCACAATCCCCACAAGGGGAAAAGCCACCCCATCTAATGGTTCATGAGAAAACACAGCCCCAGGTGAAACATAGCAATCATCCGGTTGACAAGAAATCACATCCTTCTCATCACCCACCACCTCCTCACCATGAGACAAAGCCATGGCACAAACCCCCACATCACCAGATTCCCTCAAAATGACACACACCACCTCTTGAGAATTCACAATAGGAGAAATAAAACTTCCATCCCTCTGAAAAACAACATCAACGGGTTCTAAAGCAGGTATAATCTCATGCACCACCTCATTAAGTAGAGGAGACAACATTAACATTCTCATTAGCACAAATCAAATCATGATTCACCACCATATCATCATGAACCTCCCCAACCGAGTCAAAAGAAGGAATAACAGGAACATCAACCACAACCCCCTCCTGAACAGGAGGAACAACATCCAACTTAGGAAATAAGATCGGACAACCTTCCTTGGAATGACCCAATGTTTTACAATGAAAGAAGTACGCTGGAAATTCTTCCATTTCAAATGATTAAATGTAACACATAAACTCGGAACCAAGCCAAACTTGAGAAGTATACCGTTCAGTAACATCTAATTCAACAAGTATGCTGGCAACATAATATCTAGTTACATTCGTGGTCGCATTATCGATACGCTAAGGTCTACCAAACATAAACCCCAATCCATGAAGAATACGGTGGGGGAGAAGAGACGAGGGCGCAAATTGGAAAAAAAGGCCCAAATGGGAACAATAGGAATTTACATCAAAATGGGGAGTCCACTTAAAAAGTTCTATGAAACAATTGCTAATGAAGTAAGATCGGTGAGAAAAAAAATCATACAATAATCTAAATCATTAACTAGTTTGATCAACAATTTTTTAGGGTTCAAAACAGTAACTAAGAAGGTGCCACAAAACTTTAGGTTAAAGAAAAATTTTCGAATCATATCAAGAGGCGGCCGACGGCCCGAAAATTTTCTCACCAAAGCAAACTCAAAAGGCGTTGCAAGTGAAAGCAATTCCTCATCCGAAATGAATAACATAGTCAAACAATGATGGGAAGAAACTTTGAGCGGAGGAAAATTCGGCGAAGGAAATTCACCGGATAAAACATCTCTAAACGGCCTAGATTTAAGCTTCCCATCCAAAAACCCATGATATCTTAATCGATTTGTAGCCATACGGAAGAAAATCACAAGAAATCAAAAGATAAAGGGAGAAAAATTATCGAACAAAGGCGACAACCGAAAGCAAAAAGCCCATACATGAAAATCCTAGACATCGCAGCGTATTAGCACAAAGTTCTTAACTTTATTTGTGGAAAAAATGACCTCACCCGATTTTGATTTCAATTTTACTAAGAAAAATTTTTAATTGTTAATTTATATACATATACCACAAAGTTCTTATCTATTTATATATCTTAAATTTAATTTATGATTTACATTAAATAAAATAACATTAGTGATTTTTTAATATAATTTATGATTTACATTAAATAAAATAACATTAGTGATTTTTTTAATATAAGTTATGATTTAAATTAAATAAAATAAAATGAATGAGAATTTATATTATATATATTTTTTTAAATTAAATATAATGATTGTAAAATTCTCATGAATCAAATTATTCTAATTCAAAATTAGATCATGTAGAATATACTTGTTCTTATCATTAAAATAATTGAATAAAAATATTTGATTCAGAATTTTGATCTTATCTTTTATTATCATTAAATATGAAAAAGGTGGATTCATCTTTATTTTCTCTTTTTATTTGATAGATTTTTAAAGGAATCATAAAAGCATCTTATCATGAGAAATTAAGCTCTCAAATGCTTAAGCGTCAAAGTTATGCTTCTACCCACTTGAATGCAAATCTTTTTTTTTTTTTGCCTCGCAATTTTCTTTTTGCAATATATTTTGAATTTCAAGATGGCAAATAAGCTTTTAAAATAATATTATTTTTCCCCCTCAAAGTTAGTTGAGTAAGATAAGGGGGCTAAATTTCATCAAAATATTAAAGGTGAAGAACAACTTCAATGATGTTCTACATTAATATTCTTTAATTTCTATATTAAAATCTCAAAGTTACTTAGGCTTCGTTTTGGACGGCTTTCTTACTGCTTTTTAAAGCAGCTTTCTAGCACATAAATTTTAATTTTTGTATTCAAAAGCTGCTTTATGAAGCAATTAAAAAGCCGTCTCAAACGAAGTCTTAATTTTTCAATAAAGCAAGTCTTAATATAAAGGAATATTAGCAATTTTGTTAGAAAAAATACATATTAATTTTCTTAAATTTTTATTTATTTAAAGTGTAATGACGTTGTTAGGAAATATATTTGATACATATAGGGGAAAATTCAATTGACTAGCTTGAATTTTGAGGTGATATTTCAATGAGATATTTTAGTATTAAATTCATAATCATCCAAATTTTAATTTTAATAAATTTTTAGTGAATTGAATGCATAGATACCATAGAATTTTTTTTAATGCATGGATACCATAGATGATTTGATATGAGTCCAAATGGACGCAAGTGAAGCAATTTATGCATATTTGAAAATGATTGAACATTAATTGAAAGGACGAAACTAACTCTTAATATAAAATGCTTATAATCAAATCAAGCAGTACGATCAGACCAATCCAATGAGTCTAATATCATTTGGTTTTAGCCTCATTAAGACCCTTAAATGATTGTTAATATAACAACCCAAAAGTTCAAAAAAAAAAAAAATTTTGAAAAACATAAAAATTCTGACACTACAAGATAAATAAGGATTTCCAGCATAATAACCTTCGTCGAAAATGTTGACAGATTTACGACGAAAATTTCTATGGGAAATTTTAGTGAATTTTCTGTTGACACACTATGGTCACAGTTTTATATATATATATATATATATATATATATATATATATATATATATATATATATAAAATTTCCTAGCCATCCCTCACCTCTTCCCTCATTCATGTTAAATATCATGCAATGGTGATTAAAATATTGTATTCAAGCAATGATGGTGAGGATATCATTGTCGAGTGATAGTGTTTGGGATAGTTTATTTGGATTGTAGTAATTTGATTATTGTAATCGAGTTACCGTGTTTAGAGATCATGGTCGATTAATAGTAGTGGATAGGAGCTTGTAGTTTGGCAAATTTGGTTAGGAGATCGCAGGGGAGTGATGATGGCATGCTGATAATTGTTAAGCGAAGATGGCCAAAAGATTATAGTTAGATGTTGGTTAGGATTGTAAACGACCCGAGCATTCGATGAGCTAGCCGTGCCACGGCTCGATAAGAGCACGTTCATGTTCATTTGATGAGCTAAACGAACGCTTGAACACTTTTGATAAATACTTGATAGCTGAATAAACGAGTTTAAACAACTTATCGTTCGATTCATTTATGTTCACGAACAATAACATTTAAAGCTCGTGAATAAGCTTATGGATTAAAGTTTATGAGCTGATCTCGAACATAAACTAAAAAAACTCAAATCTTATCAAGCCATGCTCGAATAAGGCCTTGGAAAATGAGTTCGAGCTCGAATATGTCGAAACTCAATTCATTTATAACCCTAATGATTGTTGTGGGATTTTGATAAGCTTATTAATTAAAGTATTTTATTTTTTTAAACGAGTGGCTCATTAATAATTTTGATAAGCCTAAAATTAGCCAAGCTCGAACAGGTGTTTTCTAAATGAGTTTGACTTCTAGCTCGAACAGAGACCATAATAGCTAGAATCTTATCAAGCTGAGCTCGAATGAGGCCTTAGCAAACGAGCCCGAGCTTGGTTAATTTACAAACCTAATGATGGTTACCTTGAGATTTTACTCTAGCTATGTTAGACGTGCAACTCAAAACCTTTGTTAGGGTTTCCTCCTGCATCCGCTCCAATTGGGTTTTCCCGGCGGCTTATGTTGTCGCTATTTGCTCAGAGAACACTACATGAAAATCGTGTGTTACCGGCAGACAAAATCCGTTGGAAAATGCCCAAAATCCATAAGAAATTAGTATTTACAGTAGATTTACGACAGTAAAATACGAGTTAGAAAAGTTTTCCCGGAGAAAAATAGGCCGCCGAAAATATTTCCAGTGGATTTCCGGCAAAAATATTCCTCTGGTAAAATTTTTGGCGGACTATTTTGCGCCTGAAATTAAAAAAAAATACAAAAAAGGGGGAAAACCCGACCACCCAACCCGTAGCCCGACCAATCCACGCACTGCACCAGCCCGCCCTGCCCAAGCGCACATGCACCAACTAAGCCCGCCCATCTTCTAGACCCTTGCCAGCCTGCTCGTGGGCCCACTGTCCCGTGCCACCGCCCGCCTACGATGGGATTCAAACCCCCGCCGACCATCCATCAAGCCCCAAAGAACCGCGCCACTAAGGCAAAGTTGTTTCTTTTATCTTTTTTTATTCTATTTTAGTTAGAACTTAATATCAATTTAATCAATTTAATTTATTTAATTTAATAAATTTATTTTAACAATGATTTATTAATTTAATTTAACTTAATAATATTTAATTATATTTTATGTAATAATGAATTATTAATTATTATTTAATTAATTTAATATAATAATATCTAATTTTAATAATTTTATTTGATAATAAGTTATTAAATTATTTAACTTAATTTAATAAAATAATTAATTATAGTCATTTTTTAGAAAAAAAAAATTATTTTCGTCTAAAATCCGTCGGATATCCGCCAAAATTTGTGACGAATTTATTTCCACCGAAAATGATCTTTTTCATGTAGTGGAAGTTCTCATTTCTATGTGTCTTTTCTACGATTTGATCATGTCTTTTTCATTTTACTTTTTTGAATCATCCACCTGCTGTTCTTGACCAGAATTGCGATGATTCGCATTTCTGATCCAGAATTTTTGGTTGGATCATTTAAATATCGCTCTTTCGTTGTTGCCCTAGTTGGTTCTTCTTCAAAATGTTGTTTTCTCTAGCTCAAGTAAACTACTTTCTATGGTCTTCCTTCTTTGTGGATCTTAGAAGAGGAGATCTTGGCTCTCGCGGAGCCTTTTCAACATGTGATGGTTTTTTCCTTCCCGCGTCCTTCTTTAGACGCCATTCACAAGTTCTTTTTCAACCTTAAACTTAAGGTCAGTTTTTTTGTGATGTTGCTCAATCTTTCACATGTTCTGATTAAGTTGATGAATGATTTAGATTATAGTTGAGTATTTTGTTATATATCTTAATTTGTTAATAATTTCTACATTAAATTAACTAAATAGTCTCTTTCACTTGATATTGGTGTTGAATATCCTGTGATTACCTTTTGGATATCTTTCCCAAACTTAAGGCTACATCTCTTCTCTTCCCGTATCCTTCATTCTTTAGGTTCAATATTTGGTCGGCGGTTAAAAGTCAATTTTAATGTCACTTCTGTAGGCTCTCGCCCCTCTGTTGCACATGTTCTGGTTGAATTGGACATTACTAAAAAATATCCGAAGAAGGTGTGGATTGGTCATGATAATTTGGGGTATATTCATATGGTACAAATGGAGGCTTTTCTTTCCTTTTGCATTTCTTGTAAATGCATTGGGCATATAAGGGGGGAGTGTCGCACCCTGCTCTCTAGCCCGATGAATATTCAAGCTACTTCCATTAATCCTCTTTCGTCTGATTGGAATGCTACTGTTGTTTTGGAAAATGATATTAATTAATGATGGTAATGTTGTTGCTGATGTTGAACAATTGGATATCCTAACTCTAATGTGTGTCATGTTGCATATAACATTGAAATGCCTCCTTATGGGGGTATTGGTGGTCAACATGGTCTTATGGTGATGATTGTTGAGGTTGATGTTCAACATAATGTTGTTCTGGTGGTGATGAGTAGTATTGAGGGTGCTCATCCGTCGATTTCTTTGTTGCCTTTGGCTATTTCATGTTGTAATATTGAGGGTGTTACTTGTGGGACTAACTCTGTTGATAGTCCCATTTTGGGTGGTATTTATAGCTCTTTTGAACCTGTGGACTATGCTACACTTAGTCCTATGGATGTCGTAGTTCCTGATTTTCCAATTGAGAATAGAGGTGTTAATGATGGTTTGGATGTTCTTGTCCCCGATATTGTTGGTAATATTGTGGACGAGCCTCTTTCTAATGCTCCCATTTCTTTTTGCTCTAATGTTGCTTCAGCTTCTTGTTAGGGGCAGATTGAGGGAATGTTTGTTGTTGATGTTACGATTACGCTAGTTTCATCTGATGAATTGAAATCTTAATTGGTAGCAATTTTTTTTCAAAATTGTAAGGATCATTCTGATTGGTTGGATGGTTCATTCTCATTGCCTTGCAGGGATGTTGTGGATGATTTAGATGAACATGAAGATGCTTTTCTAGAAATGTATAGTTTAAATGTGTCAAAAAGCATTTTCCATTGGTTGTGGAAGACGCCGGAGGTATAAAGTGAAAAAGAAGTAATATTTCCCTTTTGCTTTTGTCTTCTTCTTCTTTGCTATGATAGTGCTGCGAGGGTGATTTGGCTGTGGATTTTCGGTTGGTGGCTTCTATTGCCTGGGAGGTTTCATGCCTTTTAGTTTTTTGCCCTTCGACTGGCTCGTGCGATGGGTGCTCACTTTTTGTTTGTTGCTTTTTTCTCCCTTTGTGGTTCTTGTCCTGGGCTGTGGGGGTTTTGTGTTGTGGACCCCCTTTTTTGTTGTTTGTATTTGTCTTTTGTATCTTGTAGGTGGTTCTCCCTGGTTGTTGTGGCGCTTCTTGCTAGATTTTGCTGGTGATGATTTTTGCCATTTGGGGGTCTTTGGGGACTCTTTTTTTTTTTTTTATCTCATGCTTAATTGTAATAGATAGAACTACAAGCTCTTATGTTTTATTTCAAATAATATATTTTTAGTGAGTTTTTTATTCTTTAAGGACATATAATTTATCTTCCATTTAACATGTATGCCCCTCAATGGATTCCCCCCATGCTACCATTGCCAAGTACGCCGCCATGGCAATGAAAAGCGCAGAAGGGTTGCTTATGTTATAGCTGTGATGAGCGTTACCATCGCAATCTCCTGCATAAAGCTTAAATGCTTACCATCATATTAGATCAACTAAAAAGGTCACATGTAACCCATAGAACTTCTTCTTTCTTTCAGCTGCATTCAATCAGTCCTGAGATGCCTTCCCATTCTATTCAACTAATTACTAATTCATATTCCACCACCTATAAACCCACACAATTACCTCCAAATCGCAACTGTTAATACCAGGCCTTATAGCTATACTCAAATGGGTTGCATTTAGGGGTGTCAATTCGGGTCAATGGATCGGGTTCGGGTCGAACTCGGAACTGACCCAGCACTATTCGGGTCAATCCGAACCCAACCCGTTTTTAAAAATGGGTCAGGTTTCCCGACCCGTTTTTAAAAACGGGTCAGGTTTCCCGACCCGAACACGACCGATTCGGGTTCGGGTCAACCCGACCCAACATGAATGACCCGAAGTTGACCTAAAATTGTTAGTTTTCGGATCAAAAATCGGGCCAAACTTTGATTTTCAAGTTAAAATCGGGTTAATCTCGGGTTTCCGGGTCAAATAGGAGTTTTCGTGTCAATTTTGGGTCATTTTCGGATTGTTGGGTCAACCCGAACCCGACCCAATTTTTAAAACGGGTTGATTTGTTGAACCCGAACCTGACCTGTTTCGGGTCCGGGTTGACCATAACCCGGATTTTTCCGAGTTGGATTCGGTCGTGTCAAAAATTGACACCCCTAGTTGCATTCCTTTCCTCAATTCAACCTTAGACGACAAGATTAGCCCTTTTAAGCAAGGAGAAGTAGCGATACCTCTTTGGTGCTACCGCAACATTTCCTGCGATGTTCTTAAGAATTGTCGACGTACATCTAGTGAAAAAGTTTTTTGAATTAAAATTTTTCGTATTACAAAATTAATTTAAGAAGTAGTAAGAAAGCTGTCTCAAATGAAATTTTAAAATGATATGCGTACCATCATGATTAATTGTAATTACTTACTAATGAACTTAGTCACTTTTGCCTTTTATTTGGGTAATTAGTCATAAACTTAATTAAAATTCTAAAATTATTAAACAAAACAAATATTCTTCTTAATTAAAACAATGCATATGATCATATCTCTAAAGGTAAAAGCTGCATTTTTTGGTGACTATCCATAAGTGGTCAACTGGTAAAAAGTCCTATCCTTGCTCTGACAAATTTTAAAAGTTATATAATAAATAATTCAATTATTAAAAAGTTTATTTAAAATTTTAAAAAGTGATTTCAAAATTTTTTGTAATTTTTTCTGTTGTTTTTTATAATCTTAACAAATAAAACTTAAAAAAAATTATAAAACTTAAATAAAATAGCTATAAATACATAAAACATATCAAAATTAAATTTAATAAAATTTAAAACCTAAGGAAAAAATAAACTAAAATTTAATTTTGATATTTTTTTATGTACTTTTGTATGTGTTTTTAATGGGCTAATGGCTATTTTAATTTCATATATTCCCTAAAAATATTTTTATTTTTAATGGCTTTTTTATAATCCTAAAGAAAACAATTTTAAGAAAAAATCTTCATGTTACCAATACGTACGCATCGGCTTTAAAAATTAAATAAATAAAGTTTAAATCTTAAGGAAAAAACTAAACAAAAATTTAATTTTTATATTTGTGAAGTGTTTATAGAAGTTTTATAAAATTTTATTTAAGTTTCCTTTCTAGGATTATAAAAAAGAAATTGGCAAAAAAATATTAAAAATGAGTGGAAGTTGCGCGTTAAATAGGTCGACTTGCTTGCCATTTCATAGGCTTGTTGCCCATTAAGGCTTGTTTTGACCATCTACAATCTAAAACAATTTTTTAGTAACAAAATTTCTTCAACAAAAAATTTTTGTATTAAAAAATAGCTTTAAAAATAGGGAGATTTACATACATACCATCTTATACTATTCTATTTACATATTTAACACTTAAAACTTTAATATTATATACATACCACCCATAGTTCATTTTCATATCAAATATGAGTGATAGAAATGAAATATTTGAGTGGTAGGAAAGAAATATAAGTGGTTTATTTGATATTAAAATAATATAAGATGGTATGTATGTAATATTAATATTTTGAATATTAGATATATAAATATAATATTATAAAGTGGTATGTATGTAAATTTCCCTAAAAAATGATAAAAAATCTATCCTAAATGAAGTCTATACAACCTACTAAGAATGCTTTTAATTTTTTTTTAATATGTTCTCTTTTCTTTTATTTGTCCATCCTTGCTCTTTAGCATAATTTTGGCTTACTTTATTTATTTATTTTTCCTTTGTATTAGAACCTATAATCTGCCGACTAATTTGATTAGAAAGTGATTATCCTAATCTAACTAGAATTGCGTGCACAACCATTATAGCTGATTATGTTGAAAAGATGTTCCAAATTCCAAGTCGCCTAGGGGACCAATAAAATTTTAAGAGAGAATAATTATGACCACTTTTGAAAGATTTTCAGAATCAATAGAGTGAAAAAAGAATTATTATTTCTAAGTATACTTTTTTAACTATAATGAACCAAATAAACTTTGAATAAGTATGTTTTGTTTTCATAAATTGGCATTTATTTTTTACTTCTAAGATTCTTCTTTCCTTTCAAGAGTTTCAGAAGATTACTCTTAGGAACTAGAATATTTGGGTTCGTTTAGAGGACATTTTTCTTGTTATTTTAGGAAAATAGCCTCATTTTTGCGTGTTTCGTATTGAGAATAGCCTTCTTTTGTCAGAAAATTTAATATACTGTGAAATATTTTTGACAAAAATAAATAGGCCAGTTAAAACTACAAGGAAATTATTTCCAATAATTTTTAGCAGAACATTTATCATCAATTACTGACCGCCATATAGTCAATAAATCCATCAAAAAATTTTCAATGGATTAACACACAGTATTAGTGTTTAAGTTCTGATGAAAATATATCAATCAATAAGCTGTATATGATGAAACAAAAATATATTATTCTATTTAAAAATTTATGCAATATAAGATACAAAATAAATCCTGACAATATAAAAATTAGAAAAAGTTTTTCTTGATAATATCATCTAAATTATAGGACAAAGATGTTGACTTGGCAAACACTCACATGTAAAAATTCTAAATGGTTGGTTGCAATGCTTTGAATACAAGAGATTAAACTAGGGAGGAAAAAGACCAAAATTTCTTCACATTAATTATCCTAATGAGGGCACAATAAAATATTTATTTAGACAAGAAAATTTTTAGTATTATAATAAGATAATTAATATTAGGTACACAATAAGACATATCATATTTATATCTTATATTACTATAGATTTGTCATTTGCTTCTCCTTATCAAAATTTCAAAGAGTCATTTTCTTAAAAATATTAAACTAATTTGAACAAGTTTGAAAAAATAGGGAGGGGTAAAAATGAGATATGTAAGGTACATATGCAATAAAAGAAAAGTTTGCCAATAGTATGATAATGGAAGGAAGAAATAACAGTTAATAAATTGGATGCTAGTGACAATATAATATAATTTTTTTCTTGTGTTAGATTCTTTTTTAAGATAATATTTGTTGGGAGGATTTACATACATACCAATATATACTATTTTATTTACTTATATAATACTTAAAAGTTTTAATATTACATACATACTACCCATAGTTTACTTTCATAACAAATATGGGTGGTAGAAATTTATATAGATGCATGGTGAGAATGAAAATGGGTGACAAATTTGATATTAAAATAATATAAGGTGGTATATATGTAATATTAAACTTTTATATGTTAGATATGTAAATAGAGTTGTATAAAGTGTTATGTAGGTAAATCCCCTTTTTTCCCCTTCAAACAAATGTGAATGTGTGTTAAGTTGGTCTGAAATTCTTTGTTGAATGCATAAGATAAAACAAGTGGCATCTTTAGGTAAATCATGGATTGAAAAATAAAGGGGTTGTTTGGCTTACTGAAAAAAGAATACATGAATGCAATTTAAAAACAAGTTTGATGAAAATGGAATGCAACATAAACTCGATTTTCACTCTCTTGTTCGTTTTTGACGTATTCTGAACTCATCCAGTTAGCTCGAATTTCCTTTTCAACGCATGCCAATTGTGTTGTTGCTTCCTGCTGTTGCCATGCAATCCCCAGCCTCCTGCCGATTATTATAGCTCCCATCCACTGACCGGTAGTTGCTGTCATTGACCATCACCAACATTTTACATTGCAGTTATTTTACTTCAAACCAACTAAAAAATAAATATATTACATCACTTTTAAAGTCATCCAAACAACATTAAACAATTTAAATACATCACATTCCGAACTCCTTTTACTTTATATTCCTTTTTCAACAAAAGAAAAAGCCTTTAAGTAAATGTAATTATATTAAACTTAAATCACTATTTTTTACATAAAAATTTCATTTAAGAGCAATCAAATGAAACTTAAAGTAATTAAAATTTGTCAAAATATTATTAAGAGAGAGAAAATGTGGTCAAAAGTCTAATTAACTAAACTAACGATTAAACAATTTATTTAATTATTATAATTACTATAGTCTTAAAATGGAATTGATTGAGATGGACTTAAAAGAAGTTTAGGGTAAACTTAGGTAGTTAACGTTATAATTAAAATTAGTCATTTCAATCCTCGAGCCACATCCACTGTCCCACCTTCAGCGAGCCCCGCTCCTGCTTTGTTCTTCCTCCACAATTTTTTCTTATTTTTTAAAGTCCCATCCCTTCAATTAATTTACTCTTAATTAGCCAGCTTGAATGGCTCGAAACATAATCAGAGATCAAAGGAAACATGCTACCGAATCCATCAAGTACTTTAATTACTAATTAATTTTCAATTCAATCTCTTTTATTACTACAGGCAATAATATAATATAAAATAATAAATATAAATATAAATTTAGAAAATCATCCTTGTGAGAGTAAGAAAAAAATATCCTATTTTCATAAATAATATCTTTTTTTTAACCAGAATATGCTGATCAAATTTTAATTTAGATAAAAATGTAAACTAGTACTATTATAATAATTTTAAAATAAATTTAATAATTTTAATTATATCTCATTCTGATAAAAAAAATTAATCAGAATTTTATGAATTAATTAATATTTTAATATTAATGTGTTATTTAGGCATGTGGATATATAAGCAAATAGAAGAGTAGAAAGGCCTACTTCCATTCTATGTTATAGTGCTTTGTGCTGCTTATATTAAAGTTTAGTGTACGTACGGAGGTATCAATCCGTTAAGATAGATTTAAATAGCCTATGCTATTGCGACAACTGTCCTATCTTAGCAGCCACTTCTAGTTACCTGTTTATTATTAATAGTTTAATTAACTGTGAAAGTAAGATATTTGACTATGCATTCTGCATGTGGCTAAGCTTTAGAGCATGCCAGCAATTCACTCTTATAAATGGGTAGTTTTGCCTGTCTTTTTTACCTTTTTTTTATATGGCAATTGAAGTCATGTAGCAATCATATTGATATTTATTTTTTTTAAGTCAATATATTAAAATTAATTAGATTTGTGTTTTGAATATGTGTTGAAAAGGTGTGTATTATTGATTCATTAATATTATCCATGAGTTTATATTTATAAAAAATATATATTAAAAAATGTATGTCTTATTTTAGATGAAATTTAATAGAGTTATTTGTTTGATTATCATATAAAGTTTGATCGAGTAGCATATTAACACGATATTGTTTGAAGAAATAGGGGAAAGTTGTTAATAAGGTTGATGCCCCTAGGGGTGTCAATTTCGGGTCACGGGTCGGGTTCGGGTCGGACCCGGAACTGACCCGGGTTCAAACGGGTTGACCCTAACCCGACCCGGTTAGGCAAACGGGTCGAAAATCCGAACCCGAACCCGAACCCGACCCGGCGGGTTGTCCGGTTGACCCGACACGGAACGGATTGCGGCAGCGCGGGGCGACCGTGCGAGCGCGGCAGCGCGAGGGGACCGCGCGCGCGCGCGCGCGAGCGCGAGCGCGGGCAGAGCGCCGGGGCGACCGCGCGACCGCGGCAGCGCGGGCGAAGCGCTGGCAGAGCGGGGCGACCGCGCGAGCGCGGCATCGCCGCATCGCGGGCGTAGCGCGGGTTGGCTCGGACTCGGGCTGGCTCGGACTGCACGTTTCGGGTCAAACGGGTTGACCCGGCAACCTGTCGGGTCAACCCGAACCCGAACCCGACCCGTTTTTCAAACGGGTCGATTTCTTGAACCCGAACCCGACCCGTTTTGCATTTGGGTCGGGTCAAACCCGGATTTTTCGGGTCGGGTTCGAGTCGGGTTCAAATATTGACACCCCTAGATGCCCCCATCAGTACCATTGTTGATGTTTAGTGATGTTAATAAGATCTTCACCTATTTCATCCAACATTATCGACATCCTCTTATGCTAACATAATCATCACATGCCGTCGCTAACTAATTTGATGTGTATTATTGTCGGCAAGGTTGTTGCCCCTGCAGGTGATATCAATGTATTCTCCTGACGTCAATCGAAAGGCTCCTGCCCATCATCAATGCCAATGTTGATGTTTGCTAACTGTAGCAAGTTAATTATGAACATCGCCTACAACACCAACACAAATAAGGTTTTCACTTGTCATCCTTTACTACATCAACATCCACCGATGCTAACAAAATTGATGAATACCATTGAACTTAACTCCAAAGCTAGCCATTGTTGATAATGTTGAGACCATCCGTCTCTAATAAAGATAATACATATAATTAAGACCAACCTTGAAGCCCATCATCAATATCAACTTAGAAGCCCATTAATGCTAAAATGATCTTTGCTAATCATTGTCACAAATGTTGATGTTAATAACAATAATGTCTATCATCACTAATAAGATTGCATGGACTATCTATATCATCCTCAGTGCAAGTTGAAGCCAACAAGGTTTTTTCATGTTGTCCCCAATAATCTCATCACCTCCCATCACCATTAAGGTTGACACATAGCATATACAAAACCATGTAACTCTCCATTGCTAGTTACATTTTCACTTTACATCAATACTAATGTTGATGCTAAGAACATCATAAGCAAAAATTTGCTAGGGCTTCTCCTCTCGAGCTCGTGCGCTTCTCCTCTGGTGGCTAGGGCTCCGGCTTTCGCCCCCCGCCGGCGGAGGTTTCCGGTCCTTCTCTTCAGGAAAGTTTTCGTCTCTCTTCTCTGTGTTATTGGGGGTTGTTTGTTTTTATTTTCTTCCGGTTTTACCGGTATGGCTCCGATCAAATTGAGAGATCCCGGTTTTTTCGGGGGGATCTCTCATTCTAAATCTTTCCTTCAAGCATTAGCTGGATCGTCTTCCTCTTTCCTGATTTGAGGCCTTCTACCTTTCGTGGTCTACCCTCTCTTTGGGTTTCTGATGAGGAAATTAGGGATTTGGCAGTTCCTTTTCGGCTTTCATTGGTTGGTTTCTTCCCGTCGAAACGTTCCCCTCTTGACGTGATTCGCAAATTTTTCTTCAATTTGAAGTTGAACGATGAAGTTTCTGTTACCGTTTTGGATTCTACTCACATTTTGATTAAGTTATCCAATGATTTAGACTATTGTAGAGTTTTTTGCCACCGATCATACATGGTTTTCAATTGTTTTATGAAATTAACGAAATGGTCTCCTACGTTAGATATCGGAGTTGAGTCGCCGATCATCCCGATTTGGATTTCATTTCCTCATCTTCATCCTCATTTCTTTGCGCCAAGGATTCTGTTTGGGCTTGGTGAGTTATTTGGAAAACCTTTAAAAATAGATGAAGCGACATCGGTTGGTTCACGTCCGTCTAATGCTCGTGTTTTAGTTGAAATTGATATTACCAAAACTTATACGAAGCAAGTTTGGTTAGGATCTGAAGCTCAAGGATATGTTCAGGATGTGATTTTTGATGAATTTCCTCATTTTTTGTAGTGTTTGTAAATGTTTAGGGCATGTGTCTGGTAAGTGCAAATCCGATTCTAGCTTTGGTAAACCTGCTATTGTGATTGATCCTGTTGAGATTTTACCGGCTGTTGGTGTGGTAAATGACGATTTGGATATTTCCTCTGTTCCGGAAAATGTGGCTAATGTTTTGGTCAATTCTGAGATGGCTGGGGTGGATTTGCTCACTGTGGAGCCTGAGGGCGATTCGCCGGATGATGGGCTTGTCCCGGTTAATTTGGGTATATCGGTGGGTGTTAATAATTGCCAGTTGTTGGCTAGTGAAGACGGTTTTTTGAAGGCTGATGCTGGTGATTGTGTTCTGTCGCATAAGGCTACCCCTTTTTTTCCTTCTGGCAATGGTTTGTTGAATGTTTCTGATCTTGCGGCTTGTAATTTGGAACATCTGGCGGCTGTTAGTGTCGCGGTACCGCCTACGGGTTCTGAAATTTCTCCTGTTATGGGTGGTGTAGTTGAAAATGGTGGTTTGCAGGTGTCGAAGAATTTGGAATCTGGTACTGATGGTGGGGTACCTGTCGTTTGTGTCGGGCTTGTGGATGAGTCTACGAATTTGGTGAGTGTGGAAAGGCTTTCTTCAAACAACAATTTGGTTGTGGTGCCAGTCAATGAGGTAGATGTTAATGAGATGGCTACCTGTATGGGTAATTCATCTGTTTTGACGATTAGAAAACATGGAGATTGACTGGTTGATTCGTCGGATCCTGAATCAGAGTCTGATTTAAATATTTCTGACAATGATTTTGTGCTTGGTTGTAATAAAAATGTTGCCACTCGGGGAAAATTTTGGGGGAGGGATCGTCGTAGGCGATGAGCTTCCGATAGCGGTGTTGTTTCATATTGCTGATGCTCGGTTTTTGTTGGTTTTATCGTTGGATTGGCAGGTTTTCGTGGCTATGGGCAATGATGTGGTCGGGGCTCGCGTCCCGGTCAGCCTTGCTGGTGGCAACCGTTGGTGAGGGACTGGGGTTGGTTATTTCGAGATTCACTGACTGGACGGTCTGTGTGGGTTGACGGGATGCTGGGAGCCTTGGCTGTTCGCTGAGCCGTCTTCTTAGCTTGTTTTTTTTTTGTCATTTTGTTTTCTGTGGTTTTTTCTTTTTTCTTTAATTTGTCTTGGTTGTATCCTTGGTTTTGAGACTATGAATAGAATTTTTTTGTTGTTAAAAAAAAAAAATGTTGATGCTAAGAACATTTTTACTTTTAATAGATCTCAATGGGAACATAATTAAGGTCTTCGTCTATCATCACCAATAGCATTGATATTTGTTGTTGTAAATAAAGCCAGAACACGCAATCTCCCCATCAACCTCCAATGCAAACATGCCATCATTGAAAACTTCAATGTCTTCTATCTCCAATAAAGTTGAAACACACCATTAATATCAACCATGCCATATGTTGTTTCTAGTAAGGTTTTTTTTCCCAATTTCAACACCAATATGGTCATTGCTGGTCATTGACGCTAACATCTATGATATCCAATACTAATAGCATCAATGCCTTCCATCAACACCAATATTGAAACCTCTTAACACCAAAGCCTGTAGTTGTTGCCAACAATATTGATGCTCATCATAACTAATAGGGCCTATGCATGCCATCAACATCAATGTCAATGATCTCCATTACCAATATGACCAAAACAAAATGTCAACTCTAAAGTTGATTTATGCTACACCTACAAGTGTTGATGCTCATCTTCTTGGTCACTATACTATTAGAGCAAACAAATTAATATTTATGTATTGCCTTTTGTATAGCGTTGTATGTTACAAAGTATTTTCTATTTAAACTCCTGTATTCTTCTTAACCGAGATAATAAGAAATACTTCTTCATTTCTATTTACTGCTATTGCTCTCTGTTCTTCCCTATCGTGAAACAAGAAACTCTACCTTGAGTTTCTACATGGTATCAGAGCATGTAAAAAATAGCTGTTTATGGCTTAAAACAAGCTCCTCGTCAGTGGTTTAATACGTTTACCGCACATCTTGAAACTCTTGGTTTTACTCAAAGTACATCTGATCCTTCTTTATTCATCTTACGCAAAAATAAGATTCAAATATTCTTGCTAATGTACGTCGACAATATTCTTCTTACGGGTAATGACTCTTTGTTAGTTAATGAGGTAATTCAACTCCTACATCAGAAATTTACTATGAAACATCTCGGTGAGGTACACTCGTTTCTTGGTATTCAAATTCATCATTCTAAGAATCTTTATTTTCTTTCTCAGCCAACTTACACCAAATCGATCATAGATTCTGCTCAACTCAGCAAGTGTAATCCTCTTGCTAACCCGACTTGTACCAAGCTTCCGCAGGACCTGTCTCCGGATCCGTTTCTCTCGGACCCAACGATGTACAGACGAATAATCAGATCGCTGCAATATTTAATCCTTACTCGTCCTGATATTGCATTCAGTGTGAACTTATTGTCTCAACACATGCAAGATCCAGCACCACAACATGTCTATATGCTCAAAAGACTGCTCCGCTATCTTCAAGGTACAATTGATTTTGGTTTACCGATTACAAAATCTAATTTACTTCTTTCTTCTTTTTCAGATGCGGACTGGGCAGGTTATCCTGTTTCAAGAAAGTCTACATCCGGATATTGCTCATTCTTAGGCAACACGCTTATTTCTTGGTCAGTAAAGAAGCAAACAACGGTAGCTCGCTCCTCCACTGAGTCCGAGTACCGGGCCCTAGCAGCTCTAGCCTCCGACATTATCTGGCTTCGGAGACTTCTTACTGATTTTGGTATCTCACAATCATTGCCTACAGACATTAGGTGTGACAATACATCTGCCATCGCAATTGCTAACAATCCGGTGTTTCATGCTCGTACTAAGCACATTGAAATTGATCACCGATTTCTTAGAGATCATATTCGTCAAAATACTATCCGTATTTTACCTATCAGCACAATTGATCAAACGGCGAATATTTTCACTAAAGCTCTATCAACTCCTCGCTTTCAATCACTACGTACCAAACTGACAATTGTCGATAAATCATCAGTTTGTGGGGGGATATTAGAGCAAACAAATTAATATTTATGTATTGCCTTTTGTATAGCGTTATATGTTACAAAGTATTTTCTATTTAAACTCCTGTATTCTTCTTAACCGAGATAATAAGAAATACTTCTTCATTTCTATTTACTGCTATTGCTCTCTGTTCTTCCCTATCGTGAAACAAGAAACTCTACCTTGAGTTTCTACATATACCACCACCACACACACTTCCTGTTAGACAAACCACAGAGCAAACCATCAATAGTACTTTCATGATAATTCCAATGTATTACGACTCTTCTTACTTCTATCATATAAGTGATATTCTATAATTTATATCTAATATATTGCCTCAAAGCATTCTTCAATTATTAGAGAAAGCATAATTTGTAAAGATATATATTAGTAGAGTCATTTTAATATGACCAAATTCCATGATTTGCAACATTTCTGAAACTTTCACTCAAAAAATCATCAACTGCCTTATGAACTGAACTCAAATTATCTTATCAGTATAGTTTAAAATTTTCATATAATGTTGAGACTATACATTTTTTCTATAGCTAAAAATATACCATGCATGACACAATAAATATCATTAAAATTAATGGCGTGTAGAATTTTGTGGCTTATTAAGATAAAATAACTATCTATGGCTAGCAAGAATTATTTCAGTTGTTTGAATAAAAGATATTTTCTTAGATAAATATGAAAATTCGACTATACATGTCATGTAATGCTCGAAATTAAAGAAATATGCCAACTACTTATTTTTTTAAGGAAATATGCTCAAATGTTCATTTTAGACAAAATTATCCTCATTTTTATTGAGGATTTCTTATTGATGTCACTCTAAAGCAAAATTCTTTAAAGTAGCTTGAACTCAAACTTGAAACCAAACCTAGTTTGTAAGTGTTTTAAACCTAAGGATTTTGCGTGGTTGCAAAATTCAAGGAAAAGGGGACCTTGAAGTGCAAGGACAAAGGATTTCACAACTGGCTGGTGGCTGATAGGATTAGTAGATAGTGCGAAGAAGGCTTTTGGATTGAAACTCACTAGGGTTTTCCAATAGGATTAGTTGCATATGAGGAGAAGACTATCAAGATTGGAGCTAATTGCAGGGTTGTTGAATGGCATGTGGTGTGCCATGAGAAGGCTTTCGCGATGGGAGCTCGTGGGTGGCTCTTCAATAGGATCAATGGTGTGCAAGGAGAACAGGGTTTCATGATGGGAGCTTGTTGGGCCTCATCGACGGGACCAGCCATTTATGAGGAAAAGAGAGGCTTGTTCGAACTTTTGGTTCAAGTCATATTCGATTATAGTTCAAAGTAATCGATTGAATTAGCTTTGAGCTAGCTTTGAAGAAGGTTCAAAAAAATATTCAAACTAGGTTCGAATTCAAACTTGTTGAAATCAAATTCATTCATATATGATAGACTTCAATAAACATTGCTATACACCGTAAGTTGAATTATTTAATTTGAAATTAACTTACGGGGCATAATTCTCTTCTTTTAAGTATAATGGGGTGTACATATATATATAATTTTTTGCGGACTTTTATATGTGGTGAGAATATTTAATTTCTTTTAACAATTTGATTATGATTATATTTGAAAGTTATCAAACTTTATTCATAAATATCATCATTTTTTTAATATGAATGAAAGTGAACAATAATATTTTAAATTATAATAACACCAAACTTGATAGACCTAAAAGCAATGTAGAAGGTAGAATAAATCTAATATAATCAATTTTTTTTTTTTTTTTTTTTTTTTGCATTTGACCAAAGCTTCGGTTAAGATAGCTTAATTTCTTAATATTTTTTAAAGTAGTGTTATACTAAAAAATTTTGTACAAGAAATCTATTTTAGAAAATAATAAGAAAGATTTTCCCAAACAAATTTCCATTAAAAGGCTGGGCCATCAGACACTTCATTTTTCACAATATTAAGATTTCGTGTGGGACGGCTTTCTTACTAATTCTTAAAATATTTTTTTAAATTAAATTTTTTTAACTAGAAAGTTGTTTTATATAGCAATTAAAAAGAAGCCTAAGAGTAAATTATGAGCATTATTAATCATAAATAAAACTTTTTAAGTAGCCAAATCATCTTCCTACTGCCTTAAGAGTCATTAACACAAGTAAATTTTATCATCATTATGCCCAAATATTTAAAGATAATAATACGGTCAACAAGTCAACTCCCTAATTCCGCTGCCGTATGACTCGTCTGATCTCGCTGCTCCCCACCCACGATTGACCAATAATATTATACAATTAATATAAAAACGTGACATAATTAAACTCTTATTTTCACATTTTAAATGAGACAAACCAATCATTAATTAATGAAAATATTTCTGGTCATTGATATCAGCATCGTCTCATCGCCATCAAACTCTCCTCAACATCATCGCCCCCTTCATTATTCTAATATTTTCCATTATGGAAAGAGCTCTCAATGTTCGTTCGTTATCGCTTATAATCTACTGGAAGTCTTTTCGGGGCCGGTCTTGGAAGCATTAAATTTTATTGTTTTATGCGGTTTTTAGTTTTGACAGAAACTAATATATTCAAGATCGCAATTATTGCAACCCAAAAATCTGCAATTATGAAAATAGGTGTGAATTTCATTAAAACAAATAAAAATTATTCTTGATTGTTTTTAAAAATTCAAGAGAGGATAAAATGTAATTCAATGATTATTATTACTTTACATCTGGATTGTTATTAATTAATGAGTCGATCTAACCATTCGATCATATTTGAAAAGTTAGAGTTCAGGTTTACTTGTTTAATTAACGTGTCAGATTTTGATGATGCAGGTTTCTTGCACGTTGCTTTCTGCTATGTTGTTTTCTTGGCTAGTTAGAATTTTAGAATCGGACAATGATGATGCAGGTTTTCTACATGCCCCCTTGGATGGCCTTGATTTGTTTGGCAACCTTGGTGGTGGACTCTATGCTCGATTTTTTGTGGCCATTTGCTTGGTTTTGATGGCTTTGTATTTTTGAGACTTCTAGTTGTTGCCTTCTCTATCTCCAAGGATGGTCTAAGCATGACAACTAGATGGCGTCTTTGAGTCCGGCAACCTTCTGTGCTTTGTTCTTTCTTTTTATCATTAGGCAATGTTACAATATGTCGTTTATTGTAGGATTTTTGATGTGTTGTTTCTTGTTTTAGCCTCTTTTTGGCCTTGGTTTGTATGTTTTTTCTTCATCTATTGGAAAAAAAAGGAGTTAGATTTTGACCTAGAATTTAAACTGGTTTCATTGACGGGTGGGGTTTGAGTTAATCAGCCAATCTAATTTTGACATGATAATGACCCGTTTTAATTATTTTTTCCTCTTAATTTCTTTTACTTGTTGGTAGGCTTTTCTTATTTTTGATCAATCAACCTAAACATTATAGTTGAAACATTCCAAAAAAAAAAAAAAAACAAAATGGGTTATTGGATTAGGTTTGGGCCATCTAGGTTGCTTACCCATTGTGTTGGATTCTACCTTTTTGAGATATTTATTAAATGGGGCGGGTTCAGCCATTTGCTTTCAAATCAGGTAAGACTCGAATTTGATCTGTTAACCTATTTTGACACTCCTACTTTACATCTTATTAATAAAGGGTGTCAACACTGTAAGTGTAATTAATCAATATGATCATATCCCTATCAACATCATCTTTAATAGAATTAGAAACTAATTAAGTGCCTAAACATAATTAATGTTGCCATATTAGATTAATCATTTTCCATTAATCTTTAATTTTTGGGTTCAAATGTCATAGAGACATACGTATACATGGAAAGCAACAAGGAAAGTGCAAAATCATATTAAAATGGCTCCTGATATCCCTCATCAATTATTTATATCTTAAAATTTATAAATTTATTATTATTTATTTCTCGAAAAAGAAATGGGCAATAAATTTGTGCTAATAGAGATTAAATTAATTATTTGAGTCAAACCAATAGAAAAATTTATATGGAAATATCTGTTTCATATATGAAAGATGGCTTTTGAATAAGCGGGAAGAAAAGCCGATGACAGAACTTAAAAGCTTTGGAAAAAGCCATAATGCGTACGTCTCTTAAAACTTAACAGCATTGTTCTTTTTATAAATAATATAAACATCAAAATCATTATGAAAATATTAATAAATACAATTATAATCAATTGGTTCTATCACATACTTATAATATACAAATAATTCAAATTAAATAACCATTTCTGAAAGATGATAAAACATTCCAATAATAAAAAAATAAAGAAAGAAGAAAGCCCGCAAATGCACTAATAATTAATTAATTTAATTTAATTAACCAGTGATTATCAAATAATAAATATATAATATTATATATTAAATTTGATTTATAATTAATTTTGTGTTGTTTTATTATATATTTTTTAAAATTAATTTTACATTTAAAAAAAACCGATAAAAGACAGGTGTAGCTGTTAAGATGAACAGTGAGCTGACCGACTCTAAATAGCTTTTTTTAATAATTAAATAATTGAAATTTTCAAATAATATGGAAGAGGTCTATCAAAATAATTAAAATAAATGATTTTAGTCGCTTTTTTTTTATTGCGATGGTGACTTATTTAAAGACTTTGGTCTATATAAAGTTCCTGTGGGTTTCCTCTTTTTAACGCACTGATATGAACGATGATACAAAGCATTTATTTGACAGTTTCAATGGTTATGATGAGGCGTTTCATACAATGTTAATACTCTGGACGGTTGTGATATATGAGGACAAAGACTTATATCTTATTTGGACGACTTTCTTACCGCTTCTTAAAGTAATTTTTTTAGTATAAAAATTTTATTTATTGTATTAAAAAACTGCTTTAAGAAGCAGTAATAAAGCCGTCCCAAACAAAGTCTTATACTCTAGTTAAGTTTTGGTGAAAACTACTTTGGTGTGTGTGAGTGGATGTGGATCCCAACCCAACAACGCCCGAAACCGCTAATAGTTCGAAAGCAATGCGGCGAAGCCACATAGCACATTTGACATACACGTTGGGCCGTGGTACAACAAAACACGCTCCTTTTTCCAACCTTCCTGTGACACGTAGAAAGAGCGGGCGAGTCAGGCTGGCCTATGTGGATTGGGCTTCAAAACATTATACCTGATTGATGTTGCACCCATTTGAATATGATGTATGGTTCAAGAGAGTGCTACTTTTTATTAATTTTATTTTTATTTAGGTGTTGATTGTCGGCAACATTTATAAAATTTTAATATTTAATTTGAAACAAAAAAATAAATTAAAATTCGCGTAAGTGCACTCATCTGCATTTCATTACATATCAAAAAATCAATAAATTAAAAAAAAAATCAGTCAATTAAGCAACTCTTAAATTTCTATTATTGAGAAATGCAAAAATATAAATTTTTTTTTGGTGAAAGCAGGCCGCTAAGCAGCTACTGTGCAGGAAAGACAGAGCTGCTCTGTTTTGTTTTCTTTCCCTTTCCCGGCTAACTAAAATCCAGTTGAATAGTGGAGCATGATAAAGTTCTGAAAGGGAGTTTACGTTCTAAGATAAAATTTGAGAGATAATGCTCAATTTTCTCATCCACCACAAATTTCAGAGATTTTTCTTCAGTCGGCTATCTCCTACGGAAATAAGGACTCAAACGATTCACAGTGCGTGTGTGTGTTTTTTTTTTTTTTTTTATTTACCGTATTGTATTTGTTGAGAATTTAATTCTTCATAGGACACAAAGAAAGAAAAAAGTTATGTAGTTAATCTCATAGGAAGAACCGTTCGGATATGTTAGTGAATAGAATGTACATTATGTATAAATTTGTACATAATGTATATCAACTTTTTGAATGTACACTCACAGTCCGAACGATTCTTCCCATCAGTACTCCGTACAGAATAATTTCTCCTATTAATTGCATGGAAGCTTCAAAATTTAAGAAAAAAATCGCCAAACATATAAATTTGAAGAGTTGTTTATGAGATGATTTATTAAATGAAAATAAAATGGATTTATATAAAAAAAAAACTCATAACTGATGATAAATCATCATTAAAGATTTTTAATGCTATTTTATAATTATCGGCTTTTGTGGTAAATTTCATTATAAATTTTATGATTATCTCTTCTTTAATCACCATGAATATCACTAAACTTTCATTTGGAACAGCTTTCTTATAATTTTATTTTTTAGATTGGAATCACAATTTTGTATTTGGTCAATGCTATTAATAAATTTTTGTAATAGAAAACGATATTCTCTATCACAATTTTAAAAATTGCAGCCATCCCAAATGAATTATAAGGCTTCGTCTGGGAAAGTTTTCTACTGCTTCTTAAAGTAGGTTTTTAGTATAAAACTTTTAATTTTATATTAAAAAATTACTTTTAAAAATAGTAAAAAAGTCATCTCAAACAAAACATAAGTCATCATAACAGCTTATATTTTAGATTTTTATGATAATAAAATGATCCACTAATTTTGAACACTATCTATGTGCAATTCATGATAGTGTATTTAAGGAAAAAAAAGAGAAAAAAAAAGAAAAAAAATGAAAAAAGAAAAGAAAAAAAAAAAAAAAAAAAAATGATAGTGTATTTATACATAAAAAATACAAGTAACGTATATACTGCGACGCTTTTTCTTTTTTGAGGCCGTCCATATCAACAACACTGGATCACATGGCAAGTACATAGATATCATCCTTGACTCTTAGAGAGAGAATAATAAATAGATCAGAGGATTCCAGAGAGAGTGAGAGGCAACTGAACACCTAATGAAACGGGTATAAATATCCCCTTTGAGGAAGCCTAGCCAACCATGTGCTCCTCACTCTATTAAGAAAATCGAAGTGAAGGAAGGTCGAGTGAGCTAAAACCAGTGAGAGAAGTAACAAAATCTTCGAAGAAAACAGAGAAGAGAGGAAACAAGTAGAAAGGAACCAACTTGTATTGATGCTAGTGTTCTTACGCTTCAAAACTCATTCAATAACCAGTACGAATACTCACTGTAGTTCCCTCGCTTATCTGCACTTGATCGCCTCTGTATTGAGAAACAGAGAGAGATGAGAACAGAGCAAGTACAGAAGTTCAAAGTGGTGGTAAGGGAATACGACGCGGATAAAGACCTCGCCGGAGCTGAGGCAGTGGAGAGGTCGTGCGAGGTTAGTCAGAGTGGCACAGTCTCCATCTTCACCGACCTACTCGGTGACCCCGCTTGCCGAGTCCGCCATTCCCCTGCCTTCCTTATGCTGGTATGAAATCTATTTTCATGCCCCGAATAAATTCCTTTTTCCATGTTCTTTCCAAATGACGTAGCCTTGACTAATGATACTCGCTTTGTTTTTGGCTAATTTTCCTCCCCTGTTTACTGCCCAAAGGTTGCTGAAACTGTCGGGCCGAAGAAAGAGATTGTGGGGCTCATTCGAGGCTGCGTGAAAACCATCACTTGTGGCAAGAGATCACCCCGTCCCTCCGCCACCGCAGCCGCCGCCGTCCCAATATACACCAAAGCTGCTTACATCGTCGGCCTCCGCGTCTCCCCTTGCCACCGGTACGAGCAAGTTGTCTCACCTCACCAACCATATATAATAAATGTTGTAACTTCAGCTTAAAAAGTGGATAAACAATTAATAAAATGGAAATAATTACACAGTCGCAAGGGAGTCGGGTTGCAGCTCGTGGAACAAATGGAGGAGTGGTTCCGTTCCAGTGGCGCCGAGTATGCGTACATGGCGACCGACAAAGACAACGAGGCCTCTCTCCGCCTCTTCACTGGCCGCTGCGGCTACACCAAGTTCCGCACGCCAAGTTTACTCGTACAACCGGTCTTCGCAGGCCACCGTCTCCCCCTCCGCCGAGCCGTCACACTCGTCCGCCTCTCCCCAGCAAACGCCGAAATCCTCTACCGGCGCCGCTTCTCAACAGTCGAATTCTTCCCCCGCGACATCGACGCCGTCCTCCGCAACCCTCTTTCCCTCGGAACCTTCCTCGCTCTCCCTGCCGGCTCCGGTTGGACCAACATCCACAGCTTCATCGCTGACCCACCCGAGTCATGGGCGGTTCTAAGCGTCTGGGACTCGCAATCCCTGTTCCGCTTCGAGGTCCGCGGCGTTTCGTTGCTGCGGCGCGGGCTCGCATGGACCACACGCGTTGTAGACCGCGCCGTTCCCTGGCTTCGCATTCCATCCTTCCCCAACATCTTTCGGCCATTCGGAGGATATTTTTTGTACGGTCTCGGTGGCGAGGGACCTTCGACGGCGGCCCTTATGCGCGTGCTCTGCCGCCACGCGCACAATATGGCACGTGCCGGCGGTTGCGGGATTGTTGCGACGGAGGTGACGGCGTGCGAGGCGTTTATGCCGGGAGTACCGTATTGGCAGAAGTTATCCATTGAGGAGGATCTATGGTGCATCAAGCGCTTGGCTGAGGATTATAGTGACGGTGCTGTCGGCGACTGGACCCGGTCGGCGCCGGGCAATTCTATTTTCGTCGACCCCCGAGAGGTCTGATTGGACCGAACTGCTTCTCTTCGACTCAGGTGGACCGAACCGCCGCTTTAGTGTCCCTTCCTTGTAATATAATTTTGTTTTATCTGTATAAAGCTCCTTTTATTTCAAATTTTATGCATAATAAATTAAGATATAAATAAAAATAAGTAAACCCTAAACTTAATATTTTGAAATAAAAATTTTATTATTATTATTTTTTTTGGGGAAATTTTGGGGCCTAAGCGCATCTATTGTGGTAGTCAAAGTTGTTCAGGACTCAGGCAAATGTTGTAGCCATAACGAGCGGTCTAAAACATCAAAATGATTAGAAAGAAGCCCCTGGTTGCCAAGAGACTCTCCAAGGGACTGAGTAGCCGCGGTCATCATTGTCTTGCAAAAAAAATATCTGAAATTACAAAATGATGCACCCTTATTGCCAAAGAGGCTATCCAGGAGAGACCGGGAAGAGAAGCAGATTCCAGAATCCAGCCAAATAAAAATTGGAACGATACATAGAAGATTAGCATGGCCCCTGCACAAGGATGACACGCATAAATAAAAATTATACACTCATCCATAAATTTGTCCTCGCTACTTAGCAGTCCCCACAGTGTTGGGCACAAGTGACGTGGGCTCAAGGTGGGCCCAAGAGCTCCACGATTCCGGGTGAAAAAATGGGTGTTTTATGTGGTCACATTTCGAAAAGAATTTGCATAACGGTTTTATAGATATGAATTGGAGGAGTTGAGAATCCTTGGGGGAGGATGAAGAAATTTATACTAATTTTGTATATCTATCTTCTTAATGTTGATTCTTATTCTGTTTGTCGATATCTCCTTTAAATTATTTGTTTTTTTTTTTTTTTTTTTTTTTTGAGTGAAGTGAAGTGGATTCAGAAAGTTATATGATTGCGACAAGGTGAAAAAAACGAATACAGTGTGTGCTTTATATATATAAATTATTATGGTGGAGATGCTATTACGTTAATTATATTTATGTAATATAATATTTGAATGGATATGTATCGATAGAGTTAATGGTGGTTACAATCGAGCAACTTACAAATGAGCATTAATGGGTTATGGATGGAATCTTCAGCAGTCGCAAACTAGTCATGAATTTCCAAGCAAATATCTATATATATATATTAAATAATTTTGGGATGTTTAATTTATTTTTTATTTCATTGTAAATTAATTAATGAAATAATAATGTGTACGGTTCTGATAGGAGGATCCGTCGAATTTAGCCAACGTTGGTTAGAGATCGTGATAAGCTGATGATGGTTGGAGAGATATTGTCATGCGATAGTGATCAAAAGATAAACGTTAGGTGACACTAGCTAGTGGGTTTTAGTCGGGTGATAATGGTTAGAGGATTATAGTCGAAAGATAATGGTCAAATGGATTGTTATTGATCAAGGAATGTATATAATTGGTCAATGATGATCGAATGACTATAGTTGGGCGGCAATGTTCAGATTATCGTAGTATGGAAACACTAGTTAGAACACTTTTGTTAGATGATGATGGTTGGAGGACCGTACCGACGCATTAGTTGTTAGAGGATTGTATTCATCGTTAAAGGTCTGATGATGATTTAAAGGTAAAGATTTGAAGTTTGTGGGTAGATTGCAGTGATTCAATGGTGATGTTTAGGGGTGTCAATTTCGAGTCACGGGTCGGGTTTGGGTCGAACCCGAACTGATTCGGGTGCAAACAGGTCGACCATAACCCAACCCGGGTAGATAAACGGGTCAGAAATCCGAACCCGACCCGTCACGAGACCAGCGAGGAGCGCGGGTGAAGTGGGTGCGCACGGGGGCGAGCGCGGGTGCGGCGGTGAGCAAGCAACAAGTGTGGGTGCGCATGCGGGCGAGCGTGCTCGTGGAGCCGGCGCGGCAGCGCGGGCAGGGGGGCAGCTTCGCGGGCAGGTCCGGGGCAGCGGGGCAACTTCGTGGGCAGGTCCGGGGCAGTGGGGCAGCGCGAGATTTTTTAAATTAAACGGGTTTTCGGGTTGACCTGGCAACCCACCGGGTCAACCCGAACCCAACCCGTTTTTCAAATGGGTCGGATCCAACCCGGATTTTTCGGGTTGAATTTTCGTGTCGTGTCAAATATTGACAGCCCTAGTGATGTTGGATGGTGGTGGTCCAATATATTGTGGTGATTTAGCTATAATGGTCTCACAATGATAATCAAATGATGCTAGTTTATCAGCTGTGTTATATGACATTGGTCAATGTGGTGGTAGGATGACAAAGGTCAAGTTGCATCATTCGGATAGTGGTGGTCCAATTATGGAGGTCAAACGATGTTGGTCTAATGATGATGGCGGTGGTGGTTTGATGACAATGATCAGAGGATGATCAAGTGGTAATCAACAATAGCGGTTGGGAGTGTAAACGAGTCGAGTCAAGTCATGTACTTAACTAATCAAGCTAAGCTTATTTAGCCGTTATTGAGCTTGACTCTTTTACTCAAGCTCATTTAACAAGCTCGAGCTTGTCTTGATTGTTGAGCTCAATTTCTTAGTTTTTAATTAAAAAATTCAATATTTTATAATTTTTATATTTTAAAATTGAATTAATTTAAAATTATTAAAATATATTTATATAATGCTAATATAAATTAATTATTCAATAAATTTTAATTTAATTGAGTAGCTCAACGAACCTGGCCATGCTTAAGCTCAAGCTCGAGTTCGTTTAATACACGAGCTCAAGTATTATAGACTCGAGCTCGAGTTCATTTAATACACGAGCTCAAGTACTATAGACTCGAGCTCGAATTCATGGCTTGCTAAGCTCGACTCGTGAGTTGAGCTCAAACCGGCTTGTGAGCCGGCTTGACTCACTAATATCCCTAATGACGGGTGAGTGGTGATGATCAAGTGGTGCTTCAGGATTCTTTAAGCTTCTATCCTCTCTGGAATCTTAAGTTGGAGGTTCATTTCATGTAGAGAGTGATATTTATTTATAATTTTTTAGTGTTACATGCTTTCATAAATGTATCCAAAATTAGAACACTATCATACTAATTGTCTTGATTCCTTTGATTTTATAGAATTCTTTAGCATGTAAGTGCCTTAAATGGTGTTGAAAATATGTGATTTTGAGCTTGTTGGATTAATTTTAACGTGATGCTTGATTTGCTACAGGAAAATGGCCTATTACAAGCAGATTTTCTGGCAATTTTTCAGTGGATTACGATGAAATATTTCTGACTTAGTTTTAGGCAAAATTTTCTACGATTTTAATAATTTTTGAAAATTTATATATTTATAATTTAATTAATTAATAATTTTATAGCTCATTTTAATTAATTATTAATTTAATAAATTTTTAATTACTTATTAATTTAATAATTTAGTTTAATTAATTGTTAACTTATTAACCTATCTTAATTATTAATTTAAATAATAAATTTTAATAATTTATTAACTTTAATGTTTTATTTGTTATTTATTTAAATATAAAAGAGTAAAATTTATAATATGTTTTACATTACAACAAAGTGGTAGGCTATTTGAAATATTTGCACAAGGTTATGCGTTCGAATCCCTAGCGTCACCGTGCGAGCTGGCGAGCATGCAATGAGCGTAGGCATGTAAGAAGTCAGTTGCCGAGGGCAGGCGGGCGGGTAGCAAGCTTGAGCTTTTTTTTTATTATTATTCCAGCGGCTTTATTTTTAATCAGGATGACAAATTTTTTCAGGATGTTTTTTTTTTTTGGCGAAATATTTTTCCAAAGCTCGTTTTACCGACGAAAACATTTTCGTTAGAAATATGCTGAAAATTTCGCTGGTAATATGTGATTTTCTTATAGTTATTTGACCATATGCATGTAAATTTAGAGGTCCTCTGGCCACCCAATCAGTTGCCGAGGGCAGGCGGGCGGGTAGCAAGCTTGAGCTTTTTTTTTATTATTATTCCAGCGGCTTTATTTTTAATCAGGATGACAAATTTTTCAGGATGTTTTTTTTTTTGGCGAAATATTTTTCCAAAGCTCGTTTTACCGACGAAAACATTTTCGTTAGAAATATGCTGAAAATTTCGCTGGTAATATGTGATTTTCTTATAGTTATTTGACCATATGCATGTAAATTTAGAGGTCCTCTGGCCACCCAATAAATGTTATGAAGTTTTTAATTATCTTTTATGTTATTAATTTAGGCTCATTTCAAGTCAAATCAAATCATTTTTTTGGTGTTGGTATATTTTTCTTATGGATACATCCAATTTGTCTATAAGTTTATTGAAATTGGGATTTGGATGATCTCAAATATAATTTTGATATATCAGTAAAAAATTATCTTGATCTCGCACGAATCTCGAAGCAAAAATTGAGTTATGAGCTTCAAAAAAATTAAATCAAAGATCATCCAAACTTTAATTTCAACAAACTTATAATCGAACTGAACGTCTCGAGAAGACGAGCCCAACAACACCAAATTCGACTGAATCCGAGCCCAAATGAGACCAAATCAACGGTCCAAAGCGCATTCTGAAGGTTCAAACCGCAATTTGGATTATCAAACGGTTTCCAAATATGACATGCTTATAGTCAAATCGAGCGGCTCGACGAGACGAATCCAACGAGCCCAAGATCATTTAATTCTAAAATCATTAACGCATCCAAATGACCATTAAATGGTCCACAATCAAAGGAATCAATATCAGCCGTCCATTCAAACCACTCCTACTTTGACCTTGATCCTCCACATATTTACAAGCCATGCCACTCTCAAAAAACAATAAATAGGCCCTTATTCTTCACATGAGAGGAAGGAGAAGAGGAGAAGGAAGGGAGGAATTTGGGAGCACTCTTGCCACCGACCACCGCCGAAGTTCATGCCGACCACCGCCGGAATTCCTGCCGACCACCGTCGAACCTCCTGCCGACCACCGCCGGAGTTCTTTCCTACCAGCGCCGGAGTTCCTGCCGACCAGCGCCGGGGTTCCTGCCGGCCACCGCCGAGATTCATGCGACCACCGTCGGAGTTCCTGTCGACCACCAACGGACTTCCAACAGTTCGTCGACCGCAGCAGGACTTCCTCCAACTCGCCAACCACTGACGGACTTCTGCCAGTCAGTCAACCGCCGCCAGACTTCCACTAGTTTGCCGATCGCCGCCAGATTTCCACCCATCCTCCGACCGCCGTCGGACTTCTACTAGTTCATCAACTCCGTCGGACATCCGCTTGCTCGCCGACCATCGTCAGACTTTCATAGTTTTCCGTCCGCCATCGGAATTCCACCAGTCTGCCGAACACCGCAGGGCTTCCGCTAGTCCGCCAACTACAGTCCTCCCAACCACTGTCATCCAACTACCGTCATTCCGATCTCTGTCGTTTGCAGACTATAGTCCTTCAGACCTCTGTCGTCTGCCAACTATATTCTTCGCCGACTATGGTCCTCCCGACCTTCATCGCCCGTCGACTACGGTCCTCCCGACCTTCGTCGCCCGCCTACTACGGTCCTCCTGACCTTCGTCGCTCGACGACTACGATCCTTCTAACCTCTGCTGTCTGCCAACAACAGTCCTTCTAACCTCCGTCACTCGGTGACTACGATCCTCCAGACCTCCGTCGCAATTTAACGGTCCTTCTGACCTATGTCGCTCACAGACTACGATCCTTCCGACCTTTTTCACCCGTCGAATATGATTCTTCCGATCAACATCGCTGGTCGACTATGGTTTGCTGCCCCAAACAAACATATAAACATTGATTCTTCCAACTTCCATCATGCAATGCATTTTATATGATATATATTTGTTACTTCGAGCTAAGGCCTTCCTCCTAAGGATGGGCTTCATTTGTAATCTATTACAAGCACTAGTGGATTCATTCAAACTGGGCCAAGCCCCCATGGTTTTTCCCCCTTTTAGGGGTTTTCACGTAAAAACTCTGGTGTTTTTTATGAACGCTACACCCTCATCTCTTTCATCTGCTTGTATTCTGGATCTTCGTACAAAGCTATGGCAATAAATTTTATATTTCTCTACCGCTGCGAATTTTCCAGGACGCAACAAATTTCAAAATTTTCTCATTTGAATATAACCTGAGTTTGTCGAGCAGATTTTTTTGGGTGAAATATCAAGTTAATTAAATAAGAAAAAATATAGTATAATTGTTTTGTTTCTTATATGTTGATCAAATATTTATTGAATTTCTAGACGAATATTTATCATATCTCTAATTGCAAATTCTCTGTGGAAATTCCTTGCTCAATAATTTAAAAGTATTAGTTGACTAATTTGCAAAATATAGCCACTTATTTTGTGATCCGCCGCACAAGTCAACTCTCCATCTCCCTCCCCGCTCTCTCTCTCTCTCTCTCTCATATTGAACGCGAGGCATAACTTTTTTTATTATTTTATTTCCAAAAAGTCAACCAATCTTTTATCTTGAAGCCATGGGCATCGCATTTAAAGAAAACAAATATCCAAATATCATTCTAAGAAAAGAATAATTATTCTATGCGAAAATCGAACTCCTTTCAGATACCTAAGCTCACGGCTCGGTATCGCAGTTCGGTATTGCTCGGTACTGAGGCTCGATATCCCTTACGTGACTCTTTCTAATTGGTATCCGGATGTAGAGTTGCGTTCGATGTCCGCACAAAATAAAAAAAAATGATAGTCAAAGCTCTCAAATTCAAGACATGCTGATTGGTAGTCAAAGCACCACACCAATAGACCAAAAAGAGCTTCATAAGACCAAAAAAAAAAAAAAAACTTTTGAAAGTTGGCAGATATTTAGATTTTTTTGTTAAAAAGAAACTGGTTTACTTGTGTTATTTTTTTATTTTAGTTTAATTATTTTGCAATTTCTAGTATTTATATTGGAACTTCTCTATTTTGTATACTCATGTCACAATCAGGTTGTAAAAATCATATCATATATAAAATTTGAAGCAGGAGATGTTCAAGGTTCAAATGTTCGATCCCGATCAAATTGGGAGTTAAAGAGAATGACCTAATAAATATGAAAAAGTATTTAAATAAAATAACAATTATAATTGTTGCGTTCTGGAATATTCGCGGTGGTAGAGAAATATATATAGTTTAATGTTTTAGCTTTGTACGAAGATCCAGCATGCATATATCTAAAAAGAGATGGTGCAACATTTATAATAGACACCAATATTTTTACGTGGAAAACCTTGAATAAGGGAAAAATCACGGGATCTGGCCTAGTTTAAATGAATACACCAGCATTTGTAGTTGATTACAAATGAGAAGTTCCAAATTAATTGGGGGGAAGGCCTTGGCTTAATGTAACAAACATGCATCGTACATAGTGTGTTACACGGTGGAAATAGGAGGAGTCATTGTTGATGTGTTTGTTTGGTCAGAAGGACCGTAGTCGGCGGGTGACGGAGATCATAAAGATCATTGTGTAGCGACGGACGTCGGAAGGATCGTAGTTGGTGGGCGACAGTGGTCGGAGGAACCATAATCGGTGGGCGATGATGGTCTGAGGGACTATTGTCAACTGGCGAGAGTGATTAGAGGAGCCATTAACCGCAGGCGACAATGGTCGGAGAGATCGTAGTAATTGGGCGATGGTGGTCAGAGGGATCGTAGTCACCGGGCAATAGTGTTCGGAGGGACTATATTCGGTTGGCAATGGAGTTCAACAAGAACTCTTACGATGCCAACAATGGATGGAGAATTTAAGAGAGCTCTTAAGCTTTCTCCTCTTCTCTTCCCCCATCATGTGAAGAATGACAGTTATTTATAATTTTTTTTGGAGTTGCATGACTAGTAAATATGAAAAAGATTAAGAGTGGGTTGGAAGTGTTCCATCAGATGGATGATATTTGTTCCCCTAATCGTAAATAGTTTATTGATCGTTTCAGTACTTTAATGAGGATAGAATTGAGTGATCATGTGCTGTTGGATTTGTCTCGTCAAGTCACTCAATTCAACTATAAGCATCTAATTTTTGGATAGCATATGGTCATCTAATTAATGCTCTAAAACTTTCAAGTTGGCTTTAATCATTTGATTTGGGCTCATTTGGATTTGGATTGAACCGATTTTGGTATCGTTGAGTTCATCTCCTTGGGATGTTTCATTTGACTATAAGCTTGCTCAAAACAGAGCTAGGACGATCCCGAATTTAATTTTTGAAGTTTATGATTCATATTTGTATCAAATATTGTGCCTGATCAAGGTGATTTTTCGTGTCTTATCAACATTAAATTTTCAGTTAAATTTACTAATACCTAACAAATTATAATTACATCATTTAGAAAAAAAATATATACCAAAAAATCCCACTATGAATATCCACTATAAGCACTCCCAAACTAAAATAAAAATATATGAATTTGACGAATGATCTTTGTAATTTTATTGCATTTAGAAACTTTTGCGTCACGTATCTGAGAATGAGGGAACAACCTAACTGATCAATGTGAAAAACTCTATCGCTTAATGATTGGAATTTTTTTTTAATTATTATTTTATTGCAAGCATACTCATCAGAGAAGATTATTTCTTCGTATCATGAATGAATTTAAATCTTATATTTTGTAATCTATACTCATAATTAAAAAATAATAATAAGTGGTCAACTAAGGCTTCGTTAGGGACGCCTTTCTTATTACTTCTTAAAGCGATTTTTTAGTTCAAAAAATAAAATTTTAATACTAAAAAGATGCTTTAAGAACTAATAAGAAAGTCGCAGGCTTTATATAAGATAGCTTTCTTACTGCTTCTTAAAACAACATTCTAGTACAAAATTTTTTATTTTTGTACTAAAAAGCTACTTTAAGAAACAGTAAGAAAGCCGCCCCAAATGAAGCCTAAGATTTCATTTGGGATAATTTTCTTACTGCTTATTAAAGTAATTTTTTAATAAAAAATAAAAATTTCTATACTTAAAAATTTATTAAGAAGTAGTAAGAAAGATGTCCTAAATAAAGTCTAAATAAGATGTTTGATCCTCTACGCTATGAATCCATCATTAATGGCTACAATAACTTGAAATTATTTGACGTTTTTTCCAATTTCTAGCAAACATCATATCTTTTCTTAAGAAGAATAAAATATTCTTTTAAAGATCTTTGATGTGGTTGATAAATAATTGAAGATGTTGATGTTATTAATTTCTTACATTTGGTAACTTCCCATTGGCCGTTAGTTTGTTAGTTGTTAAATAAATGATTATTATAATCTTAATTTTCAACCTCTTAAATGCTCCCAATCCTCGGATTAGTTCAAGTAAAAAATGTTAGTGAAATGAAATTTTAATAATTTATTGATTAATTAAGAATCACAATTTTAAATTTTTTTTGTAAACAAATTCTTTTATTCAAAATATCTCGAGTTAAATTATGCAGATAGCCCCTCGTCTTTCTCTTTTTTTAGCTTCTAGAATAATTTATTACAGATGATTATGCATGAAAATAAATTATTCATTGCACTGGAACTAATTAATGCATGAGATGATACACTTACGTGTTGCCTGATCCTGAAAATATTGACGAAGTATGACTAACACTAACAGTACTAATTGATGGCCATACAATAATTTGATGTTTGAAGGGATACAAATTCTTTGGTCATAATATACTATCTGATTATTTGTTTTCTTAAAAAATACAATATTATTTTAATATTTTTATTAAAATATAATGAGCATAAAATTATTGATAAATATTTTTGGTATAATTAAATTCATGTTACAAGATAAATCATTCTTCTCATAAATACTAAATATAAAATCAAAGATTATATTATATGTATCTACATCAATTATTGATGTCTAACGCATTTTCTTATTTGCGTGTTCTCCTCTTACGAGAATAACGTCTTAGTTAGTTATGACACATCACATGACTTTGCGTTCCCAATTAATCATCATTCAACTCTTAACAATATTGATTTCAGCTATTTATTTATTGCTAATATCCGACGCTTGTCTCCTATGAGCCGACCACCCGATATCATTGTATCTTTGGGCAGTTGTTAAATGCAGCCAACAATTGATATGCCTCTTATTCGTAGCTCGGTCTCTGCCACTATCAAAGAACGACGAACTTGATGCCTATCATTACTTGATAATAGTTCAAATATCTTATGAATTCTCAACTTACAACAATAGAAGATATATTCTATAGTTCAGTTATACGATAAGCTCTTTGATAGAAGTTCAACATCATAAATGTGAAGCCTAAATTTTTTTAGCTTATTTCACCAAAAAAATTATGAACCTTTCAAATTTAATCCTATCACCCATAATGACATGAACTAAAATACAATAATGGAGTTGCCAAAGAACTTGGTAAATGCAGAGATAATCCAAAAACCTAAAGCTAACGTGTGGCAAACCTCATAGGAGGAACTTCTCAAACAAAAGCCAAGAAGTCTCTATCATGGAAGCTTTTATGATAAGCCTTACTTATTATAAAGACCATTACAATCTTCCAATGCAGCATTAATGAAAAATACAAATTCGTGTTGGCTTCCTATTGAATCTTTATAACTGAACACCCATTACTTAAGGAGAAGGCAACTGCTGCTCCTCAAAACTGGTGACGCAGTTAACGGGCGAAGGAAGTTTAGTAATCCTCTTAATTGCCATAATTAACTTAATTAAGTTTCTTTGGAACATAATTGGGCCGACAATTAGTTGACGTTAATGACTTATTCTGCTTAATTGTTCTTTAAGGTTGGCAGGAGACTTCAGTCGCTGGATAGCCTGTATCTGACAAGAAGGATTATAGTTAATTAGTATGATAATTAATTAAGATTAATTAGCATTAATTAGAGTTAGGCTGCATGGATATGTCGGCGGACAGCGCGTTGAATGATCTCGGGGAAAGAGAACGTGTCGGAGGTTGACCATAACTAATAATAACTGTTAAAATGTGTTAATTAGTGCTTAATCTAATTTTTTAATAGTAAAAGAAATAGTTTAGTGATGTTTTAGGGTATTTTAAGGTGAGTGTCAATAAATAATGCGTAAATTTACTGTATCTTTGCGCACATTTCTTGCTGAGATGGGAATCATCTTAGGTCTTAGCCGTTCAAACTTCAAAGGTAATGATGGCCATTAAATATAATTGATCAAGAGGTGAATATAAGTTTAATTATGTGTACTCTTAGTATGGAAATCATCAACTCTATTATTCAATCTTGAAGAAAAAAAAATTTATGGAAGGATATCTTAATATAATAATAATAATAATTTATTTTAAAATTTTGCTATTTGTTATTATTATGGTGAATAAATGATTGGAGCTAGACTAAACTAAAATTATATATATATATATATATATATATATATATATATATATATATATATATATATATATATATATATATATATATATATATATATATATATATATATATATATATATATATATATATATATATATATATATATATATATATATATTATTTTTGGTTAATTACAAAAGGGTCCTAACATCTATCATGAATTAATTAAGTATAAAAGGGATACATAAGTATAATCATTGATAATATGAAAATATAGAGAAATAAAAATACAGTTAAAAATTGATACTACCTCTCAAGATGAGCAATGAATAATTGAACACTTATTTTAGATAAGAGTGTATGCAAAACTTGTGATGAATATGATTTTGTCAAAATGTTGGCTAGTTGACATTCTAAGCGGATTTAGTATGAGTTTGATTGATCCATTCACTATCTTTTCTTGAATGAAATGGAAGTCAAACTTTATATTTGACCAGCTACAATGTGGGATTTGTAGCAATGTGAATAGATGCCTAATTGTCACAAAACAAAAAGGCTTTGGTGAGTAAGGAGTATTCAAGCTTTGATTGCATAAATTTGAGTTTAATTTGGAACTTGGAGTGTTTTAAATATCAGTAACGAGAGGCTTGTTTGAAGCTGTAAATTAATTTATGTAATTTGCTAGTAAGTTTGCCTCCATGATATTGCCCTTGCTACTACAATCAAGGGATATTTTCATGAAAACTGCTTTCAAATATTATCTAATAGAAAATCGTTATTAAAGTCTAATCATATGAGTGACTAATGATAGTTGTCAAGAATAGCCCATAAGAGTTTGGTGCAATGTTTGTGGCACCTTTTGCTTCTTCCTTTTTTTTGGACATATGCACGTGGACTCATCTGGTTAGCTGTGTTGTCGTATGTGGATTTTGATGGTTGCAGGTTCTGCTTTTCTGACAGGTTGCCCCTTTTGGGCCTCTTTTGGTTGTCCTTTATCTTTGATATATTGTATTGGGTAAGCCTACTGGCTCGTAGGTTTTTCTTCGAAGATTATATTTTTATAGAGCTTTGCGGTTCTTTAAGAACTTGTAATTTTTATTTTAATGAACATATAGGCCCCTCTGTGAGTTTTCTCAAAAAAAAAAAAAAAAAAAAGCCCATAAGAGTTTTACCACAACTATTTTTAACACATGTTATAATATTTTAGTATATTTAGTACCTTCTTTTTGGATATATCCTTTAGAAATGAGATGTGCTTTGAATTTGTTTAGGAGTCAGTTGTATTATATTTTAGTTTGCTAGTCCATTTGCATTAAATGGCATTTTTTATGGGAGGCCAATTGACCATAGATCAAATGTGATTTTCATTGGAAGCTAGGTGTTCTGATTTCATTGTTTATTGACATCTAATGATTTTAACAACATTGTGATATGATTATATTTCAAATCATAGAGAAATGCATAACACGTACAATTATGATGAGAACCAAATAGGTTTATATATGAATTCAATTTCGTTCATGGCTGATAATATGATTGTCATCTTTTTCTCCATGAGGCTTAATTGCTGCCATTGAAGTTTGCAAAACCATTGAGATTTCTAAACTGACAGAATAATGTAAGTAATATGAGAAATTTTAAGAGGTGTCGAGGGAATCATGATGGCTATCCACCCTCTATTACCATAATGTGAACACAAAAAAAGGGAAATATACTATACTGATTGCTTATTCTTACCTAATTACAAGAGAGCCTTATTATTTATAGCGAAATTCATAAAATATATGCAAAATACAATTAGATAAATGTACAAAGCATTGCTTATATTTGAAGGAATTTTATGCAAATTTACAAATTTTAATATACACCCTAATCATTTTTTTTATTAGAATATCATTCAAATTTTTTGTGTGCGTTAGTTCAAAAATATTGATAAGATGTGTGAATAGAAACAATGTTTCTATATATGAAATGACTAGCCACGTTCGTCCACTATGCATTAATATTCCAGCCAACATCCCAAACTATGCAAGTCCCCAAGCCTTCTTGTCTTGCATGGCCATTGGCTCCACCTTCTTCCCTACTTCTTTCATATTATTTAATTTTAAGTATTTTGTATTTACATTTGCTATTATTATCATAATTTTTGGAAAATTAACTAACCACACAGTTCTAATAAAAGCTTAATTGAAGCCATATTGTAGTATTTTTAGGTTTTATATTACTTTGTAAAACTACTGTAGAGAAAATAACTTTTTTTTTAAGTTGTTGTAGAAGATGACTTTATAGTATAAATCTTTATTGAAAGAAGTGAAAAAATGGGGACAAAATAGAAATTGTGGTTGTGATCCGAAAAACAAAACAGTAAGAAAGATAATGAAGTATTAGACTTCCGTTTGGTACGGGTTTTTTACTGCTTGTTAAAGCAGTTTTCTAGTACAAAAATTACAAATTCTAATTGAAAATTAAAAATTTTGTTCAAGAAAGTTGCTTTAAAAAAAAGTAAAAAAGCCGTCCAAAATGAAACATCAATTTATGTATCATTTTTTAAACGCTTCGTTTTAGAGAAATTTTTTGTGTTATATTCATTTTTATTTATATTTAATTAGAATTAATTTTATAATTATTAAATTTATTTAAGATGAATTTAACATAAAATATAATTAATAAATTTTGTATTATATTCATTTTAAAATATATTTAAAGATTATAGAGTTTATGTTTATGCAAAAGTTTTTACTGGCCAAGGAAAGTAGGTCACTAATCTGGGCCGGCTCTTGAATTTCTTGTAGACGAAAAGGTTGCTTATTCGGCCATATGATATAGGCCGGTAAGGCCTTTTAGTAATTCGGCCTAGTTGGCTTGTAGTGCATTTTTTATGCTCGTCTTGTTCTTGATGCTTGAATAAAGTTTAAAGAGGATCGAAAAGTTATATTTATATAGAGACTTTTTTTTTTTTTTTGGGAAATTATTTATATAGAGACTCGTTCGTTACCATTTATCAATTGAAGAGATTAAGGCTTGGTTTGGGACACACTTTTTATTGCATCATAAAATGGAGTTTTAGTATGTTGCGCCTGAAATCATTTGCGACGGTAGAGAAATATAAAGTTCAGCATCCAAGCATCATAAGAAAATCCAGCACACAAACATGTAAAAAAGGTGGGTGCATTAATCACGGGAGACACCATAATTTATTTTGTGGAAAATCCTGAAAAGGAGAAAAATCACAGGGTCTAGCCCAGTTTGAATGAATCCACTAGTACTTGCAATTGATTACAAATGAGGCACTTCCTTAGGAGGAAGATCTTGGCTCAAAGTAGCAAATATACATCATATAGAGTGCATTATATGTTAGGAGTTGGAAGAATCAGTGTTGATATGTTCGTTTGGGCGGCATGACCATAGTCGGCTAGCGATGTAGGTCGGAAGGACCGTAGTCGGATGACAGTGGTAGGAAGGACCGTAGGCGAGCGGCGTAGATAAAAAAAAATCATAATCAGGCGATGGTGGTTGGAATGACTGTAGTTGACGATGGTCGTTGGAAGGACCGTAGTCGGCGAGCGACTGGGCTCAGGAGGACCGTAGTTGGAAATGGTTGTTGGAAGGATCGTAGACGACGGGCAATTGAGGTCGGGAGGATCATAGTTGGGTGACGGTGGTCGAAATGACTATAATCGGCAAGCGACTGTGGTTAGAATGAAGGACATTAGTTAGCGGTCGATGGATATAAGAAGAACCGTTGTCTGGCAATGAAAGTCGAAAGGTCTGTAGTTGGCGGGCGACGGAGGTCGGTAGGACCGTAGTCGGCGGACGACAAAGGTCCAAAAGATTGTAATCCGCATGTGACAGAGTTTGGGATGAGAGTAGTTGACGATGTTGGGTGGAACGACCGTATTCTGCGAGCAACTGTAGTTGAACGAATAATAATCGACGGGCGACAAAGGTTGGGAGGACTGTTGTCGGCATATGATAGGGGCCAGAAAGATCGTAGTCGACGGGAGACTGAGGTTAGAAGGACTATTGTCAGCGGACGATAGAGATTGGGAGGACCGTAGTCAGTGGGCAACGGAGGCTGGGAGGATCATAGTCGGTTGATGACGGAGGTCGAGAGGATCGTAATCGGCGAACGAAGGAGGTCCGAAAGATTGTAGTGCATAGGCGACGGAGGTCGGGATGAGAGTAGTTGGCGATGTTGGTTGGAACGATCGTAGTCGGCGGGCGATGGTGGTCGACAGAGGTCATAATGACCATATTCAGTAGGTAACGGAGGTTGGGAGGACCGTAGTTGGCGGGCGACTGAGGTATGAAGGACCGTAGTCGGCAGACGACGAAGGTCCAAAAGATTGTAGTCGACGGATGATGAGGGTAAGAAAAACTGTAGTCGGCGGGCGATGGAGGTTTGGAGGAACTCTGGTGGTGGTTAGAAAGAACATTGACGACGGACGGGCAGACATCCGACGGTGGTCGACAAACTGATGGAAGTCCAGAGATGGTCGGCGAACTGGCGGAAGTCTATCGGTTGTCTGCAAACTAGTGGAAATCCGGCGGTGGTTGAAGGAATGGCGGAAGTTCAGCGGTGGTCGGCGGACTTGCGAAAGTCCTTAGGTGGTCGGGAAGCACTCCAACAGTGATCGGCGGACGGGCGTTGGTCGGCAGAGTGGCGGAAGTTTGAGAAAGAGAGAAGAAGTTAATTCATTTGCTATCACCAAGATGAATTTAACTTGTTCGAACTCAAAGATGAATGTGTGATTTTCATCATTGTAATATGTATCTTCATCTTTGAATCTCCACCTATTGGATAGATGTTGGCAATTCCAGTTATACATTTAGTGTGTGAAGATGAACTCTATATTTTCTTTCTTGATGTTTAGTGAAACATTTTAATTTCTCTGCAGCAGTGAGAGTGGGCTTATTTAATGTCAAATCATATAAATCAAAGCACATTTTCTATGTGTGTGATCCTTTCCATAATTATTTCATTGTTCATCATAATCATAGATGATTGATGCACCTTTCAAAGTGAAATATTAGACAATAATAGTTTTAGATAAAAAACATATTGATGTATAAAAATATTTTAGATAAAAAAAAATTAAATTATTATTTTTTGTATGCACTTTCTCTATAATTTCATTAGTATATATATTATGTATGAAAAAACAAAAAAACTTATTATTCTAAGTTCGATCATGAGAATCTAATTTCATGAAATTCAACAAAAATATCTCATATTGTCACTTAATTGTACCAAAATTATCTTTAAAGAAATTTCTTACTAAACTTATATAAGGATTTGTAATAAAAAAATGTGATATTAAAAGTCATTATATATAATAATTTATTGTGTATAGTAAGAGAGAGATAGAAAAGTTAAAAAAATAAAATAAAGCCATTTACATATTCTCCGTCACCAACATCTTTATTTTTTTTTTTCGATTTTCTGCTCATCTTATCATACATTATGATTTTTTTCATCAATAAATATCAACTTATTTATGATCCAATATCTATTTTCATGGAGCTTTAATGGACCAAAACTGCAGGTTGCAGGGCTAGTACAGAAGGCCCAGTAGCCATATATAAAAAGGCCCATTACCTTATTGTTAGAAGTTTTAACATCCATTAATTTATTGAAGATAAAAGACTTTCTATGTAGAAGAATGCTTATAATTTTTTTTTTCTTATTTTTATAAAAGGATGGAAACCTCAAAACTATTCTTCTCTTCCTCCATTTTGGGTTCCCAAATTCTGATACTCCAAATTAATCATAATAATTTTGTTAGATTATAGTTTCGTTCGGATGAGTGACTTTACTCTTTGAGATAGTATACGAAATGAGCATATATTTGAAAAGGTTGGAGTATCTCCAGTAGAAGATAATATTAGAGAGAGTCATCTCAGATAGTTTGGTCACATAAAATGGCAGCCTTTCGATGACTCAGTTAGGTAAGTAGATGATATATTAAATTTGACTTATGTTAATAAAGGTAGATTTAGAATTAAAAAATTTTGATTAAAAAATATTAGAAATTTAATTCTCACAATTGATGAATAAATTAAATATCAAATAAATAGTACAACACATGATATTAAAGAGATATCATGATATTAAAGATCAAAGATCAAATCCCCTTAAACGAAACCTATATTATTTATAGTATTATTCAATAAATTAAATATCAAATAAATAGTACATTTAATTCTCACAATTGATGACCGGGTTGCTTCTCCCATAGGAGAAAATTTTACAATAATATGGGCTTGACTTTCATTGGATTTGCGCTAAGATTAGCGCAACACATGATATTAAAGAGATATATTAATTTTAGTGTAAATTGGATGGCATTCGAACTTGTCCTAAAACGATTACGTAATTTTTTTGCTTCTCTTAGTAGACTTGTGGTTAAAAAGAAAATGAGGCGACATGACATGAAGCAATATAAAATGATTAGCATAAATTAGAGAATAGTAATTATAAGATGCAGCTCTTTTATTTTGATTAATGAGATAAAATTATAAAATTAATGGATTTACATGGATATCATTTAAAATTATCATAATTAAATATTTAAAGTGTAATATTTTGATTAATGACATTTAGACTAATTAAAGTAAACTCACACACAAAACACATACTCAAGCTTCAAATTCAAGACCTCTTACTTGATAGTCAAAACTTTAAACCATTAGATTAACATAAGCTATGATCTTCATTAAACTCAAGTCATACGCACAAAAGAAGATGCGCGGAAGTTGCAACGAGGTCTCATTTGGGCGAAATTATTACGTGCAGTCACCAGACACAGTCCGGATGCCAATCATGATGTGTCACGTCATCAATACGTTGTGTACTGTTATTGTGTATCACTATGTATCAGTTAATGTGGCACGTCCTGATTGACCTCTAGATGATCTGGCGACCACACGTAATAATCTGTGCTCACTAGCTAGGAGAGGCAATCAACGAAATCGATCGCACGTGAAATTCTATAAGAAGAAGAAGAAGAAGAAAATGCGGCTAGTCCAAAACTCTAAGGAAGGCCATAAAAGGAATCCATGGAGTGTGTAGTCCCAAACAAAACCTTCGATAATAAAGAAGAGGAGAGAGAGAGAGAGTTACAACGAAATTTTGCTTGGAAGTTTTCAACGGAACAAATGCCCAAAACCATCGACAAGGAAGAGTGGAGGAAGTATTAATAGGAGAATGTAAGGGAAAGTTAACGAAGCTTCCAATTGGTGATCGACATCAACTGCTCAGCCACTCAGTGACAGATATTAAGCTATAATAAAATCATGAATTGGTCAACACCTTCGAGCTTACCTTTCTGCTTGTCCGTTACACGGTAGTTGCAGTAACCTTTCCGCGTAAGTGACTTCCGGGCTTAAAACTTTGCTCAGCTTTTTTATTTAAAAAGGCTCGCAACACTATTCCATATTGCCACATTGTGTTTTTGCCAACGCTTAGTAGCTTTTTGTTTGTTCATTACTTCTTCATATTTTCACGTCTCTTTAATTTTTGTGGTAATCTCAATATTTTAAATCCAAGGTTTGGATAAATATTGGCACTTAAGAAAAAATATTATTCTAAATATATAAAATATTAAATGTAAAATGAATGCCTCGAAATTTTTTGAATCTTAAATATCACACAAAATAGTCGATATATTTTAGCCACAAAGATGAATTCTCCATGCCATGGCTATATTGACATGCTATAGTAACATAATTTCAAAGTTTTGGGTAGGGGGCCGGGCGAAAGTTCTGGTTGACCACGACGGCTAGTACTAGATGGCGCCAGCGATGTGGGTAGCAGCTATGTGTGGAAAATACGAGATCGTGGGCTATCAGTTTTCTCTATGGCTCCAAGATGAGATTTTATCAATATTTCATGCATAGTTGCCACAAGAGATTCAAAACGAGTCTTCGACAGCACGACCATGAGACTTAGCATAATGGCAACAACATATTCAATACAAGTAGTTAACATAATAATAAAAAAAATATTCAATGTCAACCATGTCTCTGGGATTTCATCTGAAGATGGTGGCAGATTCAAAGTATGGGAATCATAAGTAAGGGCTTTAGGGCTTTAAACTACTAACATGAAGCTCCAAGTTTTAAGAACAAAAGATATTGTAGAGTTTCATGATAGGGAGGAACTTCATGCAAGTTCAATGTATTTAAAATTCTCCAAATTTACATGAATTTGAAGTGATTTATTTCAAGCTTAAATATTACTTTGTATTTCATTTACTTCAACCCAAATATAGAGTTATATTTGGAACCAAATAGCTCTTGATTTCTGTCCAAGCACTTAGAAAAGCACAATTTTACATAATTGTTAAAGATATAGCAGTAATATCCCATATAACAGATCCTATTCAAGAAAGATTGTAAAGTAAAACACCTACATTCATTTTACCTTATACATAAAATATTTGCAACCAAACAATCACTAAATAGAACTCTAGCTATACTTACAAATGGATGATAACACAAATGTAATGGTGACTGTGATAGAAATAGCCTTTCATTAATTTAAATAAATAAATTAAATATATTGAATTATTAAATTAAAATAAACATATAAATAAAATAAAATAAAAGATATATATAATAAAGAAGACAAATTCACTAATCAAATACTAATACACTTATGTTTCATTTGTGATGACTTTCTTAGTGCTTCTTAAAGCGACTTTCTAGTACAAAAATTTGAAGCCTTAACAGATTATATAGGATTTTCAAAAGAAATCAAATTCTAGAGCTATTCAGGCTTCTTTTATAAAATTTTGAATTGATATTATTATTATTATTATTTAACAAAACAATATAATCTATTAATATAATCAGAAAAGGTTACAAGATCAAGTGAAGAAAGGAAAAAGGAGAAAAAAGACAAGATACAATGAAAAAAGGACTTAGTAATCAGCCGAGGCTCCCAGCATCCACGAAGTCTCGCACGGACCATCCAGTGAGGTGAAGAAAACGTCCAAAAAACCCACCAACTCGATGAAATTCACCAAAGGTTGCCACCACAAGGCGACGAGGACACGAGCCCCAGCCACATCATAGTCCATAACCAACGCGTCTCCACACTGACCAAATCAATAACAAAGAAACAGAAAAAAGGTAGCAAGAAACAGTATACAAAACAGTTATCTTCTTCTCCGACCCCTCCCATGAAAACGCCCACGAGAAGCAGCCGAGATGACAGGTCTATCCCGAATCAGAGTAAATTCATTACCAGGGTCAGATCCACCATAAAAATCAGGAGAGGCCACACCACAATCCGAAAAATCGGATTCAGATTCAAATTCAGACGAACCATGTAGCCAATCCCCATGGTTCCTAATATCAAAACCAGAATTGACACCCAACCGATTGACCATAGTGTTCGTATCAACCAAGTTTACAGGGACATCAACGAGATTGTTAGAACCAACCAAAATACCATTCAAAGTATCCACCCGCACACACTCAGCATTGAAATCCACATTAACAGCAGAAGAACCCGAAGCCTCAACACCCAAACCACCAGAGACTTCATTAACACTCATACGCAAAATCTCCTCACCCAGCGCAGGCGACGAAACATTCAATTGATCGAGCTCAGCCACATCAGTACGACATTCCTCCACAACATTGTTATTAACACGAGCAGTTAATGTGTTCGGAGAACTCCCAACCGCATTAAAGCCCTCAGCCTCATTAAAACCCCCAGCTACAGCACCATGCTCACCCAACGGAGAATGAACATAGGGTGACGCATCACCCACCACTACATTTGCATTAATATCACAATCCAACACCCCATGAGCCAAGGAACTTCAACATTAACCAAGTCATTTTCACAGAGAGGGGCATTAGCAGAAGTAATAGGGTTGACAGAGGTCACAACAGGTTTAGAAGCAGGATCAACCAGCGAGGGAGCCAAATTGACAACAGGACGCAAGTGAGGAAAAAGCTTAATACATTCCTATTTTTTATGTCCCACAGCCTTACAGTGCAGACAGAAATTTGACATACCTTCAAAAATAATTTTTTGAACGTAGCCAAATTTCTTTGGACCCAACCAAACGGAATCAGGGTAATATTTAGAAATATCATTTTCAACAAGAATGCGAGCTACTGAGGGACATGAGCCAACAGCCGTAGCATTATCAGTTTGAATCGGGCGTCCAAATATAGATCCCAAACCAAAAAGAATTCGGGGGGGAGAAGAGATGCGGACGCAAACCAGGAAACGAGAGCCAAACAAGGACAATAAGCCATTCCTCCGAAAGATCAAGATAAGGCGACCACTTAATAACTTTCATGAAACATCCAAACACAAAGTAAGAGCGATGCCCAAAAATTCTCCCATAATCAAGATCATTCGAGAGTTTGATCAGAACATTGGACTGATCCAACACAGTGACAGAAAAATCGCCGGATAATTTAAGATTGAAAAAAAAAATTTACGGATTGAATCTAAATCAGGCCGCTTAAGTGGAAATTTCCCCACCAATGCAAATTCAAAAGATTTAGCAATATGTAAAAATTCATCTTCCGAAAACCACAAAGCCGACATCCCTTGAATCGTAGAAATACGAAAATCAGGAAAACTTTTCGAAGCATCGGCACCAGACAAAACATCTTTGAAGGATTTCGAATGCTTACCCTCCAAAAACACAGGATCGAAACGTTTATTTGCCATGAAAAGTAGGGCAGCCGGAGCCGAAGACAGAGACGGGGCGGTGGCGGCTAGGGCAAAAGCCCTAGCAAAAGAGAAAAACCCTAGCAGATGAATACAGTGCATTTTTTTTAATGTTTTTTAAGGCTTTTTTGAACTGATATTATTGTGTTACATTGTTCCATTTTATTTTACAGTCAGAGAAACAAAGGATCTTTAGAATATTATATTTAATTATTATATTATTTGCTTTAGAGGCTGTTATAGTGTAAAAGAAACAATTTGAAATTATTTGGATGAATGTAAATTAATTGTAAGTGTATGATTTTTTTTTTTTGTTTAGAATTAATGAATATAGAGTAAAGTCTTAAATGATGATTACCTGTGGTGGTAGATGACGGGTGGGCAGTAGCAAGCAGTACGTGGTATGGTAGCTGCAGTGGTGACTGTGGTAGTGGTGGCCATGGCTGGCAATGGTGATCGACGGGCAACCAGTGGCAGCGACCGGCAGAGCGCGACGGTGGCTGGCACTGGGTGGCGAACAAGCAAGCTTGTGGTGTAAACATTTTCACTCAAAATAAAAGGAGTTTGATTTATATTTAAAATATACTACTTCACTTTCATTACATATACTATACTTTACTTTGTATCATTTTATATTCCAACCAAATACTAAAATTTGTAGAACTACTGCATTTGAAATACTATGCACCCTAAAGTGGAATGCCAATTTTTCAATCTTTGGAATGAGCTATTTAATTACTGCTATTATTTTCTTTTGATAAATCTTTAAAATCAACTATGGGACCATCCGTTCAAGTATGATCCAATTTTGTTTTTGTTGTACATCCAAATATTTCGAGGACCGATTGAAGATAATTTCATTAGAATTTATCATGATCGCAACGCGGTTTAGTGCTGCGCACTACATAGTGAGGATTACGATAATATACGACATATGGTGATTAACAATGTAAATTGATTTATCCTCCGATGTTAAGTACCCACTCATGAGGTCATAGGCATACCCAAGCCCACTTATAGCCATTGGATATGCGTTGATATGTGGGTTGGTATGTATACGGGTACCCAATGTAGGACTCGTTAGCAAATACCTGCATATGTTGCATTGTGAGCTTTACGTCCCAATTTTTAGAGTATTCAAATTATGAACTCTAACAATTTACGTAATTTTAATTGAAAATATATTGATATAAAAAAAAAACTAAGTGATTATGCTTATTATAACATAAACTTTTAATTAAACAATATGCTCAATCACTCAACAACTTCAGTTATTTTAATTTATCATCCTTGCATATATATATATATATATATATATATATATATATATATATATAGGAGGAAAGCTTCTTTAGTCCAAATACAAGTCTTTGCTCTTATTTGATAATGGTTTATTGGTGTTGTTTAGCAAAATATACAGCGCATAGTATGTTTACTGCATTAATGCCACCACTATTCACGGATGAGCGACGCGCATCTACTCTCAACTGTGTCAAACCTCTTACTTGGACGGCAATTGGATGACCGTGCGTTGTTAGATCTCACACTGCCTGACACCGGCCAGGTAGGGGGCTCGACGAATACACGTCGACAGACACCGCTCCAAGAACTTCTTGGAGGAAAGATCACCACCTAAGAATCACTCTTAGGATACAGGAAACACATGAGACTAAACTCACATCATATTCATATCTCAAAATCTGCCTATTACAAGTACTAGCTAGGTATTTATAGCCAAAAGAAGCAACATATTAGGCTACACAAACAAAAGAAAGCATAACACCTATATAGCCATACAAAATATCATATGAAATTAAATGGCTCTGAAGTTCAACATGATCAACGGCTCAGCTCCGGCGTCATACTACCGGGGTAGGAGGAACTTCAGGCTCATAGGGAGATGTCCGGTTTGCCACAAGAAGGAGGCGGGTTTGGTTGACTAAATCTTTCTGGATATTTTTTTCTGTACAACTCAGCTGCATAAGGATGCGAACATCGACGAGGAGGAAATAAATCATAATTAAAGGAGACGAATGAGTTAATGTTAGGCTCATTCATAGCGGTCAAATAGGAAACCTTATCACCGAATTCTTTAAAGCATACATCAGCTAGTTCTTTGAAATCATCAATGATTTTTGGGCTCAACCATCCTTCATACTCATCTTGAAGTACCTCCAGAGATGTATGCACCTTGCTCGCATCTTAATTATATACGGGTTGATTAAGATCACTTCTACAAATATGTCGTCGTCATACACGTCATATATTGGCTCGTCGTAGAGAGGCAAAGACGCCGATTTTGACAATGGATCTTCAAATTCTTCAAAGCTATACTCGATCGAGGGTGGGGTAGAAGATTGACTAGGTGATCCTTCAAACATGTCGTTGCCGACAAAAGAGAACTGATCATCTAATATACCCTCATCGTCGTCGTCGGTTCGTAAGGATCTTTGTTCCATCTTTGACAATCTTAATTTGAGTCGGGCAATTTCTTGTAGAAGATATTTTGTTTCTTCTTCTTGACGTGGTCGTTGTCGAGTCCAACGAGGCCACATATTGCTCTATTTATTGCTGATTTCTGGACCAAGAATTGGAATTCTATGGTTCTTGGTGGCTAGAATATGCTGACAACAGCATTCTTGGTTGTTGTCCGGGAAAGAAACTAGCTACCAAATGAGGCCGACATCTCCACCAAGTGAAGCTAACGATGCCATCGAGGAAGAACACCTGCTGCCTTGAAGTCTAGCTAACTGTCGGACTTCTGAAACACCTCCACTTTCCTATCCTGCCTTTGTTTCTTGCTGCTGCACTATGATTTCTTCACCACCTTTGAGATTTTTCCTTCATCTATTGTCTTCAAGAAACGCCTGCTGTCTGGAAACAAGATTTGAAAACCGGACAGCAGCAAAGCCGGCAAAGAAGCGTGAAGGCAATCACAGTTTTTCCAACAAACTTCCCTACGGCAGCCTAAACAACAGCCTCCTCCACGGTTCTTGCCTGCTTGAATGAGAAAGAAACCGCCCAAGTGCAAGAAAGGAAGAGATGGAAACCTGTCTCACGGATGAGACACATGAATGGACGAAAATCACGCCCAGCACTCTTCCGGGACGGATAGCATGGCTTGCAGGAAACGGGAAGAACCTGATGATGCCAATCCAGACACTTGGCGGATTGGCTCTGATACCAAATGACACCGGCCAGGTAGGGGGCTCGACGTGGATGAATCCGGTGACGGTCGCCGGACACCGCTCCAAGAACTTCTTGGAGGAAAGATCCACCACCTAAGAATCACTCTTAGGATACATGAAACACATGAGACTAAACTCACATTATATTCATATCTCAAAATCTGCCTATTACAAGTGTTGGCTAGGTATTTATAGCCAAAAGAAGCAACATACTAGGCTACACAAACAAAAGAAAGCATAACATCTATATAGCCATACAAAATATCATATGAAATTAAATGACTCTGAAGTTCAACATGATCAACGGCTCAGCTCCGGCGTCATTGGCAATCGCCCAATTTGTGTGAAATTATTTTGTACGTTGTTCGAAAATCAATAAGACTGCATCACATCACTCTCTGCTCGGTATCCGACTCGATACTGCTCGGTACCGTAGCTCGGTACTTATCTCGGTACCGCTGACATGACGCATCCTAGTTGATCTTCGATAATGAACAGCATTTAACGTCTGCAATTTCGTTCTGCTGCAATGAATTTAACAACAACAAGTCTCAAGTCTAAGCTACAAAGAATCCAACCATTCTCTTTATACAAGAACTAAATCAAACAAAGCAGAGAGCTGTCAGCAGCTAACTAGGCAACAAAAATGGAACAAAAGATAATAGATTCTCAAGCCGGGATAAGAAATCGCGGCTTCTTCAGCGCTAGAGGACTCTGCACCTCCCCGTCCTCCGTTCCCACGCATCTCCTGCTGCCTTCAAAGACGAATTCCGCCGCTGCCGGAATATTCAAATCGAATTCCCTCTGTCCCGAGCTCGCCACCTCAGAAGACGACGAAGCCGCCGCCGCAGCTGCTGCGGCTGCTGCTCCACTTCCGTCGTAGTGGCACCGTTTGTGCCCGCCCAGCGCCTGCCCAGTCGAAAACTCCTTCTGACAAATAGAGCACCGATGAACTTTTCCACCTGCAGAAGCAATAACGGCCGATGAACCGGAGGCAGAGGAGGCCGCGTCATCGACTGCACCGCCTGGGTGCTTGCGGTGGCTCGCTTTGTGGCCGCCGAGGGCCTGGTAGGAGGCGAAGGCCTTGCCACAGACAGAACACTTGTATGAAAGACCCTCCGCCGGCGGTGTAAACGGAAGCGGCGGGAGACGTTGGTCAGCACCGCCGCGCGCAAGCATGAGTAGGCAGAGAGCAAGGTACTCCTCTTCCGTCGGCTGGTGATCGAAGTAACGGTGACGCTTCGACCGCTTCCGCTTCGCCCACCCTTCCACTCTCGGCTGCGGCGGCGACGACGTATCTTCGCTGGTTACCATCGGTGGCTCGGTCATCGCATCAAAAGCCATGAAATTACTGAAACAACTCTTCAAAATGGAAACTTTTCAGGCGATTTAGCGACCTGAGAGCAGATGAATTGAGTATAAAAAGAAAAATTTGAGCTTGAATAAATAGACCAAGATCGTCACAGAGCTAGGTGGGGGAGTTGCATCGAACTTGGTAGTTGAGGGGAGGCGGGGAAGTAGAATAAGTAGAGGTACAGATCAGCAAGTAGTAGGTCAACGTGGAAGTGGAATAGTGGAACAGGCAAGCAAGAGAGTAAATTGGGCGACTGGGCAGAGACTGAGAAAGTATGGAAGGTGGAAGCCGTTATTCTCGATGATCAGAGTTTGAGAGTCGAAGACAACTAAACAGCCGTGCGAAGGCGGCGTAAGCGATAGAACCAGGAAGCAGAGTATGGCGAGACAAATCAAAGGGAAGGTAAGAGTTACCTAATGGGATCCACTGGGATCTATACGATTTGTTAGAATAACTCAACGTCATGATTCGTGAAGCGGATGGGGTCGTCGGCGGCCTTTATGGAAATAAAAATTTATGCCAAAATATTCTTATTAAAAAATAATTAGAATAAAATTTATAATCTTAGTATATTTTGAGATGTATGTAATATATAAATAATTTATACTATATTTATTTTTAAATAAATTACAATTTTTCCTAATAAAAACTTTGGCCAGGCTATTCTAAACAAATTTTTTTTTCTTTTAAGATTTTGGTGTAGTATTATTAATTTACAAAGGTCGCATATGGTATTTATTGCTCGGCCTCTCTTAATTGACTCGTCGCTGATTAATGGTCCTCTAATCTACAACCCCGACGAAGCTGGAAGCTTCTGATTGATTAAAGGTAGTTTGCTGGGTGAGCATTATGACATCCATGATTATTAAATTTAATCTTGTATTATATAATTTAAAATTCTAGGTTTAAAATAAAATTGTCTTAAATTCAACCTTGTTGGATGTCTGAAGATTGTAGTTGGTGGATGATAGAGGTAGGCAGGATCATAATAGGACGATGGTGGTCGGAAAATTATAATAATGTGAGAGTGATATGAGGATTATGGTCAGGTGATGGAGATTAAAAGGCAATAGTCGGCGGGTGACATAGATCGAAGGAAAATAATCAGATGAGAGTGGTCGGAAGAAAAGTTGTAGGGAGATAGAGGCCCGAGAACTATAATTGGATGATAGTAATAGGAGGGTTGTAGCCAAGAGACAGTGGTTCGATGGTTGTTGTTGGTGGACAATGGAAGGTCAGAGGACCAATGTGGTTGGTTGGCGAATGCTTGATGGAAATAGTCATGCAGTAGCTCAATAGTTGTGCTTTGGTGGTGCTTCAGGATTCTCACAGTCTTTGAGCTCTCTTAAATCTCAAGCAAAAGTTAAGATTTTAGCTCCCTGCCCCTTCATGTAAAAAGTGAGGGCTTATTTATAGATTTTTTAGAATGATATGCTCGTAAATATAGAGAAATTCAAGAACACTCTATCAGAAGACTTATAATGATTCCTTTGATTATGAAGAGTTGCTAGCATTTAAGTGTCTTAATGATATGACATTGTGCTTTTTCGCTCTGTCGTTTCGCACGCTCTGCTAGGGCTTTGCCTTAGCTTCCTCCGGCGCAATCCGCGTTGCTGGGTTGCTCACCTCGGTGGCACCGGTCATCTCTGCATTTTCTAGGGAAGTCTCCTTTCTTTTCTGGTTTTGATTTTGGTTTGCTAGTTTTTTTTCTCCGGTTCCGGTGTGTGCTGGATGACGCTGAAGCTTTGCGACCCTAGTTTTTAGGGGGTTCGTCATCTTCACGTTCTTTTTTGGATGTTCTTACGGGCTTCTCTTTGTTCACTGATTTTCTTGAACTTATGGCATCTTCCTTTCATGGCTTGCCTTCCCTTTGGATCTCGGACCAGGAAATTGAGGCTTTTGTTAAGCCTTTTCAGTTCTCGTTAGTTGATTTTTTCCTTCTAAATGACCCTCTCTTGATACCATTCGTAGATTTTTTTTTCAATCTCAAGTTAAATGGAGATGTTTCGGTCACCCTGTTGGATTAGTCACACACTCTTATCAAGCTCGCAAACGATCTTGATTACTGTATGATCTTCTATCATAGATCGTATTTGGTTTATAATTGTTATATGAAGCTTACTAAGTGGTCGCCCCTTGTCGATGTTGGTGTGGAGTTGCCGATGATCTCGATTTGGGTATCCTTTTCGCAATTGCGTCCTCACCTCTTCTACCCCCACCTCCCTGCATTCTTCACGGTTTGGCCTCTTTCTTTGGCAAATCTTTGAAAATAGATTTTGCTACGTCTATTAGATCCAGGCCATCTTTAGCTCGTATTTTAGTGGAGCTGGATATCATCAAATCTTACCCTGATAAGATGTGGTTAGGCTCTGAGAAGTTTGACTATGTCCAACAAGTGTTTATGGATGAGTTCCCCTCTTTTTGTGCTTATTGTAAAAGTATTGGACATGCGGTTGGGAATTATCATCCTCATGTGGCTGATATGCCTAACTCTAACAGGGTACCTAATAAGATTTCTAATAATTCTGTTGTTATTCCTCCTTTCCCCCTTCCCCTGTTGTGACGATCCTATAGTTGGGGATTCAGCGAATGCTCTGGTTGCTGTCCCTTTAGAACTAGGCACTGCAGTGAATAGCGATGAGAATGTTGTGGTTTGTGAGGGGTTTTGTCCTATTAATTCTCATTCTAATTTAGTCTAGATGGACTCTGTTGTGGTTTTGGAGGGAGTGGCTCCTGTAGCCTAGGTTCTGCGATTATGTTCGTGCGAGCTTGGTGTTTTGAAATGTGGTTTGAATTCTAAAACTGCTTTATCTTATGCGGATATTATGTCTGCACCGTGCGGTTTGGCTGTGGATGATGTGCATTGTGTGGGCGCTGAGCCTTCTGGTTCACCTGTTTCTCCTACTCGGAATTTGATTGGTTGTGTGGAATTATCTCCAATGGTTATAGAGAGTATGGATGATGTCTCTTCTTCTATTAATCTGGCATCGAATATGCAGGTTCATGAGCAATCAGTTTTAACTCCTAATGATGGTTTTGAGGGCAATGCCAATTTTGTTAATATCCCTATTTCTATTATGTCTAATTTTGAAATGAAAACCCATATGACTAAGTCTGGGAAAAACTCTGTTTTGCTTCAAATTGATTGGTTGATTTTGGAGGACTCCCTTGTTTCTCCTTCTGGCGGGGTGGAAATGAATTTTCAGGAGTTTGAGGAGGAAATAATCGAACGCTCTATCGATCATGACTTTTCCAATGTGGGTGGAAATAATCATAAAAGAAAAGGCAAGAAGAAATAGGGTGTGGTTTTGGGTTTTTGCTATTTCGTTGATGGTTTTAGATTGTGGCTGAACGATGATGAGAATGCCCCCTACTTCCCCTGACTGGCTGGACTGGTTGACAACCTGGATGCCTCATTTTGTTGCTTGGTGGATTCTGGATTGTATTCGTACTACTGACACCTATGGATGATCTGTGTTTGGCTGCAAGGTTGGTGTGGGGGGGCTCCATTTCTGAGTCCCTTTTTGCTGCTTATACTTCTTTGCCTGATTTAGGGTGTTCTTACTGTTTGTATCTTGGGCTGTTGGTCTATTGTTATTGTATCCCTCTTTCTTTATTGAATAAATTTGTTTTTGTTGAAAACAAAAAAGTGTCTTAATGATATTAAAATAAAGTGAGCTTGGGCTCTTTGGATTCGTCTCATTTAGTCACTTGATTCAATAATAAGCATACCAAATTCAAAAATCATTTGGTCGTCTAATTAAGTTATAAAAATTTTTAACTACGCTTCACGTCCTTGATTTGGGCTCATTTAGAATTGGATTGGATCAGCTTTGATATTGTTGACCTTTATTGTTCCATATGACTATAAATTTCATAAAATTAGAGTTTAGATAGTCTTAAATTTAATTTTAGAAGTTTCAAATTAAAATATGTCTCATGAATCATAATCATGCTTGATCAAGATGATTTGTGATGACGTATCAAGATCAAAGATAAATCAATCTTAATTTATTAAATTAGATTAATTTTTCTCAAAAAAGTTTAGCTAAGCTCAAAATTATATGGTGACTAGTTAGATGATGGCAATTCCTCAGCTGGTGGGGAGGAAATTAAAGAGAAAGAATTGAATTCCCGAGATAACTTCGATTTAAGTATTCTTCAAATTGTTGACGTTGATTTCTTTAAAAGGAGTGGTAAGCATAGACAACATAAATCCAAAAAGAAATGATTTTTCTGGTTGGATTTGTCTTTCCTTTTGCTGTTGAAGTCTGCTTAGTTGGAGTTGGCTCCGTTTTTTGGATTGTTGTGGGTGGTGTTTTTTCGTGGGCTGTTTTGGGGGGTTATTTTGGTTGGGTTGTTGGGGGTTGCCCTTCATGGATTCTGGTCTTGGCAATCATGTGGCGACTTTTTGTTCACCACCTGGACGTTTATGGTTTGTTGGCAACCATTGGGGTGCCTCTTCTTGTTCTGATTGGTGGCTGTTGTTTGGATGTGAGATTTTGCTTTGCCCATTTCATTTGTGTGGTCTATTGCTTGCTTCCTCCTTTGAATGATCCTTCCCTAGCATCTGGGTGGTTGAGAAAGCTTCTTGTCAATGACTAGCCGAGCTGGCTTTTGTCTTCTTCACCACTTGTTGTATCTTCTTGTCTTATTTTGTATTGTAACTTTAACTTTGTCCTTGATGGACTTGATTGTATCATTCTTTATTGTTTGGAATATTAATAAAGATATAATCTTTCCAAAATGATAATAATAATAATAATAATAATCATTATTATTATAATAAATATTTTTTTTTTCTAGAAATAACGAGTAATGCAAAAATTTATTATTATAAACAAATTTTTCCTTACTAGATATCATGAGTAATACAAACTTAGGACCTTGCTTGTACTAAAAGTGATTAGAAGATTTATCTTTGAGTTGGCCAGCCAAATCAACAAGTCTAGGGCAGGGCTAAGCTAGGTGTTCGAACTGCTACCAATATAAGTGCAATGTTGGGCGAACAATAACATCTTTGATTGGTGAATATAAAGCATAATCTCAAATTTCTAGACACCACAAGTGCAATTGGGTTGATGGATCATAAACTTATCCATCAAATTTCTGCAACAAAATTCGGATTGTAAGAGATATTTTACTGTCACCAAAAATAAAGGCACTCGAACTATGATTAAAAATTTTCTGACATTAATTAACGAATTAAAATGTCTTAATATGATGCATGATTTTGATTAAATTGAGCAGCTCAACAAGATGAATCCAATGAGCCTAACATCGTTCACTTTTGAGACTATTTAAAGTTTTTAAATGTTGAATGAATGATATATGACAAATGATTCAATATAATATATCTAATGAAGTGTTACAGAATTTTGGTCCAATTTATCAAAATTCAAATGCACCAAATCTCGCATGTTTATAATCAAATCAAGCATCTCAATGAGGCAAATCTAATGAACCCAAAATCATTCCATTGTGAGTCCATTACAACACTTAAATGTTAAATGAATGAGCTATCTGATGGAATGGTGATAATTTTAACGAAAATTATCATAATTCAACTCTCACAATATTATTGAAATGGTCCCATGTTGAAATTGGAGAAATCTTCAATATCTAAATAACTTTAAGCTTTGCAGAATATTGAAACATATGATCATCATCAATCATTGGTGTCGTGTGATTACCATCTCTAAACGTTTGTAATTGTCTGACTATCTTCGCCCATTTATACAATATCATTTTATCATTATTGTCTGCATGTTGCTATCTATTTATTATCATTTGATCACCACAAACCAATCATTATTGTCTAACTAATATCATCTAACTATCATCATCATCATCACCAAAATGCTTCTCCTGTAATCTCTACGACAACTATAAGAAACTACTCTCAACTTTGTTATCTTACATTCTTTGGTTATGTAGAAATGCAAATTTCTACAACTTCAAATATGTTATTGATTATTTCAAGTAGGCCAAAAGCTATTCATGAGAATTTTCTTCAATTTTAGATATGACAAAAATTGGTGATGGAGCGCCACCATTTCATAGGTGATATAGCAATCCTTTCCAAGAGCAATTCAACATCTCAAATAACTCATGATTCTGTGACCTTCAGAGATGGCAATATCTTTAAGAAAATTTTATCTTCATGTTTTTTTTAATGAACTCCATACAAATCGTTTTTACCTCAAGAAGGTTATAATATATAACCTTTAAAATCAATTTTTAACCTTCAAATTTAATTTTGAGAGCCGTTTGGACCTGAAGAACTTGGTATTTGATCTGATCTATTTTATTAGCATGTAGTGATAAATATATAAGTAAAGTTTTGTTTGGGACGACTTTCTTAATATTTTTTAAAGTAGCTTTCTAGTAAATTTTTTTTATTAGGAAGTGTTTTAAGAAACAGTAAGCCATCCCAAATGAAACAAGTCCCAGATTTTGGGTGTAAATATTTGACACGACATGAAAAACCCAATTTGAATCCGACCCGAAAATTTTGGGTTAGACCCGACCCAATTTAAAAACGGGTCGAGTTCGGATTCCCAGATTCGACCCGTTTAAAAACGGGTCAGCTTCGGGTTGACCCAGAAACTCGAACTCAACCCGGAAAAACAAGTCCCTGCTCGCCTGATTGCTTGCATTGCATCCAGCGTCGCTTCGACTGCCCATCTGCTCGCGTCGCGCGACTGCCCGTCTTCCCGTGTCGCTCGAATGTCTGCAGTTTTGCGCACCCAATAGGTTCTTCGCACTCCTCCAGGTGCCAGTCAACCAGCTCGCGTCATCCTGCCTTGCCTGCCGTCATTGACGGCCGACGCACTCGCCATTTTTTTTAATCAAACAAGTCCGCGGGTTAGGTCGGGTCAACTTAGTAAACCGTGCGGGTCGGATCCGGGTTGAAAAACATGACCCGTTTGCAAAAATGGGTCTAGGTTCAGGTTAACCCATTTAGATCTCGGTCAACTCGGATTTGACCCAAACCTGACCCGTGATCCGATTTTGACACCTCAACCTCTATCTAATAATCCTTAAATCGTTCTCATTAAAATTCTCTCATGATATCTTGAGATAAAGTTGTCCTCACAACAGGTCATTCTATTCTAAGAATATAACACTACCTCCGATTGAAGTAACGTACTAAAATTGATCTCCAAGTCATAAGCATGGCCTTGGATAACTCCTGCCAGGGGATCTCCCTAATCGTGCTTTCCCAATTGGAACGTGATAACATTTTAACAAGTTGTCAGCGTTCATTGCATTTAGGATCCACGAACGGAAAGGCTTTTTCAGATTCCCATTTCATCTGAGAGAAGCAAAATTTTCAGCTGCATTTTGTACCAAATGCAGAATATCAAAGGGCTACACGCAACTCTTAGAGGGCATGGGGCCAAAAGCAAAAGTAGAGTTATTATTTTATGAGCTTTGGACAAAAATATTAGTATGTGTAGATTAAAAGTTGTAGAAGATCAAATATATATATATATATATATATATATATATATATATATATATATATATATATATATATATATATATATATATGAAAAGAGCTGGAAAAAAAAATTATGGGGTCTGGCTCATTGGAAAAATCTACTATACATCAGGAGAACAAGAATCAATTATTTCTCATAGTTGAAGAAAAAGATGATTATTTGATATCAAAATATAAGATTTTCCTCTTATATATAGGGATTACAAAAGTCTAGTAATCACAAGCGGACAATTGAAACTCAATAACACGGCTAGATCTTGATTGAAATTTGTGAATGATGGTTGTGATTGTTTGTGGTGATCATCGCTGGTGACGGCAGTTGACGGTGGTTGGTGGTGGTGATAATTAGATAAAAATTATTCATTAAAAGTAAATAACTTCAAAATAAATTGAAAATTAATTAAATTTGGAATTTAATATCTTACAAAAAAAAGAATCTATTCTTATTTCAATCAAACACTAGCAGTACTTGTAACCAAAAATTCCCTTATGGACATCCATTGATTATTTAAAATGTTTTGAGACGTCTACAATAGTGTTTGATGTCTTTAAAGACTAAAGATAGGGATGTCAATATTTGACACGACCTGAAAATCCGATCCGAACCCAACCCTGAATTTTCAGGATTGGGTTGATTTGAACCCGAACCCGAAGAGATGAAGAGGATTAAGAAAATAGACAAATGAATGCATCGAAGTGGGAGAGAAAAGATAGAAATGATAAATTCTAGAAAGAATAGAATCTCCAGAGGAGGTGGCACTAAGAAAACTCTGATGGTAAATCATTTCACCATTAATTTCGACGATTCATTATAAGACAACAATTATTTATAAAAAAGTTAAAATCATATCATAAATTGATCAAGTTCAGTTCAAGACCGAGCAATTGACTTGATCATCCCGCTGTACATTGAACCTCACTTTAACATACAAATCTAAAACTTCGTTTGGAATAGTTTTTTTACTGCTTTATAAAATAGAGTTTTAGTATTTTATAATAAAGTTCTATTTTAGAAAGCAATATAAAAGCTATCCCAAATGAAGCGTAAATTTTCCAGCAATGCCCTCAAATGGTATGTGCTGGACCTGCTATTATAAATCACAAGCATAGATGACATTAACACACGAGTAATTCGAGTGTTATGGTCATGCTGGCTGTTGAATTTAAATGTCTGTGAACTATCTTAGTTTTTAGAATAAGAAATTCTGAGATTACATGAAAGAAATAAGGACTGGAGTGGTCCATTGACCCTTTTACAAAGGATTAAAATGATTTCCGATTATTTAGAAGCCACATTTAAGCTCTTAGACTATAAAATAAGGGTCTAAATGATCCCACATGACTTATTTGGTCCCGGTTTATAAATTTATTTAGTCGGGGTTGTTTTGGCCCTTTAACAAAGTTAGGTGACCAATTCAATCCTTTTCTCTTACACAAAATGAGCTTTAGAGAACTGCGTCAATTGCACTCTACATCTGATCCACTATTTAGATGCTAGGGTTGAGGTTTGAGTGAAATAGTATTAGCTATATATAAAGCTACATAAATATACAAGATTATAAAAAGTTATGTCGCCTAATGCTATATGTTATTTTTTGTGTGGAATCTGGAAGTGTCGATTAATTAGGTTGTAATGTTTTACTTAGACCTTAATTATATTGATTGAGCTCGTTGGGGGGTGTTGCAGGGGGGCCTCCCCTTACTTGGATTCGAGGGCCTTGCCCCCGGGAAATTTTTATTTTTCTAAAAATCATACAACATTGCAGTTTTGAATATATACTCTAACGTTGCGGTGTTGTACTGCTTGGAGACAGAAAAAAAAAAGCGATGATCCAAATCCTGGCGCTGCTGGAGATAGAAAGTGGAGTGCTACTTGTTAGTTTGTGTGAAATATGACTGTGCCGATCAATCAGATCGTAATGTTGCCTCGAAACTCAAGTCAATTTCTCGCGCTCACTGGGATTACCGCCCTTGCATGGTTTCAACTTTCAAGTACTATGCACCATGAATTTTTTTTTTTTTCGTACAACAATAAGGTGTTGTGTACTCGAGCTCCCCTACTCTGTAGAGTTTGCTGGGATAAACAATAGAGAGCGGAGTGCCACGACACTGTATAGTGTTGCAACATAGCTGGTTTGAGTGATGCAACATCTTCAGATGGATCAATATCAGATATTTGAGCGTCGCAACGCTTCGAGGCTGATTGAATAGTTTCCTTTCTCTTTTTTCAAGGGTGACATCTCTGGGTGGTTTATAGAGGATTTTCTCTTTTGTTTAGTATATGTGAACTGTGTACGAGAGAAGAGAAGCAAAGTATCAGTGGCAAAGTAACAGTGAGAGAAAAGCGAGATTTATACTTATTTCTCCCTATTTTGATAGTGGATTTCTTCGTGTGATGTGGCTCAATGGGTTTTTTATGATTTCGCTGTTTTCCACGTAAAATCTTGGATGTCCCTACCTTCTGCTGCATTTCTATTTTCTTGTTGGTTTCATTTTGTTGTTTATTTTCACATCCCGAACACTACGGCTCTCCAAGCCCGAGCCCCATAGCACTACAAGTCGGAATAGGTAGTTTTCTTTCTCATTTTTAATGTTTAACCTAAATGATTGTCTCCTTTGAGGTGTTTTATGTGTGTCTCTCTGTCAGGTCCATGCAGAACGGTGAGTGAAGAGTGAAGAGAGACAAAGAAAAATTATGAGAGAAAGAGATACGTAGAATTTCTCCTATTTTCTTGGTGTGGTTGCCTCCATAGTTTTTTCCTGATTTCGGATTTTTTTTTTTCAAGTTAAATCTTGATGTTCATTTTCTATTGTATTTTTTCTTTCTTATTTGTTTCGTTGTGTGGTTTTATTCCCAATACTATATAACTATGAATTAAGCTTTGAAGTCATTTATTTAGTTGTTATCCTCATAAAAGTTCAATCTCTTATCCTCATTGAAGGAATTCACTGACTTAGCTGGAGGAAGTCATCAACTTGATTAGAAAAGACTATCAATTTTAACTACAGCTACTTGCTAACTTAGCTGGAGGAATTCCGCACCATGGTTATATGAAGTTGCCAATTTTTTTTGTGAAAAATTGTCTTACTTAGACTTTGTTTGGGATATCTTTCTTAGTGCTTTCTGAAATGACTTTTTATTATAAAAATTTCTAATTAATTCAAAAAAATTTACCCTAAAAAGCTGATTTATAAAATAGTAAGAAAACTATTTATTATAACAAGTTTTCGTGAGCTTGAATCTGATTGACTCGGCTTGCATCAGGCATTTAAAATATTTGGTTGTACACTAGCAATTAAATTATAATAATTATTATTCATATGACGCAAACAATCGGACTTTTATATGGTGCAATTAGCCAAATCATAATCACAAAATAAATATATTAGGATATTCCCGCTCATTGTAACGAGGGTTTTGATCATTTGGCGGAAAATTTAGGTTCACCTCTTGTTGAAGTTCATATTTCTGTTTTATCAAAAGATGTTTTGATTGCTCATTTAACTGGTAATACGAGGGATTTGGAAGTTGGGCATGGTGACTTCGGAAGGGGCATGGTGACTGGTTATATGTTGATCATTATGTAGCCATTGGGGAGAATTTTATTGAGAAAGCCTTGCATAGTAGTGAGAACTTGGATCTTAGTATTTGTCAAATTGCTGATGTGGCTCTTATGCAAAGAAAAATAAGCATAAACAGGTTGAGGAAATCAAAGAAGAAATGATCACTTCATTTGGTTTGGGGTGGCTTTTGGTTTTATTTTTTCCTTTGTTGTTGGTTGCGGCCTGCTTTAGTGTTTATGTTTATATTGGGTTGGTGGTATTTCTTCTTATTTTCTGGACAATGATGAAGAGGCTTTTGTGCGCTACCTCCTTCCCTTGCATGATGACAACCTTGGTGGTCTTTCATCCTTGCAATTTGGTGTGACTTTTGTTGGGGTTTGTGTTGTGTTTTGTTTAGGCTCCTGATGTGTTGCCTCTAATGGAAGGTCCTTGCTTGGTCTGGGAGTGGGTGCACGAGGCCTCATACCTAAGTCTGGAGGGCACTCGCCCTTCTTCTGACTATGATTTTCTCATTTCCGCATTCTCCATTTCTGATCATATCTCTTATTGGAGGTTTTTGACTTTCTAACCCTATTGTTTATGGGGGCCGTGGTTGTATCCTTTTTTAAGTTTAACGAAGTCTTATTTATGTTTTTTAAAAAAATTATGAAATAAAATTTGCATAGTTAGGATCAATTACTTCACAAATTCCTTTAAATATTCGATATTCTACAATGCAATAAAGATTAAAGAATGAGAAAATTAAATATCCAATTAAAAAAATAAAGAAAATAATCATGCTTAAATAAGATATAATTAATGTAATCTTAAACGCATTAATCAATTCGATGCGACTAATCGATAGAATTCCGAAAAAATATCCATTAGAATATCTCCTCTAATTAAGAAAAAAGGCTTTCAACTTGAAAATAACAATAATATCCATGGAAACTGATCTCTACATGATCCATCGATCTGGAACCCGATATTCTTCCCTAATTAATTAATTAGATGAAGGTCAGGAGGCAGTTAACCATAATGGGATTAGGAAATTATGGATTTAATCTAAGTATAGATTTTAACAAATTTGTTTAGTCATTAAGTGATTATATTAATTAAGAGAGAATTAATAAGAGATGCATGCATCTGACCTTGCTTAAAATAACGTAATATTGGGTGCATGAAACCAAACTAATTGAGCTCTCTAAGCTAGGATTTGTCTACGGGAAAAAAAAAACTATATTAAAAATATTTTTATTTAAAAAATATCAGAACTATAAGATATTTCAAGATATTTTGTCAAAAAAAAAAAAAAAGTTTATGTTAGAAGTGTGGTAGTGTGCTTGAGAGCTTTTTTTTAGCGCATTACTCTTCACTAACCCTTAAAAATTACACAATACAATAATATTGCTTACAATCTTCTATTTAAAATACGACAATTAATACAAAAAAAAAAAATCTTTATTGTATAATGCGAGGTAATTAAAATATGCTAAAATTAAATAGATATTACATTGATAGAATATTTAATTGTCCTAATTATTCTAAATCATTCATCCATTAAAAAAAATTTCTTGTAAAAGATTGCTCCACTACAAATAATATTTTTTTCTTTTTTTAAAAAAATTTCTTCTACCACTCACCCTATTTTATCTTTCCTATAAGACCTTTTTTTCGGTGATTTACGAATGTATCACTAATTCTTACTTTTATATATATATATATATATATATATATATATATATATATATATATATATATATATATATATATATATATATATATATATATATATATATATATATATATATATATATATATATATGTGTGTGTGTGTACACGCACGCACGTGTGCGTGTGCGTGTACTTTTCTTGCATAAGGGATTGATCCAAGGCTCATTGCCTTCTATATTTTGGTTGCCCTAATACTCCATATAAAGAATATTTATCAACTCCAAATGATAGGATGGTAAGAATGTGACTGCTCAAGTTGATAATACAGTGATTAACAGTAGCCCAAACACCGATGCTTCCTATCTTAATACTTTTCCATGTGATGTAAAGGCTAGCTTGGTAAATCCCCCTTCTTGGGAATTAATTACTGTTAATGAGGCTCCTGAAAATGTTTTAAATTTTGATCGCTATTGATATTTCTAATGTTATTGCCCCTTATGCTAATGTTTCTATTATGGAACAAAAATATTTGAATGAGTTGGATGTTGGTAACAGTGGAGGTAGGGAAGGAACTGATGTGCAAGGGATTAACTTAAATAACTTTGGTGGCTCTAATGGTGATGTTAACATTGTGAACGATGATATTTGCTTGGTTGTGTTTGTGCATAATGCTAATGTGGTGTCCAATGATGGTGTTAATCAACACATGCAAACTCCTTTAGATGTGAGGCATTGTGTTTTTAATTAGGTGGATTTAAATGATCATTCTATGTGCATGGTGAATTCCTCTTTTTCGTCGCCTTTGAGTCCAATGGATATGAATGATAATGATCATCTTATAGATGTTCTTGTTTCTCTTGTTTCCAATGATGCTTTAATTGTTTAGTTGGCTTTTAATTCAAAAAATAATGATGTGGTTCAAGGTGTTTGGTTTGCAAGTTGTGATTCATTTGCTCATGAAAATGTTGGAGAGGAATTTGATGTGCAAGAGGATGATTCTCTGGATATTTATGATTTAAATGCTATTCATATTGCTGATGAAGGATTTTACAAGAAGGCTAGTAAACGTAGAAAGAGAAAATCCAAAAAGAAATAGCTTCTTTTTTTTTTTTGCTTTGTTTGTCCAGTCATTGGGTTGAGCCTTGTTTCTTTGTGGTTTGGTTGTGCTGGTCTTTTCTTGGCTATTGGGGCTGGGTTGTTTGTGCCTATGAGGCTGGATTTTCTATGTGGGTTTTGTCTACTTGATGCCTCTTGGGTATTAATTTGGTGAGTTTGGCTTCTAGTCTGCTTGGGGTTTGGTTGGTGTTGTTGTTTTTCGTGTTTAGTCTTGGGGGGCTGTATGTTCTTTGCTCCTCTGTTTTATCTTGGGTGAACTTGTTTATATCCATCTCTGGGTCGTGTTCTTAGCGGGTTTGGGTATGCTGGTCCTCTTTTTCTTGCAGGTTTTTGGTTCTTGTTTCTTGTAGCTTCATTTCAGGTGGTTGTTCTCCCTCCTGCTATTTCTAGGTGTCATTCAATCTGCTTTTGAAGATCCCTTATTTGGCTATGTTGTCTCTTGGAGTGTTGTTTGTTCTTGTTGCCTTCTTTTTATTTTGCTTATTTCTTGTATTAGATAGAACTATTGGCACGTAAGTTTTTATTCAATGGTTATTTTTGTAGAGAGCTGATAATTCTTTAAGGGCTTGTAATTTCACTTTTAATTAAAACGTAGGCTCCTGTATGGGTTTTATCCGAAAAAAAAAATCAACTCCAAATGACACCTTAAACATCTAATAATAATTTAATAAATACTAACAACCTCCAAACTATTAAGACCAACTCTAGCCAACTAATTCATCTATTATGTCTCTAACTTTGTCGTCTTGAACTCTATTTATGATCCAATATATAACCAAAACTCCATAAAATTTACATCAAAGATTACTACAAAATCTTTTCATAATGTGTCATATATGATTTTAAGAATCTTAGATACAATACTTACTTTTTACGCATTTATACCTCATCTAAACAATAATAATTTTTCCTATAAAATTTGATTGATACAAATTTATCAATTGAATTGGTCTCCTCAGTGAACCATGCAAATCTAAATCGATTGATGACTACATTTACACTATTTTTTATCAAAAATAAAAAAGACATTAAAGAAAAAAGGTTACACCACAAGACCCCGACAAGGCCACATCAGTAGAGTTAAAATCAACGAAAAATCAAATTAAAAAAGGATCCACACGGACTCAGACCGACACCCAGTTGCAAGGGAGCGCCATCCATTGAGAATCTGAAAAAGCAAGGTCACCACGATTGCCCAGCCCTAGCCATTACAGGTGCATGCAGAATAATTGCTTCATCATTGGATCCAAACCAACAAAGGCAGCCGAAATAGTAAAAAACCCAACAATGAGGCCTAATAAATCATTTCTTTTTCGACTTCTGTTAACGATTTCTAATAACAGTATCTAGCGAACCAGTTTCCAAACCATCATCAAAATTTTCCTCCCTTTCAGATAGCCAATCATCGTGTAACCAGTCACATTGCAACCGGACACATTCCTAGCTATGTGGGCTTGTAAGTTAGCATTAGAAATGACTGAAATAGGTACGTTAACCAATGAAGCAACACCATCCCCAAGATAATGAACCACCTCAACCCCACCTGAATTAACACCAGCCACCACCATCAGTTGAAGAGACTGAGATAGCCTTTGAAGACTCCACACCACCATTAAACAATGGAGAATCTACATAATTCACATCGCAAAGAGGAACTATTAAACTCGCACAGCCAGGGTTCATAGACTGAGGGTCCCCTCCCACAATAACTTCACAGGCCTGAGAGCCACCCGAACAATTCACGACAATAGAAATAGGGGCAGCAGGGGAAAAGACTGGACAAACCGAACTGGAAACCACAGCAACAGCAGCATTAACCAAAGTCAAATCATCCATCGAATTAACAGGCAAAGATACAGGCAAAACCGAATCAGAAAAAAGACTTCATCCTCTTCAACAATAGGGTGAGAAGGAGTAGTGGAGGGAGGGCTCATAGCACCCTCAGCATTAGAATTCATGCCCGCATTATCTAAAATGATACCAGCAGCTTCCTTACACTCACTAGAACCATCATAGAAAACATTTTCCTTAACCGAAACAGCAGGATCCTCTGCGAAAGCCACAATAACAACCTTATAGCCAATAGTCCCTAAAATTGAAGTAACCACTGGGTTCGGATCCTCCCCAACCATCACCTCATTAACAGCCAAAGAAGATACACCCAAAGCATGACACTTAACATTCCCAGCCATAATGATATTAGAATTGGACAGAGGAGCTGAAGCACAGTGACCTCTAAGTTGGCTCGGACGCTTACAAGACGCACATAAATCAGGAAACCTCAAATTGCACCTTTTGAATATATCCAGAAACCTCTCACCCGAGCAAAATTTGGGAAGAATAAGTTTTAGTAATGTCTAGCTCCACAACACACGTGCAAGAGATGGGACTACATTTACACTGTTCTTGCAAGTTGAAGACAAATGATCATTAATGATTAGAGAGAAGGATAGTCAATGAAGATTGAAAACGTGAGATTCATTAAGTAGTCGGAGTCATTCTTCAAAGCTAATTCTAATGGCTTTTGACAATCTACAACTCATGTTTTGGCCGTATCCTCCTACCCTTTGTTAAGTTTGACTAAATTGATCACAAAAGGTAAAAAAACATTGAAGAAAAATTAGAGTTGCACCAATATTGATGTTCTTGACAGCGACGCTTTGGCAGCTTACATGAATGGTCAAACAATATCTTAAGAACAATAAGGCCAAAACTTATTAAGATATGTGCCAATTGCATTACCATTTCTAATTCTCTTTCCGACTTATCAATCAATTACTTCTTTAATTATTATTATTATTCTGCCTAAACAAGTTTTAATCTCTATAATTTGGCTTAATTTGTTCGTCTTTGATGAATTAAATCCTTAATAAGAATATTTTAAAACAAAACAGCAAATAGATGACTTGTTCTCATGTCAATGAAGTAAGAAGTGTTTTGGAAAGTGCATCCCACGTAATAAGTCAATATTTTGCTGTTCTATTAGGAGATAATCTCATTTAATTTTCTCCATCATATTATCTCAGTTTTCAATGTATTTGTAACTATTTTTAATTATAAAAATTTGATTGGAATAATTGAAATTGTAATTAGCTTTAAAATAGAGCTATAGTAAAAGTAGAAGAATAAAAAAAATGAATTTTTTTCCTTTTTAGGCATTGATTTACCCAAATGAAAAGGAAATTCCAAAGGTTTTAATGAACTAATATTTGCTAAACTAATGAAGTAAACTTCAATATGATATTATGTTCAATTCTTTAACAAATCTAACATAAATACTGCTTTGTTCATTTAGTCACAGCTCATTAAAAGCTTGTTAGTATATAAAAATTCCTCCTTTTATTGAAATGCTTATTTAGATCTGTGAATTAGTCAAGCAATAGCAGGCTGATTTAAAAAAAAAAAAATGGAACATAAAATATGAATCAAGCACTGATTTAAAAATAATAATAATAATCAAATTTAAGAAAAGTCCGTTCATTTTATTCAACTGATTTATACCTAACTGCTCCCAAATTGTAAGAAGTATCATCACTAAAAAATTTAGATATAATTATAAATTTTTTAAATTTTAACTAAGTATTAAACTTTAGTTTTTTTTCTTTAATTTGAAATACTCCGACTAATGACAACACTTTATAGTTACACTTTGATCATATCATCAATTTTTTTTTTTAAATTCTATGACTATATATTGTTTATGTGATAAAAAATTAAAGAACCAACTATAAAAGAACATTCAATCAAGCAAAATCTAACTATATTTTATTTAGCACAAACACCCTTTATATAAGAAATTTTCAAAGAACATAAAATATGTAAAAGTGAGAAGAATTCACAAAAACATCAAAGAACATCTTAGGCTTCGTTTGAGACAACTTCTTTATTGTTTTCTAAAACGGATTTCTAGTACAAAATTTTTTGAACTAGATTTTTTTTTTTAATTAGAAATCGGCTTTAGAAAACGTTAAAAAAACTGTCCTTTTTAACATAAAGCATCATTTAACTAAGTGAAGACAAGAAACCATAAAGATGCCAAAAAAATAGCATTCATCCTTATATGAAGCATATAAGGTCAAGGCTATCGTAGAGTTTGTCCCTCCCTCCTGATATGTGTTATGCTAGGTTTTCCTTCTCGATTGGAGTTTCCTTCTGTGCTGCCCTGTTCATGGCCTCCAGTGGCTCTTCTCTCCTCAAAGAAGTTTCTTCGCCTTATTCTTTGTGTTGTATGTAATTTTTGGGTTCTATTTTGGTTGTTTTTATCGTCCTCATCATTTTTTTGTCGATGGAGGGAAAACGTCTGGTAGATCCTAACTTTTTGGCTGGCAAATCCTCTTCTAGGTCATTTCGTGATGCATTATTTGGTAGCTCTTCTTTTTTTGCTTTTCCCGGACCTCAAATTCTTATGTCATCGCAGGATGCTCTCTTATGGATTTCGGAAGATAAAATTTTGACGTTAGCGGCTCCTTTTGAGTTTGCTTTGGTCGGCAAATTTCCTTCTTGTAGACCTTCGCTTGAGGCTATTCACAATTTTTTTTTCAAACTCAAGCTTAATGATGAATTTTTAGTTACTTTCTAAATCCTAAGCATGTGTTGATAAAACTTGTTAACGACTTAATTGGATTATTATCGTGTTGTTTTTTCACCGATCATATTTTGTGAACAACTGCTTCATGAAAGTTTTTAATTGGTCTCCTTCATTTGATATTGAGATTGGATCGCCCATTTTCCTATCTGGGTTTCTTTTCCAAACCTGAGACCCCATCTTTTTTCTCCTAAGATTCTTCATGGGCAGGGTTCCATGTTTGTTAGTCCTCTTAAAATTGATCATGCAACATCCTCTAGCTCTAGGCCTTCAGTTACTCGCGTCCTAGTAGAATTGGATATTACCAAAAGATTTCCAGATAAGGTGTGGGTTGGTTGAGATAACTTGGGTTATATTCAATCGGTGGTTATGGAGGCATTTTCCTCTTATTGTTCTCATTGTAAGTTTTTGGGACACTCGAAATTAAAATGCCATATCTTTCACCCCCATTTGGCTAAAGCCCTTACTATTTCGAATAGGGTGGATGAAATAATTCCTATATATAGTTTCTGATTCACCTATTACTGATGCTAATGGTCATCGGCGTGTTAGAGCATTTGGTGGTGCCTGATCTGAAAGTTGTCGATGTTCCTGTGTTTCCTGTGGTAGCTGTGGATGTTGTGGACCCTCCTATGGATGTTCTACAGGGGGTTCTTGTTCCTGCGGGTTGCTCCCTAGTTGTTTCACCTACTATTGTTGAGAATGGTTTAATCTCTAGTGATAATTAGTTGGAGGCGTTGTTGGGTCATTGTGAAGCTAATAAGGTGATGACTGTTAGATCCTCTGAGTTGGGTATTACATCTGAAACTTCTCTTTTAATTGTTTTGGATATGTCATTGGGTGCGCTTGAGCCTGCTCAATTTTTTCATGTACCGATCTCTCTAATTTCAAATGATGCATTGAAACCTCATGTGGCTAGCAAGTTGATAGACTCCTCTATTGATCATTCTGATTAGATGGATGCATCCTCTAAGTGTGGGGGAGGGTGGGGGATATTTTGGATGATACTCCTGATGAATTTCATGAATTATATAGTTTGCATGCATGTTGTTGATAAAGCTATATCCCTTAGTACTAGCAGGCACCGCAGAAGAAAATCAAAATAAAAATGTTTTAGGTTTCTCTCTGGTTGGGTGCTGCCATTCACGATTGGTGTTGGGCATTGGTTTCCCTTTTTGGTTAATTGTTTAGTGTTTTAGTTGGCTTTTGTTGGCATGGATTGTGGTACGGGGAGTTTATATGGCCCGGGCAATGATGAGGTGGTTTTCTGCTCTATATCCTAATAGCTTGGCTTGTTGGCAACCACTCGAGGCATAAAATTGTAGTATGCTTGGGGGCCTTTGTTTGGGATGTGAGGCTTTGCTTGCCAAATTTGTGACTTCATCTGTGTGGCATGATGTTTGTTCCTCTTATGGATGGCCCCTTCCTACATTTTGGGTGGTTGCAGAAAGTTTGCCATTAACTGAGCCCGGCTGGCTTTTATTCTAATGGCTTCGTATATGTCTATTGGTTCAACATGATTTTTTTGGCTTGTATGTGTTGCTTGGTACGTTGTTGGATTTACTTGTATCTTTCCTTTAATGTTGGAATAAAATCTACTTTTGTTTTTAAAAAAAATGAAGCATATAAGGTCAAATTAAGCATTTACATAGCCATAAAAGATGTAAAATATTCTGAAAAATTAATAACAAAATAAATTTGCTTAAATTATAAATTTAAAGCATTTCTCAAAATATTATTTCCCTCTGTCGTTCTATTTGTCTTTCTTGCTAGAAGAAGTTGAATACACAATACATCTAATTAGGATATTAAACTTTTTCATCTCTAGCAAGTTCTCTCTTTCTCTCTTAGATCTAGAAAATCAAGATTTTCGTAGGCACTGATTTTGCAACATAGCATTTCTCTTAAAAATTAGATAAAATCCCTAAGTTTTATAGTCTTCTTTATTAATAAATTAATTAAAATATTTCTATTTTTATTAAAATGTCTTTTCTTAACTCTCTCTCTCTCTCTCTCTCTCTCTCTCTCTCTCTCTCTCTCTCTCTCTCTCTCTCTCTCTCTCTCTCTCTCTCTCTCTCTCTATATATATATATATATATATATATATATATATATATATATATATATATATATATATATATATCATTTGACACTTTGGAAACATCTTCACATGATGTAAGTTATATGTGATGAATTTATGTCCAATAAGTATTGGTTGAAATTATAAATATCTTTTAAAATGGCTCATCCTCAGATTTCAATAGAACTAAAAAAGATAAATTATGTGAGGATAATGCATTACAAATTCAATTAGAATTGACTTAAAATTAATGAATTAGTGCAATTTAAACTTTCATATATAATGCTAATTTAAAATAAATCAAATGAGTTATATGCGCATCCTAATATAATTTGTATCGGGATAACAGGTTGCTATTACATATGTCATAAATTGGAAGTATGTTGAAGTCATATATAGTTAAGATTATTCAAAGTAATCATTAAATAAAAAAATAGTTCTTATTGTTAGATAACTTCTTTTTTTTATTTATAAAACTCACGGCGGGGTCTACACATTAATAATGATAAAAATTACATGTTCTTAGAGGATCAGAAGCTCGCTAAAAGAACATCATTTGAAATAAAACCTAAGAGATTTAAACCCTACCTAATACAGAGAAATAAAAAACAAAGCAAACAAAAAGATAAAGCTTAAAAGCAATTAAAGAAATAGCAACAACACCATCGCCGACATTGATCCATTACAACACGCCAACAAACGGTCACACAGAGCAACCCAAGTGACCCGGTATCTAATCCAAGTAAAGGAAAGAAACAACAGGTAAACAACAAGAAGCAAAAAAAAAGAAGAGGATAGGAGAGCTAGCATCACCTCCCCTACAACCATCTCCAAAACCCAACAAAACAGACCAACATCACCCAAAATCAAGATATAGCACAAAGGCTAACCGAGCCAACACACACAAGGATGCAAAACCCAGCCAAAAATGAAACAACCATCAACAAAATGCACCAGCTAAGCATAAATAAACCCACACAAAAAAAAAAAAAAACAACAAAATAAGTGTTACTTTGTAAATTTTCTCTTATGACGTTTACTGTCATGAGAGAGAGTTTTCTCAACAACCTGACATGCAATTAACTCACAAATCCTGAAAATACTCATCCTGCTCATCGCTTAAATCATCACCCACCTCCGAAGGCGATGAAGGAGATCCATCATTCCAACCCGATTGCCGGAGACAAGTAACCTCCAAATTAGAAACAAATTGAACATTCAAACTGTTAGGGGACAAAACAACTATAGACACCTCAACAAAAGACTCATCCTGCTCATTGAAATTGTTAGATAACTTACTTTGATATCGAAAATTTCTTTAATTTGATTAAAATTATAATTTTATGATTCTTTTAATAATTGTTAAATTGAATGAAAATTAATAAAAGAATATATGATTTGTAAATATTTATTTAGAAAAACCCTATAAAGATGAAAATTTCAGTTGAGGCTATTTATTTGAGTTATACAATTAATTAATTAAAATTATTAGCAATTTCTCAAAACTGAGTTGTCTAAACCTTTGCTCGATAAAATGTTAATTAAGCCATATTATTTAATAAAAATATGCATAAAATAATTAAATTATGATTTAATTTATTTCTAAAAAATGAATTATATATTTGCATAACTAAATTATAATTTACATAAAAATCTTTACATATTTATTGCCAGTGCAACTTCCAATCATCAGCAGATCATCTAAGTATATGAACAAGACTTGAAGGAGTGGATTGCCAATAACAGGAGAATGACAGCTTAATTTGTCCATAAAAATTTCTTAATTGTCCTTCTAAATATCTTCTGTCATTTATCAAGAATGACTAATTAATTAATGGCCACTATAATTATGGGTCAAAGTTATGCACTAAGATTAACTACAATATTTAATAAGGTTTCAATAATGTTAAAATTAAGAAAATCTCCTTAAACTGACATCAAACTTTTATTTCTATTTATTTAAATTTAATAGATTATGTAATAGTTTAAAAATATTTATTTATCTCAGATACATTAAATAATTAAAATTTTCTCTCATTCAAATAATCTTACTATTAATCATTAAAATATTCATAATTATTTAATTAGTAATATATATGACAAATACGTTTTCACGTAGAAATATATTTGAGAAAATTGGTGACCATTATACAAATATAATGAAGACCGCTCTTACAATAATGTTTTGTTTGAGACGACTTTCTTATTAGTAATTTTTAGTATAAAAAATCTGTAATTCAAAGGGTGAAGTAATGCTAGTTTATAATACTTAATTACGTTGCATGCCCTAGTTTAAATGATCACATTAGTGCATGAGTGATACTTTCGATCTTGCAGGGGATGAAACAAAACAAGTGGTTCTGAAGCTCTGCGACCTGGTTTTTAAGAGGGTTCATCTTCTTCTCGTTCATTTTTAGATGTCCTTGCGGGCTCGTCTTTTGTATCTGATTTTTCGAAGCTTAGGGTTTCCTTATTTCATGGTTTACATTCTCTTTGGATTTCGGAACAAGAGGTTTCTGCTTTAGCTGCTCCTTTCCAATTTTTTCTAGTCGGATTCTTAATTCGCCTCAAAACGCCATCCTTGGACTCTATCCGATGATTTTTCTTTAATCTGAAATTGAATGGGGAATTCTCGGTAGCTTTGCTGGACCCGATGCATATCCTCATCAATCTGAAAAATGACCTTGATTATTGTCGGGTTTTCTGCCATGGATCATACTTAGTTTATAATTATTACATGAAACTTACCAAGTGGCCGGTTGCCCCTTGTGGATATCGCTGTCGAGTCGCCAATTGTCTCCATTTGGGTTTCTTTCCCTCATCTATGCCCCCATCTTTTTGCTCCCCGCATTCTTCATGGGATGGGTTTGATCTTTGGCAACCCCTAAAAATTTACTCGATCTGCTACCTCCATTGGCTCCAGGCCTTCCCTTACTCGTGTATTGGTAGAGTTAGATGTTACTAAATTCTATCCCGATAAGGTCTGGTTAGGCTCTGAGAAGTTTGGCAAATGTCCAGCAAGTGGTTTTGGAGGATTTCCCTTCTTTTTGTTCTTCTTGCAAGAGAATTGGGCATTCCTTTGGTAATTGTCATCATGTGGCTGATAATGCGATTTCGGGTATGGTTTATAACAAGGAATTGGTTATTCCTGAACTAGTTATTTCCTCTTCTCCCAATGAGTCTGATCAGTTTATTTCTACTAAATCTCCTTATTCTGCTTATGCTCTGTGTGTGCTTCCTGTGGCGCAATTGATTAATGAGGATCCTATTTTGCCTTCGGTGGAGGTTGCGGGTATTGTGCAGGTGCCTGCTTCTTTAGATAATCTCAATGTGATTGTTGAGTCTGTGGAATTTATGGATACTGACTGTGATGTTGTTCCATTACCTGTGGTCGATTTAGGTTCTTTTGATGAGGTTGCTGCTTTCTCTATTGTGTTGGTTTTTGGGGTGTGGTGGCTAGGATCTTGCCTATTGTGTAGGGCTATCGGGGTTGTTCTAGTGAAGGTGGTCGTTTGGGTTGTGTTATTAATTCCAGTCCCGGTTTATCCAACTTGCGTGCTATGTCTGCATGCCCCGTCCTGTTTGCTTGGTAATGTTGGGACTGGTGTGGCGGTGGAGATTTTGTATTCGTCTCTAAACCCTAATGAATTTTCTCTTGACAAAGCAGATGAATCTGGTGTTGGCTTGGCGAGTGTGAATTCTGCATGTTCCTATTGACCAAGTTACTGGCCATTTTGTTGAGGTCTCGGTTAAATAACTATCTCCGAAGGCTTTGGTTGCTCATGTGGGTGACTATTTGAGGGAGACTATTATGATGCAAATCGATTGGCTTCAATGCTCGTCTGATTCCACTTCGGAGGCTAGTGGGGATGATGAACCTGGTGATAATTGTGCTTTGCATAAAGGCCGTCATGTTGTTTCTTTATCCTCTCGTGGGAAGGGTAAACGTGATCAGAAATAATTGTGAATGGTGGCTGCTGCGTTGGTTGTTTTCGTTTCCCCGTTTATGAGGGTCCTTGTTGCCTTTTATGTTGGCTTTGAGGAATTTGCTAACGGTTTCTGGGCTATGATGTGGCTCGGGCTCATCACTCCTAATCCATGGCTAGCTGGCAACGTTAGGTGGTGATTCTTATTAGCAGTGGTTGCAGTTAGTTGGCTTTTGGTGAAATTTTGCTCTTTCACTCCTCTGGATGATGTGTGCTCGGATTTGGAGTGGTTTGTAGTATGTGCCAATGCTGAACCTGACGGCCGTTGTGCTTTCTTCCCCCTTTTTTTTTTTGTGCTTTCTTCCCCTTGTTTGAGTTTGAGTTTTGTTTCTTGTTTTGGCTGTCTTGGGTTTGTGGCTAAACTATTTTGGCCTAAGTTGTAACTTTTTTGTCTCTTTGGAATAAAATTTTCTTTAAAAAAAAAACTTAATTACGTTAGATATATAATTTAAGGGTAATATTTGACGCATTCTATGCAATATTTTTTTAAATTAAAATATGATATATATATATATATATATATATATATATATATATATATATATATATATATATATATATATATATATATATATATATATATATCATGGAAATTAAATGAATTCATTTGCCAAAAGAGCATTTCCAATGAGCTACATTGACAAATAATTATGGAGAGAATTTGAGAAAGGATTTCTAATTAGCATAGTTTTTTAATTAAAAATTATTTTGTAATGAATTTAAAACATTTGAAATAATAAAATTTATCTCAAATTAAATTTAATACAACAACAACATCATCATCATCAAACCTTTGTCCTACTACGTATGGTCAACTACATGAATCCTTTTTCACCATTATATCTTGTTAAAAGTCCAATTATCATTTAAATCTAATAAAAAGATAATTTTTAATATTTTCTAACCAATACTTTTAAGTTCTATCTTTATCTTTCTTAATATAAGTCAAATCTAATCCATCAACTTTCCTAATCGGGTCATCGAAAGGCCTCTGTCAAATTAAAAAAAAAAATTATAATTTAATCCAAACAAATTACTGTCATCTTAACCTTTTTTATCTTTTCAACTGTGGAAATCATTATTTGTAGGCTAATCATATTCTGATATAATTATAAATTTTAAAATATATTTCAATATTTGAATATGACACATAACAGAATTTGATTTAACATTACAATTACTTTATTCAATACCTGTTTTTTTATTTATTTCATTTAAATTTAAATTCAAAACAAAATCATTATACATTGATATTTTTATTTAATTCTTAACTATAAGTCTATAATATCATATCTATTAAATTTTCAGTTTTAAATTTAACTTTAAGTATATTTAATACATACATATTTAGTTATGCAATCTTAAACTTCCTTACTCGTTGTAACAAATTAGATGATCGATATATGATTATTACTTCAAATTAAAATATTTAATATTTTAATTTAAAATAATTTGCTCAAGCAATACAATCATATTAATCAAAGCCTAAGACTTCATAGCATAGCTAGTAAAACTTTAATTTTATTATTTTTATCATTTTTTTGCATTAATAATATATTAAAATTTCAAATAATGATAAAGCTGTGCATATGAAAAATCTTTTTTTTAAGAGAGTGATGAGCGATAAATCTTAAAATATATTTCTCAAATTTATGATATTAAAAAAAATATTCTTCCAAAATCAATGAGTCACGGATATTTTTATGAATTTATTAAGTATAAAAAATATGAGAACATGTAATTATAAAGAATAATATTATTCTAAAATTATAAATTAAAATAACATTTTTTTTATTTATCCTCAATCATTTATAAAAAAAAAGTAATAAAAAAAAGATTTTTCTATTTTGATTCTCAACCTCCTTAAAAAAACATCACATCTCTAATGATATTTATATAAAGATAATATTTAAGATATATTAAATCATACAGTCTATTGATATTTTGAGCTATGAACGGGAAACTATATAAAAAAACTGATGGTTAGGTACGGACTCTTCAAAAACCAGACAAACAACGCAGTCGGCAGATACTTCCTTATTTTGTTTTATCTCAGCAAGCCCATAAACAATCTTAAGAACCCCTCGCCACGATCTTTGCCACCCTCTCTTAATTCTCCTCTCCTTCCTTTCTTTATTCCCCACCTAAAAATCTTCTCGTAGAAAAACTTCCAATTTTCTGCTAATCCTTCTCCACCCTACTCTTAATCCTCAGTTAATCATTTTGTTAAACTCTTTGAAACTGATTTCATGTTTAAAGTAATATAGGATAAGTCTACTAATCCCAATGTTTAATCATATCTCCGTAGACCTGCAATGAGCTGATGATCAACTAATATACTATTTGCCTATGGCCGAGTGAAGTCAATCTCCCTTTGCAAAAAACATTCTTCTCAGCTATTTAATGATCTTCTCTCTCGCTCTCTCTCTCTATATATATATATAAAGATAAGTAGTTCTTAGCCTTGAACAGTAGTGTTCAGGCTAGCTAAACTACTTGCAGAGAGAATAATTTCATCAAATGGAGAGCGTTGGAGTTGTTCCTGAGGTTTACTGGAACTCGTTCGAAGAACCAGTTCAGTATGATCAGGAAACAAATACCATGGCTCAATTGCTCGAAGGTCAAATCTTTGGTTATGATCAGGTTCGAGAGCAGCAGAGCTCGAGTCTTATGTCCATGCTATGGCCTTATAATGAAGCAAGTCCCTATTGTTACTTGACTGATCCAAATGCAAATTACGAGGGAATAAATTATCATGCCATGGAGGATGAGCAATTTGCTTCTTCCTTTTTTCAGATTGATACTGCAGGGAACCCATTTGAAGGGTTCATTAGCCCAAATGAAGTAAATAGTGATGAATCAACAGACTGTAATGCTGCTAATGAACTAGAATTGCAGAACTGGACAAAGATTAATCAAGTTGAGGTTCCAGCTGAGAGGCTCCAGAAAAAGGCTCGTGTAAGTATAAAAAATTTAAGGTTTAGGGTTGGCTTAGCACAATCATTAAATGAAACAATTAATTTTTTTTATCTGATTTCAGGTTCAGAAGGCTACGAAGAATTCGAGATCGAAGAAGAAGCAGAAGGGCAGCAGAGGAGGAAGCGATGAAGAAGAGAGCAATGCTGGTATAAATGTGCAGAGTACCAGTAGCTACAGTTCGGAGGAGGATTACTTGAATGCTTCTCAAGATATTACTGAAGGAGGGAGTGTGAGCTCCAGCTCAAAAGGTTCCTCTGCCTTAAATCTTAATGGGAAGGTGAGAGCTGGAAGGGGAGCAGCTACTGATCCACAAAGCCTCTACGCAAGGGTTAGTTCTATTGATCGAATCACCTCAACATTATTATTATATATAAAAAATCTTCCATATTAGAAAGAATACTCTTTGCTTATACAGAAGAGAAGAGAGAGGATCAACGAAAGACTCAGAATACTACAGAACTTAGTACCAAATGGAACCAAAGTAAGTATTGAAGCAACAGTTCCTGTTTCCTTTCATGCTACAAAAATTTAATTTGGATTGATTGCTGAAGATTTTTCATTGCAGGTTGACATCAGTACAATGCTGGACGAAGCAGTACAGTATGTGAAGTTCTTGCAGCTCCAAATTAAGGTAGGTATCATAAGTTAGATAAACTTTAAAACTTTCAGAATTTGATCCAAATAAACTTTTACTGATAAAAAATAATTTGTTTTTAATTTATTTCATCTGCAGCTTCTGAGCTCTGATGAGCTGTGGATGTATGCTCCTCTTGCCTATAATGGAATGAACCTCGGGCTTGATCTGATGATTCCTACAAACAAATTATAACAGTGAAGCAATAACTGAAGTGATTCTGGAGTTGTGATGTAATAACTCTTCTATTCTTTTATTTCAAAGAAAATGCCATTACTGGCCTTCGATTGGATTATATATACTTCTTTAGATTAGCATATAATATAAATGATGATTAAGCTTAATAATATGATTAGACTGTTCCCAATGACTTGAGCACTTACTGAAGTTTTCATTGAATGTGGCGTAATCTTCCATCGATATTAGTGTGTGCAGAATCGTGAGAAAAGGAATTATATACACGTGTCTATCTATTATGCGAATTTTAATTATAATTAATTTTTAATTATTGAATTTAGTTTAAGATAAGATTAATCATGATTAATCTATGAATTTTTTTTATTTTTCTTATCTTAAAATAAATTTAATAAATATAAAATTTATTATAATTAAATTTGAATCAGGATATCCTGATTAAATTCTAAATGAAAATATCTTGATCTAAATTTTTTGTTTTATATAATTTTAGCCTAAAAATGGTAGCAACATATATATATTTTTTTCTTATAAACTTGAGTGAATTAGTAGAAATTTGATATATTTGGAGTTTGATCGAAGAAAATTGACAAAAAATAATAAGAATTTTACGAACATAATTAGTTAGCAACACAATACCAAATTGCAAGAATTGGGGAGAAGAATTTGGGTACATTTGAACAAATCAACTTTAGATTTGAAAGATAGAAGGAACACATTGTAAATAGGAAATTTATTTTTTATTGTTAAATATAAATAAATATTGTTTAGGGAGTTTTAAGAGAGTGTTGATCTTAAAATCAACATTTATTTATTTCAATCTATAAACTAAATTATGGAATAACTACTATAGTGGGGGTCGTAATTTTATGGAGAATATTCAAATTAAAAATTTTGATAGAAATTCTATAAGAAATAACTATCCTTGTAAGTAATAATTGTTGTTGTTTTTTTTTTTTTAAAGATTTTTATTGATAAGCCTTTGTCATGTACACAAGACTCTTGGCAGAAGAAATTAAACCTTAATATAAAATAAATAGTGATGATCAATTTCTCATAACCATTTCTATAAAAATTCTCTTATCTAATGTTTGTATATATATATTCTTCACTATTGATTAAAATTTAGGATAAGATAGGTGCCTTAATTTATTTCATTTTAAATGCTCTCAGTATTTTTTAGATTTAAGATTTCATTTGAGACAGTTTTATTATTGCTTTCTAAAAATATTTTTTAGTAAAATTTTTTTTTTAAAAATAATAGCGGTTTATAAACTTCTACTAAGATATTATGTCGTTGATGTCTGATTTTGATAATGATATTTTCAATATAAATTTTACAAGATATCTCATATTGCAAAAATTACTATGTATGAGAAAAGTTATAGACCAACATCACATCTTCTAACTATAAATTATTTTGGATGTTGATTACCTTGAGCAGTCATAAGAAGCATTTAAGAAGTAGTGCACTTCTCAACCTCTCAAATTAATATTATTTTCATATCATCTCTAATTATATAAAAAAAATGCAAAATTGCCCAAAAATCTTTTATATAGTGAGCTCTTATTATATCTAGCATATCGAATAATCACATAAAAATATTGAACATGTGTCTATGGTGACTCTAGTTAAAATGATAGAAGTAATCTTTTTTTCTAAATAAAATTATTTTGATTAATCGGATTGGGCTTGTCAAAGAAAGGATTATTATAAGTAACATACTCTTAGCCCAAAAAAATTATATATGCTATTAATTTAAGCAAGTGGTTCCAATGTGCATGTCTATTAAGTAGAATATGATGAATCCTTATGATTGTCCAATTGCTTTTAATTTATTATTATAATTATAAAAACTTCACTTCTTGAAAATTAACAGTGAAAGAGTGAAGGAGTTTTATGTTTTATCCTTGCATAAAGATTTAGTACAAAACGGATAAAGAAGTAGAGCATTTGTGACACCTAAATTTTTATGTGAAAAAATCATTAGCAAAAAGTCATGTGACCTCACCAAATTGAAATTATTCTTGATACGTCGTAAAAAAAATTATCTTGATCGGGCACAAATCTCAATGCAAAATCAAGTTGGAAACTTCCAAAATTAAAATTGGGACCATCCGAACTCCGATTTCAGCAAACTTATGGTCAAACTGAGCATCTCGGAAATACGAACCCAACGACGCCAAATTCGACTCAATCCGAGCCCAAATGAGTCCAAATCAACAGTCCGAAGAGCTGTTAGAGGGTTTGAACCACAATTTGAGTTACCAAACGGTTCCCAAACATAACGTGCTTATAGCCGAATCTAGCGGCTCGACGAGAAGAATCCAACAAGCTCAAGATTACCGAATTCCGACATCATTAAGGCCTTCAAATGTTTCACAAATGATGCATGATCAAGGGATTCAATATCGACCGTCCATCCAACCACTCCACATTTACCCTTGATCTCTCACCTATTTATGGGTCATGCCACTCCGGAAATCTATAAATAGACCCCTCATTTCTTTTGAGAGGGGATGGAAGCAAGAAGAGAAGAAGAGAAGAGAAGGAAGAAGCTCCTCCTCGACCACCCCCGGAGTTTCGCCGGACCACCGCCGGATCTTCGTCGGACCACCACCTGAGGTCATCACCTCCGCCGGACCATCACTTGACGTCGTTGCTCCGCCGAACCACCACTTGAGGCCCTCACCTCGGACCACCACCTAAGGCCCTCACCTCTACCGAACCACTGTCTGATGCCGTTGCTCCGCCAAACCACCACTTGAGGCCCTCACCTCCGCCGGATGACCGCCTGACGCTGTTGCTCCGCCGGATCATCACTTGAGGCCCTCACCTCCACCGGACCACCGCCTGACGCCATTGCTCCACTGGACCACCACCTAAGGCATGGACTTCTGCCGGACCACCACGTGAGGCCCGGACTTCTGCCGGACCACCACTTGAGGCCGTGTGCTCCACCAGAACATCACTTGAGGCCGAGCTTCCGCCGGACCACTACTTGAGGCCTTGAGCTCCACTATACCACCACCTGACACCAAGACTTCTGTCGGATCACCACCTGACTCTCGGACTTCTGTCAGATCACAACTTGAAGCCCGGACTTCTGCTGGACCATCAGTTGACGCCTGGACTTCTACCAAAGTACTGCCCTATTAGAATGGTCTTTTAGACCCCGATTTCCTGCCTACTACAGTGATTCCGACCTCCATCAACAGACAACGATCTTTTTAACCCCAATCTCCTGCCAACTACGATCTTTCGGACCTCTGTCTCCTGCCGACTACAATCCTTCTGACCTCCATCACCTACTACGATCCTTCTGACCTACATCGCCAAACAATGATCTTTCCGACCTCTGTCTCCTGCCGATTACGATCCTTCCGACCTCTATCACCTACAATGACCCTTCCAATCAAACAAACATGTATATGTTGATTATTGTAACTCCCACCATGTAATGCACTCTATATAACGTACATTTGTAACATCAAGCCAAGGCCTTCTCCCCAAGAAGGGCCTCATGTGTAATCGACTGCAAATACTGGTTGATTCATTCAAACTGGGCCAGGCCCCGTGGTTTTTCCCCCTTTTTAGGGGTTTTCCACGTAAAAATTTGGTGTCTCTTATGAATACTACACCCTCTCACTTATCTGATCGATTGTGTGCTGGATCTTCTTACAATGCTAAGACGTTAAAGTATATATTTATCTACTGCCGCGAATACTCTAGGATGCAACAATTCTATTATATGAGCATTCAATATAAATATTTTCACATCACTAATTTTGATAATGATAAGATTACAAGAGAATAAAGATCAATAAAATAATATCATAGAGTTAAAATAAGAAGAAAGGCATTCAAATGGTTGTGACCAAGTGAAAATGTGCAGTAGTGCTTGTCAAGCTGTGGAGACCCAATAACGACAATTAAATGACGACAATCTAGTGATTGAGGTGGTTAGACGGTCGTAGTAATGTATCAAATGTGGTTCGACGACAATTAATTAATGATAGAGCGGATGAAGTCTAATAACAAAATTGAGTTGTAGTGGTCTTGTGGTGTTGATTCTGGTGAGGCTTCAACGACTGTGGTCGAGCAATGAAAGCCCGACAATGGTGGCCGAGCATCGGTAGTGCCACTATAATGGTTGGGTGATGTTAGTTTGATGAATATGGTCATGTGATGGTGATTCAATAATAGTGATCAGTCTAACAGATGCTATTGAGTAGATAAGGTCTGACACATGGTGGTCAATGGTGGTATATCGATGATGATCTGACGACGATTTTTTAGTAATCATATGTTTATGATTGTTGCAGGCTATAATATTTTTGGCGGTAAAATATAAAAGTTTACATCTTAACGTTGCACGAGTATTCAACGCATAAACAAAGAGAGTAGAAATACCATAATTTTTTACGTGGTGGTCGGGCGGCCGGGCGGAAGTCTGACAAGAGTCCTGCGATGAGAGTCCAACGATGGATAGTGGCCGGGCAATGGTCGAGGAGGAGTTTGGTGGCAAGGGAACTCGTTGTTTTCATAAAGTGGCATATGTTGAGAGTATTTTGAATGAATAACCGATATCAGTTCCCTTCATCATGAATTAATTATTTAGATTGGAATATCTGAATGATATCATAATTCGGTGATCTTGGGTTCGTTGGATTCATCTCGTCGAGCCGCTTGATTTGACTATAAAAATGTCACATTTGAAAATCATTTGGTCGTCCAATTTATGATTTGAACTTTTTAAATGTGTGTCGGGCCTTTGATTTGGACTCATTTGGGCTTGAATTGAGTTGAATTTGGTATCGTTGGGTTCATCTTTTTGAGACGTTCAGTTTTACTATAAGTTTGTTGAAATAGGAGTTCTATGGTCCTGAATTTAATTTTGAAAATTTCCAACTCAAATTTGCCTCAAGATTCGTGCCCAATCAATATATCTTTTTGATGATATATCAATGGTATTTAAGTGAAGCTCCAATATTCTTCAACCTAGAGTCATATAAAGAGTGTGATCTATTTAGAGATTCTTAAGAGCAATGTTTCCAATATATGGAGAAAAACTAGAACACTTCATCGAACGGCCTTTATTTATTTCCATGGACATATAGCATTTCAGTTTATATATATATATAGCATTTCAGTTTCTTTTATGGAATTAAGCAATCTTAGGCTTGTTGTATATGTCTCGTCAAGGCGCTTGATTTGACTATAAGAATGTTAAATTTGGATATAATCTAGTCATTTAATTAGTGTCACAAACTTCCAACTAAACTTCAAGTTCTTGATTTGGACCATTTCTTTTTTTTTTTTTTTTTTTTTTTTGTAATTAGGCTCATCTCATCAAGCCCATCATTTTACCTATAAATTTATTTAGATCAAAGTTTGGATTCTCCGAAATTTAGTTCTAGAAATTTGTAATTCAAGTGTTTATCGAGATTCATGCTTAATCAAGCCAATTTTTGTAAGGATAATATCACTTTTGTTGTTAGAATTGAAGCTCTCATCTCAAATTGTTAGTTCTCACTGTTTTTAATTGTTCAGTTTGTGATTATTTTATTTAATCCTATAAGGATTATCATTAGGGAGATTGGATTTCCTAAGTTCTATCTATTATCTATCGAAAATATCTTTTAAGCGTCAAAACAATTTTCTTTGAAGAAATCATGTCATAAGTTACAATTTTAGATGCAATTCGTTTATTCATCATTTGTTTTTTTTTTTTTTAATATTATTATTATCTTAACTAACCGTTGCCATAGTCTTTGATAAATTTAATGAAATTCCTTTGTGAATATCAAAAAATGCTCCAGCCAAGAAAGATAAAGCTCACACACAACATTGTTTAGCTTGAATGATGGGCGAGTACGGTTAGGAACATACCAACCCGTGCATCACAGGAAAATCAACTATTACATGTAGCAACTCATTTTTTTCCGGCAGTTTTGTAAATTTTTTGCTCGATTTCCCTCGAACGGCCTCTTAAGTGGGGTCCAATCAAGTGTTGGCTAGGAGGTTTATGAGGAGTCAAAGATTAGTCACGCTGCCAAACATCCTTTCGGAGTTACATAACAGCGGGTGACTACCCGTTCAAAAATAAAAATAAAGCATACAATTTAAATCTCTTGCAAAACTTCTGTCCAGCACGTACAGAACTGTCTTAAACATTAATACTTTGGGTATTCCCAGGAAGAATTTCAATTGGCATTCATAAAAGGATAACTAAAACAGATAAATTCTTAGTAGAACTCTATAAATCACATTTTCAATCGCACGAAAACATAACGATTAAAAAACAGTACTAATTCTTAAATAATAGCTACAGCTTCCCCCCAGCAATGATTTTCCCATTCTTTCTTGTATCCTCAGTGTCCGAGCTCAAAGGCAGCAGCTTTGAAGCTATCGGAGAGTCCGGTGCCTGTCTTGAAAGTGAGCTTTTCAGAGGTTGGGTTGTCAAAGTAAACCTCCACGACCGACAGCCAGAGCAGAAGCTCCTTTGTCTTAACTCCGGTCATCTTCTTCAGCTTATACTTCTCCACGAAAGCCGTAACTTCAGGAGCGTAAGACACCGCCCTCTTGATCTCCTTGAAGACGTGATCTTTCTTCTTCTTTTGGATCAGCCAAATGAAGCCGGCCTCGCGGTTATAGCCAAACTCCTCGATATCCTCCAGAGGGAAGAGACCTTTGGGAAGGCAGAGCTCTTCGAGGAGTTGGATGGACTTCTCCTTGCAGAGGTCATGGCCATTGTAAACCTCAGCTCCAGCACGGTGGCTCTCAATAATTTGGGTTGCCATTGATTTGTTCTGCTGTGTAGTATGATCTGGAACACAACAATACTGTGATGATGAGAGAAAATTAAGTTAACTAACAAGAGATTGGTGGCGATGATGGATGGGAGATGAGAATGGACCGGGGATTTTTATAAGGTTAAAAGCTAGCCTTATCAAAGGAAAATGACAGGGATGGATGGATGAGTCAATACTGACGGCCAAAAACTTAAGAACCAGAATAAAATAATACTAAGGAGTGAGTCCAATTTCTCCAACGCGTCCAAGAAGTCGGTGGGCTTCAATTCTCGCGTCCGCGTAAGAGAATCCGTAAGCATGAAAGGAAAACGACTCGTTTGTTGTGTTGAATCTCTGTTCATACGCTATTTACGCTTATTCCAAGTCAAATAATGCCGGCATCTTTAAGAAATCTTTTTATAGTTATATTTTTTTTTTTCTGAAACATGGATAGTGTCGTCTCTCTTTCACACTTAACAGCTTCTCTACGGCGGACGGAGAATTGAAGACCATTGACTTCTTCGAGGCTCAATTGTCTTTTCTTTTGAGGCCGAGTCAAACAATATTAGAATTACTATGCCAACCCAAGCTTCAATAGCAATTTAGCCTACCTTATTTTTGGCCGCCATACCTGACCAATCTATCCATCCCTTATTTCTTTACAAGACTAACTTCTAACCTTATAAAAACCCATCTTACTCTCCATTTATCATCACCACCAATCTCTTGTTAACTAGCTAAATTTTCTTACATCAAGCAAATACTCTTCTATCATCACAGTAGAACTAATCAATGGCATCCCAAACCATTGAGAACTACCGTGCAGGAGCTGAGATCTACAATGGCCACGACCTCTGCAAGGAGAAGTCCATTCAACTCCTCGAAGAGCTCTGCCTTCCCAAAGGTCTCTTACCTCTGGAGGATATCGAAGAGTTTGGCTATAACCGTGAGGCCGGCTTCATTTGGCTGATCCAAAAGAAGAAGAAAGATCATGTCTTCAAGGAGATCAAGAGGGCGGTGTCTTATGCTCCTGAAGTAACGGCTTTCGTGGAGAAGTATAAGCTGAAGAAGATGACCGGAGTTAAGACAAAGGAGCTTCTGCTCTGGCTGTCGGTCGTGGAGGTTTACTTTGACAACCCAACCTCTGAAAAGCTCACTTTCAAGACAGGCACCGGACTCTCCGATAGCTTCAAAGCTGCTGCCTTTGAGCTCGGACACTGAGGATACAAGAAAGAATGGGAAAATCATTGCTGGGGGGAAGCTGTAGCTATTATTTAAGAATTAGTACTGTTTTTTGTTAGGATCCTACACGTGGACGGTTCAGATTTAACACCAAATATGTACCTTCTTTATATTGTACTTTCTTTCTAACGGCTTCACTCAAGCTGTTATATATATTCACACTTGTATTAAGATTTTAATAATAAGAAATCATTACTCTTCTTTTCTATCTTGCTTCGTTTAGCTCTCCTCTCCGTCTCTGGCTGCATCAGGTTTATCAACATGGTATCAGAAGTCTCCGTTTGATCCAACTCCATGACAGACTCTGCAACGCAAACCTCTCTTACTCAGGCGGACTCCACAGATGAGTTCTCCTCTCCCCAAATTCCCTCATCTCTCAAATTCCTAATGAGCAATGTCAAACATATCATCGCTCAACCGCTCACCGCCGGATCTCAACTAGCAGCTGAAGACGTCATTTACTATACGTTGAATGGCCTGCCTAACACCTATCAAGCATTCAAGACGGCAATCCGCACAAATTTACGACCGGTCACACTCGATGAACTTTATACTCTGCTCTGCAGCGAAGAGCTAAATCTCGCTCACGAAACCGCAAAAGATCTCCAGTCTTTACAAATCTCTGGACACTCCACGGCTCTCACCGCCACTCGCGGCCGTGGCCGTGGACGCAACAGCAACAGTCGCAGTAATCCTGACAACCGATCCTCCCAGCCGCACACCCGGAATGGAAAATCCAACCGACCGTCTATCACATGCCAAATCTGCGGCAAATTCGGTCACTCCGCGATTAAGTGCTGGCACCGCCACGACGATCAATACAACACTGATCCACCCACTCCTTGGCACACAAATCACAACACTATTTCCCCCACGCCACCTCTTCTTTTGGTTCCCGCGTCTCAAATCCCCTGTCCACTCAACACACACCAATACACGTCCAACAATGAACACCAGCCCTTTACACCACCACAGCAACCCAATCAAACACCTTCATCTACCGATCCCGGCTTGCTCACCGGCATTCAAATAACACCGGCTAACAACGACCCGATCACCACACAGCAGCCTATCGCTCCCGCGCCACCAAAATCAACTCATCACATGACTACCCGGCTCAAAAGTGGGATATCTACTCCGAAACAGATATTCGACATGCTTCATACTACTAATACTGACGAGCCAACCAACTACACGCAGGCAGTTAAAAATGAACATTGGCGACAAGCAATGTCGCAAGAATTTCAAGCTTTGCAGGAACAGGGAACATGGGAACTAGTACAACCCGCCCCGTCTCAAAACATTCTGGGGTGCAAGTGGACGTTTCACACTAAATACAACTCGGACGGCACTATCGCTCGCTACAAGGCACGCCTCGTCGCCAAAGGCTATGATCAAGAACATGGCATCGACTACACCGAGACGTTCAGCCCTGTAGCCAAGATGCCGACTATCAGGGTCTTAATTCTCATTGCACTTCACCACAATTGGAACATTCATCAGCTAGACGTCTCGAATGCTTTTCTTCACGGCAATCTCTCCGAAACAGTGTACATGCAACAACCTCAAGGATTCAAAGATACTCTCTATCCGAACCATGTATGCAAATTAAAAAAAGCCCTCTACGGATTAAAGCAGTCACCTCGAGAATGGTACTCCACGCTATCCAATCACCTTCTTCAGTACGGTTTCAAGATCAGCAACTCTGATCATTCCTTATTCACATTTAAAGCCGGCAACACACAGCTTTACATCCTCGTCTACGTGGACGACATTCTCCTCACAGGTAACTCTTCCAAAGAAATCTCTAGATTACTCTCTAATCTCCAGTCTACCTTTCAGATGCGTCACCTGGGCAATCTCTCGCAATTCCTCGGCATTCAAACAATCCACACAAAGACCGGCCTGCTTCTACATCAGCAACCATACGCTCGCCGCATCATCGAGCGGGCCGGAATGGCAAACTCCAAACCTGTATCCACACCAACCGTCTGCAAGCACACCATTCGGGACAACTCCAGCATCGAATTCAGTAATCCAAATCTGTACAGACAGCTCATTGGCTCTCTACAATACCTTACACTCACTCGGCCGGACATCCAGTTTGCAGTTCAGCAGCTATCTCAACATATGCAAAGACCGCTCAACGCACACCATGAATCCCTTAAGCGCCTCCTCAGATACATTCATGGTACCTCCAGCACCGGCATCAACCTCAACCGAACAAACCTTACACTCCGAGGCTATGTTGACGCCGATTGGGCCAGCGACACATTAGATCGTAAGTCCACGTCCGGATTCTGCAACTTTCTAGGTGACTCAATCATATCCTGGCAAGTCAAGAAGCAAAATACCATCGCCCGTTCATCAACAGAAGCAGAATACCGAGCTCTCGCAGCAGAAGCTTCAGAAATAATTTGGCTACGTCGACTGTTGGCCGACTTTAACATACCGCAACAGTCGCCGGCGATCATCTATTGCGATAATACATCAGCAATCGCTCTAGCCAACAACCCTATTTTCCACGCCAGAACCAAACATATAGATGTTGATTGTCACTTTATACGCGACTGTATCATCAAAAAGCAGCTCACCATTCATCATATCTGCACTACCGATCAAATCGCCGATCTGTTTACCAAACCGCTCACGTCATCACGGTTTCACAACCTTTCCAGCAAACTCATTTCTACATGGTAGACATCAGTTTGAGGGGGGGTGTTAGGATCCTACACGTGGACGGTTCAGATTTAACACCAAATATGTACCTTCTTTATATTGTACTTTCTTTCTAACGGCTTCACTCAAGCTGTTATATATATTCACACTTGTATTAAGATTTTAATAATAAGAAATCATTACTCTTCTTTTCTATCTTGCTTCGTTTAGCTCTCTTCTCCGTCTCTGGCTGCATCAGGTTTATCAACATTTTTTAATCGTTATGTTTTCGTGCGATTGAAAATGTGATTTATAGAATTCTACTAAGAATTTATCTGTTTTAGTAATCTTTTTATTAATGACTTAATGTAATTGAAATGCTTCCTGGGATAGCCGTTAAAGTTTGATTGGAAGGTAGAGAAGGATCAAGGTTAACAACAGTTAAATCCTCTTCTTATTCACCTCCAATTTTTTCTTCTTCAAATAACAGTCTTATTTCTTCAAAAAAAAAAAAAAAATAACAGACTTAGTTTAAAATGACTTTCTTATTATTCATTAAAGCAGCTTTTTAATACTAAACTTCTTATAAAGAATTGTAAAGCTTTTCAGGATTCCCAACTTTATGCACCATTGAAAGTCTTAAATTTCTTTTGTAACGATTTTTTGTTGCTTTTTAAAACAATTTTTTAGTTAAAAAACAAAATTTTTTATAAAAAAAAAATTGCTTTAAAAAGTAGCCAAAAAATCATCCCAAACAAAACCATACTCGGTTGGATTCTACCTGACCACCTGTATGGAAAGTTAGTTGCATTAGTTAATAAGGCTGCATCAGTGACAGTAATTTCAATGATAAATCTCTTTGATAAGTTTTTTTTTTTTGGGTGGAAGATGCGGATAAAATTTATACTAACAAGATAGGAGAAGAAACAAGAATTCAAAGATGTATGAGACAAGATACGTTTACAAAAAAAAAAAAAAAAATTACAGCATTGGTATAAATATCATGAAAATATTTGAATTGAAAATTTTTGGAATTAAAATTAGAAACTCCATTACTTCAATTTCAGCAAATTTATAGTCAAGCTAATTAATGTCTCAATGAGACGAGCCTAATGTCACCAAAAGTGGCCCAATCTGAGCCTAAATGAGCCCAAATCAAAAACTTGAAAGTATAATTAAAAACTTCAAATATTAATTGGAAGGCTAAATGATCTTTAAAATTGATATGCTTGTAGTTGAATCGAGCAGCTTGACGAAACGAATCCAACTATCCCAAAAGATTGATCAATTCCAATCTCATTTGGGCACTTATATGCTGAATAAAAACTTATTGGTCAAGCGAAAAAATATTGATCATATGATAGTGTGTTTTGATATTCTAGTTCAAATTATTAAAATGCACAAACCTAAAAGCCCTATGTATGGAGCTTCATTCTCTACATGAGGAGGGGCCCAAAGAGCTAAGAGAACTAAAAAAATCTCTAGCATTTTCTAGCTATCATCACCGACGATCACACCAACTATCGCCATCAATGACCACTATAAAAAAAACGCTCATTACACACGTTGAGATCTGCTAGGGCTTTTTCCCTAGCCTTCTCCGGTGATTTCCTGTGGCTGGGGCTCCTCGCCATGGTGGCGACGTCTTTCTCTTTCCTTCAGGGAAGTTCCTATTTCTCTGATTTATTATTTTGGGATTTTGTTGTTTTTGGTTCTGTCCGGTGCTTGTCGGCATGCCGCCAAAGTTATGTGACCCTGATTTTTAAGGGATTTCTTCATCTTCTCGTTCATTTTTGGATGTACTTGCGGGTAAGCAAGATGATCCCATTTTTTCAGAGCTTAGGGTTTCTTCCTTTCGTGGTATTCCCTCTCTTTGGATTTCAGAACAAGAAATCGCTGCGCTGGCCACGCCTTTCCAGTTCTCTCTGGTCGAATTTTTTTGTTCGAATCGTCCTTCTTTGGACTCTATTCGACGGTTTTTCTTCAATCTAAAATTGAATGGTGAATTTTCTGTTACGTTGTTGGACCCGTCTCATATCCTCATTAAGCTCAAAAATGATCTTGATTATTGTCGGGTCTTTTTCCATGGATCTTACTTAGATTATAACTGCTTTATGAAACTCGCCAAATGGCTGCCCTCTGTGGAGATTGGGGTGGAGTCGTCGGTTGTACCAATTTGGGCGTCTTTCCCTCTGTTGCACACCCATCTCTTCTCTCCACACATACTTCATGGCTTAGGTTTAGTCTTTGGAAAGCCCCTTAAAATCGATAATGCTATTGCTATTGGGTCTAGGCCATCTCTTGCTCGTGTGTTAGTGGAAAAAGATGTTTCTAAATTCTATCCCAATCATGTCTGGTTAGGCCCTGAATCTTCTGGGTATGTTCAGCATGTTGTTATGGAGGATTTCCCTTCTTTTTGTTCTTCGTGTAAAAAAATTGGGCATTTTTCGAATAATTGTCATCCTGAGGTTGATTTATCTGTGACGTCTAAGGTTGCTAAGAAGGATTCTATTGTCTCTGATCCAATTCTCCCTTCTTCTAATGTTGAGGTTGTGCAAGTTATTTATGTTGAACCCATTCTTCCAACTTCGACTTTGGGTGCGCAGCCTGTGGTTTAGTTGGTTGATTTGGATACCCCTTAAGCTATTTTAGCGATTGAGAATGTGGGAATTGATGTGGAAAATAATGTGAACCTTTCGGGTGGTAAGGATGATGGTAGTGATGGTGTTGCTGTTTTGTCCCCCGATGCTTTACCCTTTCTCCCTCAAGGTTCCATTTCGAGTACTTTAGATCCCTTTGTGGTCTCCCCTAGAACTTGTCTCAGTGCTGATAATCATGGTGGTGTTGATCACATGTTGTCGGTGGTGTATGCCCGAACTATTTTGGGTGAAATTTCTTTTAAGCCTGTTATTTTGGATTGCCCTCATGAGGTTGCTGCCCTTCCGTCTGAAAATTTGGGTGCGGGGGTTTGTGAGGTGTCTGCTAACTCCAGTTCGCATCCAGTCATGGTCGAATGTTTCGTTAACAACAATTTTGTTGATGTACCTGTTACGTTAATTGATCCTCAAAGTTTAGTGTATCATGTGGGGGACAATTCGGGATTGGATGTTTGTGTGCAATTGGATTGACAACAAGACTCGTCTTATTCTGATTCTGATTCTGTTTCTTTCGAATCGTCTGGAGATTAGGATCCGGGCAATTCTTTTGCCTTGTTGCGAGATAAACCTCTTGTATCTGTTGCCTCTCGTGATAGGGCTCGTGGAAGGGGTAGATGTGGTCGGTGATGGTGTACTTGGTTTTCTTTTTTGGGTGGCCTTTTGGTTGGTTGGACATGGGTTCTTTTCTTTGGGCTGGTTGGGTGATCCTTTTGGTGATGGTGTGTGCACTCGTTTTGGCACTTTCAGTGGGCTTAGGTGCTTTTGGAGATCTCAGGTTTTTTTTTTCGTTGTTTGTTGCTGGGCAATGATGTGGCTGGTGCTCGCTTATCCGTCAGCTTGGCTCGTGGCAACCTTGGTGTTCTTCTCGTTAGGATGGCTGCTTCGTTTTTTTGGTCCATCAATTGGACGGTCCGAGCTTGTCTTATGGGAAGCTGGTAGTCTCGGCCTTCTACTGAGCCCTCGGGGTTGTTTTTCGTTCCTCTTGTTTTTGTATTTGCTTTTTTGATCTTGTAACCACTCTCTTTTATGGAATGAAATGTTTTTTTTTTTTTTGTTATAAAAAAAACGCTCATTTCTGCTGGCCATATTCATCGAAAAAATAAATTTTGGGAGGATTTCGGACAGAAAATTTTTCATGGGTAAAACATCTTTTAGAAGACAAATTCCCACGGAAATTTTCTATTAGAAAATTAAAAAAAAAAAAATTACTTCGCTTAAGGCGTGCTCCAGCAGCCCGGCTACGGGCTCACTCGCCCAGGCAGCCAGGCTTGGCTGCGGCCTCTCGCCCAGCACGTGCACTCGGTCGCTAACAAAAAGGTGTAAAAATTGTCAGTTTGTTTCTTATTTAAAGTAGATTATTAGTTTTTTTTATTCTTTTTTACTTTTTCATAATATTAGTTAAGTTTAACATAGTTAATCAGTTAATAAGATAATTACTTAAATTAATTAATTATTTTTAATTAGTTGATAAAATAATTAGTAAAATTAGATAACTAATTAATTAATTTAATTAATTAGTTAAATTTTAATAACATCTTATTATATTCTATTTAATATGTTTTTCTAAAATCCACCCTAAACCTTAAAATTCTTGCAAAATTTCTTGCGAAAATTTCACCGCAAACTCTGATGGAAAATTTCCATAAGAAAATTAGTGAAGATATTTTAAATCCTATAATAAAATATAAAATATCACTTAAAGATGAAAATGACAATTATAATAACATTTGTTGCGGACTACAATAAACACGGCGATAGAGTTAGAAAATTTTCATCTCAGCATTGTATGGATATCTAGCACACAAACATATGAGAAATGATAACACATGGATTTTTACGTGGCAAATCCTAAAAGGGGAAAAACCACGGGGCCACGCCCAGTTGTAAGAGTTTTACTAGTGTTTTCTTGAAATACAAGAGATTGACTTGTCCTTAAAATTTAGGACGATCAGATTATAATGAATCACTTATGAAATAAAAATCAGTTACAACGTCGGGCTGAGTTCCGGCGACACTTGGAGATCGGGCGGAATTTCGGAGTCGCTCAAATGTTAGGCAGAATTCCGACGACATTTGGGCAGAATTTTGGCGTCACTTGAGCGTTGGGAAGAATTCCGGATTCACTCGGGTGTCGAGCAGAATTCCGGTTGTGGTCGTGGAGGAGTTTCTTCCCTTCAATTATTCTCTTCTTTATCTTTTTGCTTGGGTCCCCCCTAAAGAGAAATGAGTGGTCTATTTATAGATATTCTGAAAGTGGCATGACTTGTAAATAGGTGAGAGATCAGGGGTAAATAGGGAGTGATCGGATGGACGGCCGATATTGAATCCCTTGATTGTGTATCGTACGTCGGACATTTGAAGGTCTTAATAATGTCGGAATTCGGTGATCTTGGGCTCGTTGGATTCGTCTCGTCGAGCCGTTCGATTCGATTATAAGAATGTCATATTTGGAAATCAGTTGGTAACTCAAATTGAGGTTTGATCTTTTCAATAGCGCTTCAGGTGCTTGATTTGGACTCGGATTGAGTCGATTTTGGTGTCGTTGAGTTTGTATTTCGAGACGCTTAGTTTGACTATAAGTTCGCTAAAATCAAATTTCAGGTGATCGCGAAATTTAATTTTTGAAGTTTTCTGCTTGATTTTGCCTCGAGATTCATGCTCAATCAAGATAATTTTTTGATGATATATCAACATTATTTATCACACACACATCATACACATAAGACTCGAACTCAAGACCTCTTGGTTGGTAACCAAAACTCCCAACCAATAGACCAAGACGAGCTACATACTTTGTTGGTTATGCCATGTGATAATGATAGATCTTTTCAATTAAGTTCAGTGTGAGATGGAATAAATTTTGGGTTAAATACAGCCATTATTTGTGAGCACAATATATAGGGCCTTCCAAGAAAATGGAGGGAAAATGAAAGACTTTAAATTTCACAATATATATGTTGAGGACTTTTTTTTTTTTTTTGCTCATAAATGTTCTAACCATTGATGTTTGGCACTCACCTCAATTCATGATTCCCCTTCTTCTAAGGACAACGATTAAGACAATTGCTTCCTAATGGCTAATATTTGTCAACAGTCTAGGCTTGATAAGTTATCAAAAATCTATCTTAATCAGGCATGAATCTCAAGGCAAAATCAAGTTAGAAACTTCCAAAATTAAATCAGGGACCATCCGAACTCTAATTTCAACGAACTTACAGTCGAACAGAACATCTCAAAAATACGAACCCAACAATACCAAATTCAACTCAATCTGAGCACAAATGAATTCAGACCAAAGATCTGAAACGCATTTGAAAAGTTCAAACCATAAATTCAATGACCATACGAACACAATTTCCATCATGTAATACATTTTATATAATGTATATTTGCTACATCAAGCCAAGACCTTCCCTCCAAGGAAATACCTCATTTGTAATCGACTACAAACACTAGTAGATTCATTCAAATTAGGTCAGGCCCGATGATTTTTCCCCCTTCTCAAGGGTTTTCACGTAAAAATAGTGGTATCTCTTATGAAGACTACACCCCTCTATTTTATCTGATTGTATGATGGATCTTCATAAAAAACTAAGACATTAAACTTCATATTTCTCTATCACCGCGAATATTCTAGGACGCAATAAGACTAATATTTATCAATAGTAGAGATCAACAAACAACAAATACTTAGCATCAACCAACCATCACTGATCAATGTTTGATGTTTGGTTTCCAAGTCTCCTCATTATTCTTACTATAAAGATGACAACCAAGTTAATCACCATCAAAAGCATGTAATCAATCTTCCTAAAATCAGCCATCAACCAACATCACCTAACATCCATTGTTATCCAATGCTAGCTTGTTGACATCCAACTCCTACTGCTTCCAATGTCTTCTATCAATGCTCAACATCCTTCCTCAACAAAATCAACCTATGATACCAAAATTTGCTAACCAACATCACATAATGTTTGCAATTGATCGATATTTGCCAAAAAACTAATTCCTAATGTTTGTCATCACACAGCCAATCTACAACACCTAACATTTGGTGATAACCGTAACCCGAAGTCCACAACTGATCAGAGCATCCACCAGTAAAAAACATGTCCATGAACATTGCCCAAATTTTCAAATAAATAACAATACTTGATATATACTAAAAAATGATCGGGCACAAATTTCAAGGCAAAATCAATTTGGAAAAATCAAAAATTAATTGGGAAACCTTTTGAACTCCGATTTTAGTAAACTTATATAGTCAAATTGAACGTCTCAAAAATACGAACCCAATGTCGGACTTCCGTCAGTCTCCGGACTTCTGCCCGTCGCCGGACTTTCGTCGGGAGGGCTTCTACCCGACGTCGAACTTCCGCCCGGCCGAACTTCCGCCCGTCGCTGGACTTTCGTCGTACTTCTACCTGACGCCGAACTTCCACATGTCATATGACTTTTGCCCGTCGCCGAATGTTCGTCAAACTTCTACTCGATGCCAAACTTCCGCCTGTCATCGAGTTTCTACCCAACGCTGGACTTCCTCCCAACTACGGTCCTTCCGACCTTCGTTGCCAAACCACGATCTTTATTATCTCTGTCACCCGCCGACTATGGTCTTTCCAACCTCCGTCGCCAGACAATGTTCTTTCCAACCTGCTTCGTCAGCTTCCGACCAAACGAACATGTTAACAGTGATGTTTCCTATTTCCACCATGTAACACACTCTATAGGATGTATATTTGTTACATCAAGCCAAAGCCTTCCCTTCAATGAAAGGCCTCGTTTTTAATCAACTGCAAATACTAGTGGATTCATTCAATTTGGGTTAGACCTAGTGGTTTTTTCCTTTTTAGGATTTTCCACATAAAAGTCTTAGTGTCACTTGATTAAAAACATAAACTTGTTAGCTCGAGTTGCAATAGGATTTTCTTTTCCCAAGCCTTACATGCAAATTATATCGGCACTACTCGGCAGGTAGCACAGGATCTCTGCTTAGAAGCATGTCATGGCCCTGCCTGCTAGTGTGCCCATACTCTAGTTGTCAATCTTCGAATGCCCTGCATGCAAGCTTGTCATGGCCTTGCCTGCCAGCGTGCCCATGCCATAGTTTCCAGCGTGCCCAAGCACGGGCTGCTAGTGTGCCTAAGCCTAGAGTGTGCCAAAGTTCCCTTACAAATGTACTTATAAGTACTCAATTTAAGATGTTTGAGATTCAAGATGGAATACTAGAAACTCATGTGTGCATGTATACGTAAAAAATACATTTTGTATGGAGAAAAAAATTGTAAGCTTGTTTAGCCTTTTTGGAACTATCGGTGCATTTTGGGTATTATTAACCCTGCCTGTCTGTCACAGGGAAGCTGAACATGTAGGGGGTAAGAATTGTTTTCTCACCGAACTTGCATGCCTTATCAATTGTATTATTATTCTTAGCATAAGCATACTAAGGCTTATTTTTTGGATGTGAATTATTTGCTTTCTATCAACATCATGCGAGAGATGAAACATTTGTCTTTGATGCTTTTAATTATGGCTAATTCTCAACATGATTTGTTGCTTCATACTATATGTGGCTAAATTGCATCTCGATGCATATTGGATGGAATATTCTTATGATTAAATGAAGAAACCCTATACTCGTTCAATTTTTTTTGTTGGATGCGTAAGATAAAAAAGATGTGCCAAGTTGCATGTCATTATTGGCATTATTGGAGTAAATGCTCCATATGTCGCTTGTTATTTTACATCTTACATGGATGTTCAACTTGCCCAAACCTAACTACTATAAGTGCCTTGTGGGAGCTCACTGTCAATAATACTACCTTAACCCTTTGGTTTGTTGGTTGTCGAAGTTGGCTTACTCCTTGATATTGGATGGTGCAATTTGGATGGTTGATGTGGAAATGCTTGAGATAGTATTAGCACATGAGTTGTTATACACTATGCTTCAATTAATAGGTTGTTACTTTGTGTGGCCAACCATCTAATGACTATCATCATAAATTTTTAGCTATCACTTCTCGGGAAGTGACCAAACGATCCGCTTCACCTACTTCTCTGATGCAAGCAACCAGTCAATGAATAAGTAATAGAAAATTATGATTTTTAAGAAATAATGTAATGTGCGATACATAATAATCCTAAGACTGTTAGTCTGGAAGAAATATCGTTCATTTAGCAAATAACAGCGGCAGCTCTAATTGACGCGTTATCATAACAATAGAGTTTAAATACAAAGTAAAGGGAACCACCGCACAGACGTTAAGCATAATAGCTCCAGTTTAGAACAGCAATCTGTGCTTCTAATCCTCATCAGCAAACACAATAGCACCTTTTCCTCAACTGCATAACAATGAAGATAGAATGGGTAAAAGGGGAACATAAAATTGAATAAAAAATATAAGATTTTCAATACTAGGAAACAAATTCAGTTCTCCAAAGCAATTTTACAAGGAGAGTTTTCCATCGGGTGGTTTCAATTGGATTTTGGTAGGGGGCTTTAATTTTATATAATGAGAAGAATTCTTGATTATGGTTCCGCTCGAGACGGCTTTCTTACTTCTTCTAAAGCAGCTTTCTAGCAGTAAGAAAGCCGTCCCAAACGAAGTATATATCATTTAACTGAATGTAATTAGAACTCTATAGCAATTTTAAACTCGAAAAAAACTTTAGATATAGTTATTTTATTTTCACCTAAAATGAGCAAAAACAAAACATCACATATACTTGAAATTTCAAGTGGATCCAAAAAGAGTTGTCAGACATCCATTGTTACAACTTTTAGAGCTCGCTGGTTTCTTAGATACATTAGTGAAGATAGAATCACTTATTCGTAATGCCAATTTTAGATGAATGAAAAGTGAAGGAAACCAATGAAATTAAATTAAGACCCATTGGTGACTTCATTATAGATCTCCAACAGTTGATTTGGGATTCTGAAATTCACTTTCATATCAATTGTTTCACTTGATCCGAACATATTAAAAAGTGTCTTTCAATATGAATAAAAAGCATACAGAAAAAATTTGCTTTATACTCGCCATAAATCAGTATTATATGCTAAGGAAATTATAAATTATTTTTCGCACAGAAAAAGGGTGAGCGTCTCACATATCTATACTACCATATAAACTGCATAGACATATTATTGGGAACAAGGATAACCCGAAGCAATGCTACTCTGTTAAAAACCTAATAAAAACATGTGGTAAATATAAAATAGAACATGAGAGAAAATCTGAATACCTGAGCCATCTGGCGATCCTTATTAAGCACTTGAGTCCTTTCTCTTTCTCCAAAAGATCTAAAAATCCTCTGCAGTAACCAAATATGAAAAAGTCAATTACATGAACAGAAGGGATAGTTGGGTTTCATTTGGGACAACTTTTTTACTGCTTTTTAAAATGTCCCAAATTTTTTGCTGCTTTTTAAAATGGATTTATAGTGCAAAAATTTCTTGAATTAGAAATCTTTATACTAAAAAGTCATTTTAGAAAATAATAAGAAAGTTGTCCCAAACGAAGCCTTAGTCAACAAACATCTTTAATATCAAAATGCATTGATGGATAACCGAAAGTAATCACTATAAAACAAGTGCATGGGCAACACAATTAAAAAGCTAGAGGTCAAATTGATTAACAGTGGGTGTTGTCACCTAAAAACCAATGTATAAATAAAAGGACCAATGATGCAAAATTGTCGCTCAATCGATAACAGAAATTTATCAACCTTCTTCTTGCTGCATGTTTATCAAGTTTGTTTGTTATTTCTGGGTGCTCACGTAAAATTCAGCACAAGATGGCGCACCAAATAATAAGATATTCAATAACTATCTAAAAATTGATCTCCAGAAACATAACATGAGATTTAATAATCAATTATGAGGCCTCGGGAATCAACTAAAATATGTGAACACCATGACAATCAATTTCTGAGGTGACGACACAGCTACCTACTAAAGCAGATTACACTTAATGATGGAAGAAGCCTCAGAAACATAAAACTGATTCTATTCATCCTTCTCTTGGACACTTTGCTTAGACACGTTGGCTTAGAACAAAAACATTTTCTTAGCCTAACCCCAAGAATACAAAAGTTTAACATTATGAAATGCACATAAATTTCCTGAAAAGCATTAGAAGGCAGTAAGCAATGAATCAAAAGGCAGATAAAAAAGATTAATAACAACTGGGAGCAACTGATAGGCCGGTTCAGGACCGGCCCAACCGGCTCGGCCAGGACCGGTTCGTGTTTACAGAAGGCGGGCTAGTCCCGCCTCCCCTATGGATGCCGCCCACTTTAGTGGGTCCCACTAGTCCAATTAAATTCAAATTTTGAAAAGGAGGGGGCGGCTAGGGCTTGGGAGAGAAATTTGTTAGAAAAGTTATTGTATTAAATATCATGAGATGTTTTAGGTTTAGGTGATGTTTTGATTTGTTCTCTATTAGGGTTCTTTGGCAACTTGGGCTATAGACTCTCTTGTCTAGAGATTTGGGAGAGGCAATCCTCCTCTCGAATTGAGGATCTCTTGTATCTTGTTTTCATTCTTGTTTGGTTTTGATTTTCCTACCGCAATATAACATTTTGGGGCTGATTTCGTCCAGATTTTGCATTATTCTCGTTGTTTTTCACCAATTGGTGATAGGTTTGCTTGCGAACTCAAGTATGACCCTTAGGGTTACTTGCAAACTCAAGTATTTCCTATCAGCAACATACAAGACGCAAATCTATCAGAATCAAAATACTAATGAGCACAGCTTTGGAGAAAACAGGAGAAATATAGGATAGTTAAGTACTATGAATGACCAAAACAAACCTTTTGTGTAGTTGATAAACCATTTTCCGCATCTTCTGTATGATCAAATACATTATGCAGGAATTCATTGTCCTGCATCAACATCAAACCACAGAATTATAAATAATTCAGCGATGTTTCAATGATAATAATACAATCAGATGCCAGATAAACAGTTGCAACAAGAACCTGGGCATGTTTAAGGAATCCACTTCCAAGAAAATGTTTTAGGAAGTTCAACTGTCAAGGAAAGATGAAGCAGCTCAGGAAAAAAGTTAAATTCCTGATTCAGTCGTTGCAAAAAAGAGCCTTAACAAGTTCACAAAAGTTGACTAAGATAAATTGTAAAATTAGTATGATACCATGCATAGAGCTAGCAGTTACGATCAAAGCTTAAAATTGACTCAAGTTTTGAGTCAATTCAAAATCAAATTGGCAAATTTGCATTGGGTTATTAGTAAATATCTCAACCCGAGCCATTTTTTTGGGTCAGATTTTATCTGAAAATGGCACGCTTGCAATGAGATTCTAGCCGACTATACATTTATCCTATATTGTAAAATATTACAATTTTTATTGGTTTTAGTTCAAATAAGATTAATCCAAGACAACTCAAAATCTATTCTTTGTCGGCTTAAGGCCATAAAATTATATGTCCAACTAAGCCAAAAAAATAGAAGTGAGAAAAGTAGTTTAACGCTAGTCTAATAAGAAGCTGTCATTTAACATTTTTTATATGCTACACTACACAGTAATTCCATGTTTAAATAGAAAGAACAACAAAAAAAGTATTCAAGAAAGATAGTTTGGCCAATTTTTTTCTACAGATAAGATGATGAAGCTCCATGCCTGAATTAATTTAGTCCATGTTGAAGTTGTCAGCACTCCTTGCTTCTTTGATAATTTCAAGGATGTCTCAGGCTGCTCTCCTTCCTATAATGCGGATTCAATTTAGAATTGCAAAAATATGCATTGTTTTTATCAAGAAATGTCAACAATATAATATATATATATATATATATATATATATATATATATATATATATATATATATATATATATAAGAACTGAAAATATACCTTAAGATAATCATAAATTTTCTGAAAGGTGTCCCGTTGCGTGTTTAGACATTTCTTATCAATTCCTTTGCCCCCTGCCTCCATCGACAGGCCTGACACCAGCAATATTATTTTTTTCTTTCAACGACAATAAATAAATATGCCACTTGGGTTTTGAAGGAATGCCCTCTGTACTCTCAAGATCACTAGTGATATTAGATAGTTTTCCAGCCACCACAATCTCAAAGATGACAGCTATCGCTTCACCAGCAGCAATTCGGACAGCACGGTCACCATTTTCTAAGAGGTTGCAAAGGAATGTGATCACCCCTGCAGTTTCATGTAATAAGAAAACTTTCTTATAACAAAATAAGCGAATAAAAAAGTTAAAAATAGCGAGAGATGGTGCAAACTTGACTCACTCAATCCAAATGTCCAGATCAACTCTCCAACCACTCATGGTTGTCAGAAGAAATGACCACGCAGATAGCGCCCCTACTAATACAGCTGAGCTGGGTTTAGTGATAGTTCCAGCCTGAAGAACAAAAAGAAAACAAAAAACAAATCAATACATTCATCTACAATATGCAAGTAAAGTGTTAGACCGGTCCGGGCCGGTCCACATGGGACCGGCTCAGGTGGAGAACATGCGGTCGCATAGGCCGATCGGGCTGCCAAATCCAAGGGAACATTTTTGGAAAGATTTGTGAGGGAATAGGGAGGAAATTTTTGAATGTAGGAATTGTTTAGGGATTTCCTTTTGATTTGTATGCATTAAATAGTTTGTTTTCCTAGGATTAGGGCATCTTGAATTTGGTTGAAAATTGAGATCTCTTAGATTTAGGTTTTCTTTTTGGGCTCTAGCGGCGTCTAGAGATTTGGGGAGAGATCGATCCTCCTCTCAAATAGAGGATAGAGGATCAATTGTATCTTGCTATTTTTCTTCTACTAGTGAATTTCAAGTGTTTTCCCTCAGATTTTGCAAAAAAAATTACTGTTTTTGCTGTTTTCCATTGGAGTTGTGGACAATTTTTGTTGTTTTTTACCGATAGTGTTAGGTTTTACTTGAAATCTTCGAGTACTTCCCATCATAAAGCTCACAGGAAAAACACAAATAAAGCTATCTAAATTGGTTAAGATTTAAAAAACTTCATACAACCTCAACCATTACCTTAGATAATGATTTAGGATGAATGATTTCCCACATTATTTTCATAACTGTTTCAGTCTCCTCCCAATTATTTGAACCAGCAAATGTGACAATTGCTAAACAATCCAGCACCTGTGGACATAAATTAAATTATTAAAAAAACACAAATGGCAACTGTAAATCATGACACTTTAGCAAAAGCTAGCAAGGTTTAGGACTTACAGATGTTCTGACTGCATCAGGCCCCGATATGAGAGCACGAGAAAGAGATGGTATTGACTCCTCCATTATTTCATGTGTATTCTCTCCATTCCCAGCGGTAATGGCAAGGAAACCTTTTGGGAGAAATGGCAGAGTCAATTAGGAAAAGGTTTAAAGTGGTCACTTTCAAAGCATGATGAGACCTTACCAATGGCACGAGCAGCCAAGCAGACCTCCTTAGCCGAGCCGCGTTTAATAGAAATAAGATAAAGATGTAATAAGGTGATGCATCTGCGACACAAAAATAATCTCCAGTAAGAGATATCAGATATGGGAAGCAATCAAAGAAAAAGAGAAGGGGTGGGGGGAGGAATATGTCTTGATCCATGCAAATATACAAATAGAATCCGTAGAAGTTTGAAAGGTTCATGATACTCAAGAAATACAATACAAAATTAAACCCACTGATATTTATTATGCACAAATCAGGAAAAGATGAAATTTAAAATGATGAAATGTAAGAAATATAGGCTAAAAACATAGTAGGCAGAATTGTTAAGAATCATAAAAAAAATGATGGTGGGAGTTGAACCCCTTGCCTCATTCTTACCATGTCGGAACAAATACCATATGAGCTAATGCTATAAGAGCGAAAGATAGTTTTACTAAGGATATAACCTAATGTAGCAGTATCTTACCATTATGTGCAATAAATAAATGAAAAAAAATAAAATAAAAAAAATGTGCAATAAACAACTGCAGGATATGATAACTACAATGATGGAAGGAATATTACACAGTTAACAGCACTTGAATGCTCACCTGTTTTCTATGAAATCAAGAAGCACATTTCCTTCAAAGGCACAAACAAGCCCTATCAAAGCCTTCTCTCTCGTGGATCCCCTATAATGGAGAAATAAGAACGACATTAGATAACAGGAAACTCCTTAACTTATCTTTCATGATGCCAATAAATAAAATTTCCTACAAAAGCAAAATAAGAGTGAAAATATATCTAAAGCAAATTTTGTTGGGCTGGGACTAAAGGTATTGATGATGAAAGCTGCAAGAATAAGAACAACAGGAGTAAAAATGCTTCAAAATATGATCAATATATACTGAGAAATAAATAACCGAAGATTTAGAGAACCAGTAGGAGCAAACTCAAGAATATGACGACCAAATTTATCAAGGTTTCATTTCCACATAAAAATCATAAAAAATCAATTTTCTTTTTCAAAAAAATGTTTTACATCTACAAGCATTTTTTGGTAAAATTTACTTTTTTTTAATTTCATATTCTAATCAATTAGATGAAACCAAATTTCTTCAGTTTGTTAACCTTTTTTTTTAATTATATTATGTCTGTCATGAAGAAAAATTATAACAGAATATCAGAAATAAAAATATGATATATTAGCATAACATTTGCTTTAAAATAAGAAAATATTTTATCTAAATCACAGGATATTTAAATAAAAAAATATAAAAACATTGGCGATTACTTATTAAAGACACAGAATTTAAAAATTCAATAATTTATATCGAATATAATTTGTATCTAATGGTTGATAAATAATTCCCTGAATAAGGTGAAATGCCTTATATATAGACGCATTAAATAGGTGTAATGAACAAGAAAACAAATAGTCCTCATTCCTTGAAGCCTAGGAAAAGTCGAGCAATAATTATGCAAAAATTTCAATCATCTATAAATGGAAAAATTATTATGTGCGGAGTCCAGACCCCAATGGAAATGTGCCACGTCCGGTATACCGAGCTTAGTACCCACTCGGTACCTAAGCGTAAACCGGACGGTTCTCCCGTATGGTGTCCGCATAGAATAATCTCTCCTATAACCTGAAGTACAAGTCACCAACAAAGCAAAATAAAAGCTTTTAACAAAATGTGTAGAAGAATCACAAGTCTAAGCAGCACGGCAGGCGCTCGACAATACGCTGAACAATTCTTCAGTCTACAGTAACCAAAATTAAAAACTTGCTAATCACCTATTATACTCAAGCCTCCCACACGACTCTTCAATGAAAAAGACAAATCAGGGTGAGAGAAAGAAAGCCATCGTCACTTCAACATGTTCAATAAAGCTAATAACAAAAAAACTTCACTTTAAAATTTATCTTAGAAGAAGGCTGGGTTTGTTGCATCAGTAATGTGTTCAATTATTTTTGAATCAATTAACTATAAGCAGAAGCATTTTTCCAACACCTTCTCATTATTATGTAACCATCAGAACAATACCCCATCCTCTATTGAAATTGTTATCATTAATGCATACTCATACTTATTGTACTTTTATGAAACCTTGATCATCCATTCTCAATTGATTAATTTGATTCCATGAGAATTGAGGTGTAAATTTTCTGAACATAGTCCCAAGATGTAGACTTTAATGATTGACTTAGTCATGTTTGGAGTATGATCGATATTTTTTATGGGTAAAAAAAGTGATGTTTAAGTTGTTTCAAGGCACTGATCTTTTTTCATTTTTAACATATACTTGATGATAGTTAAATGGGCATGAAAGTGGATTATACTCAATCCATAAGTACTTATAACTCCTTAAATGAAATGAAGGTATAGTGGAGGATTTTAGATGATGGATAGATTTAAAATTGAATTTAGGTCTCTTTTATTTCTAGCTATAATGTAATTTAGTTTTTAATTAAATTTTGTTATCTAACATATTATTACATAACCATAGTCAACAAGGGCAAAATCAGCTTTACTTTTAAGGGTGAGCAAACTCAATACATGAATAATTAAAATAAAATTGATACACTATTAAAAGAAAAATATATTATTTTCTGCATTACCCTTCTCTCTCATATATTTATGAGGTTTCAAAATGAACTCTACCGATACAATAACAATGTAACAGAACAACGATACATCATCCATGGTTTATGGAAAGAAACAATTGGAATATTACCATACTGGCAAAGAAAAAAAAATCAAAGCCCCATTCTTTATCTATGGCTAGAACCTTAGAGGCTTTGTTTGTTTTGAGCGTTTTTTTTTTTCCTTCCGTTTTCGAAAACGGAGGAATTTTTTTTTGTGTTGTTTAGTTTCGTCAAATCACGTTCCCAATAACTCCTTTTTTTTTCATTTTTTCTGCAGTTTTGAGAAAGTTTTTTATATGTGCTTCTCCGTTAGAAAACTCCATTTTCTGAACACTAATGTTTTTTAAAACTGTCTTTTACAAAAGCACAAAAAAAAATACAAACGAGGCCTGAATAACAACGGCTAGGTTTCAGAAAATAATTTCAAATTCTCAAAAAACCTGGTCCATCATTAACCTTTGACAAAAAGTGTCAGGGAATCTAATCGCTTTGCCAACCTTTTTAAAAAAAATCAAGAAAAAAAAAATCTAGCCATTACCTTATTTAGCCTCGCTCATCCCTTAAATTATTTTTAGCCTCCAGATTTCTTCTCCTTCAAATGCTAGGGTGAGCTGTGAGGGGTGCAGCGTGAGAGTAGAGCAGGAGAGAATGAGATGGGGGCAAGGTGGCGTTGGAGTAGTGCTAAGAGTTAGGGTAGTTTTTTTTTTTTTTTTTTTTCATTATGGGCAAGAAAAATTATTGGGCATGCAAAATTACTAAATAACCCAACATATTAAGAATACTTCATCTTTCATCTTTTTATGAGCAGGCAATTTGCCCACCCTGGGTTGTGCATGGGTTTTCCCTTGATAGGCATTAAATTTTGTAGTACTATGCCATATTAGATATTTTATATTTTCATCATAACCTAGCCAAATATATTTCAATTTTTTGTTTGCAATTAAACTTATACATCTCAGAAAAATGCAAAAACAAAATGGTGGCAAACATGATCTAGGCTTATTGAACATAATTTTTTTCACAATAGAGCAATAATAATACTAATCAACTAGTGAAGAAGAGTAACCATGCTTGAAATGACAACCTGCAAGGTAGTGCTAATCGGGCTAAAACTCCACATTGCAGCAACAAAAACCTACTGATGACAACCAGTAGCTCAAATAAGTCTAGAGCTGAGCATAAATAGGTTCATATGAAGAAGTGCAAAAGGTTTTATACTTTTATTCTTTAAGGGGGCACATGCCAACTGCATTCATTTTGGTGGTGAAGTGTGGGAAATTGCATTGTGTTTTTTTTATCATAGAATTTGTATTATATTAGAATTTCTAGTGTTTTTTTTTGTTGGATGAAGTTTAAATTTTTTTTGTGAATTTATCAGCCTATATTTTGAAATGTGAATTTTCAACGTGCACATTCTTTGTTTTCTTAGATGTGATTTTTTATTTTTTAAAATCTTTTGTTTGAATGGATGTACTTCAAGTTATTGAATTTCCTAAATTGCACTTTAATCGGATATTGTCAGGACATGATCAGACTCTTTTGCGTCATTTGATGATTGCTTAGCAGCTTTTTGGAGCTCACTGGAATATGGGCATAACTTCAATGGAGTTGGCTGAGGCTTGCTAGAGTTCTTCGTTGTATGGATTTGAGGCTACTAAAGTTCATTGGAACCCAGTTGGCGTTGTCGAGTGGTTGGATCTTGCCAAAGCCCAAAGAGCTATGGCGGCCTCTTTTTAGGGGTTTTATGGACTTCAAAAATTCTTATTGATTTCTTATTGCATATAATAACATCATGTAATCTAGCAAATTCTGTTTTTTTTAATTTCTTTAATTTATAACAACCAAATGAGCCGTAAATGGAAATCATTTTTCCAATGATCATGTTGATTATGTTTTGGTTGTTCTTGACATATTTGATAGTGTAAAAGTACTTTTTTATGATTTCTAGGTTTTTCAAAGATGACAACACAAATGAAGAACGTAGAATAGAAAGGGTTAATTTGCAAGTGTTAGATAAGAATTGTGTTTTAGGTTAAATTGATTCACTTTGTTGCTCATTATGAAAATCAACCATTAAAAAAGCGGACGAGGGCGGTCCGCATTGAGTCGCTCCTCAAGTCGAGGCGGAAGTCATGCGTTATTCGGGGCTTACTCCTCGAACCATCCAGCGAAGCCTACGATTTTTTTCGCCATAGGCGTACGCATTAGAGCGTAACCCTCAAGGCAGTATGAGGTACCGCCTCGAAATTTTTTCTTCGGTATATATGTAAATATGACGCAGCCGATTCATGTTCGTGTATTCGCGTTTAGGATTAGGGCTTCCTGTGAGAATTGAAAGGCGAACTAGAGGCGAAAGCCATAAGGGAAAGAGACGAAGCCGCCATGAGGGAAGGAGACGAAGCCGTGAGTGTAGGAGACGAAGTCGGAAGGAGACGACGCAGGGAAAGAAACGAAGAGCCAAAGTTTGTGAATGCAGGAAACATTTAGGCATCGGTTAGGTCGGAAGATCAGGTACGTGGTGTTGTGGCCTTGACTTTGACGTGCAGTAACGAAAGCTTGATATAACACCTGATTCGGCTTTCTTTCATTCGTCTGCTCAGTACAAGCTCAGCTTGGTAAAGAGTAGGTACATGCTCGGTACCCACTCAGTACAATCTCGGTACCGCTTAGTACATGCTCGTTACTTAGCGGTACACGCTCGGGTAACCGAGCAAGTACACGCTCGGTAACGATGCCAAGTACCGCTCGGTACCGAGCAGTACATGCTCGGTACGCTCGGTATTGAACATATACAACAAGCAGAATTTCAAAATTACTCTTATAATATAATTTTGTTTCCGGGGGGGCGCTGCAGAATTTTCAAAATTTTTAAAGTATTCTTAAATATAATGAAATTATTTTGTATGTTACTATTGTTTTCATTTTAAAGCTAATGAAATATTAACTGATATATGAGATAAAGGAAAAAAATATTATAGATGAAGAAGAGTTTGGAGGATGACTTTGACATTAATTATGAAGATTTTTCTGAAGACAATCAAAGTGATGATGAGCCCTGCTTTGGGTCTTGATCCTAAGGGGATGTTTTATTTTTAATAGTGAGTTTATTTTAAATCTTGTATTACAGTATTATTATCTTAAAACAAATCTTCTAATTTCATAGTTGACATAATATTTTGTTATTTTTTGTCATTATTTATAATTTTAAATTAATTTATTTAATCGTTTTGAGGCTTACGCCTCGAGGCTTACGTCTCGTCTCGCTTAGAAAAAAAACACCTCGATTCCCGATTTCGCTTTTTAAAACCTTGATTATGATAAGTGATAAGCCAGTTTTAACTGCTAAAAAATAGCCTCTTCACCATATATGGGGCAAGTTGTGTGTATCAAACCCTTCCTAGAACCATCATGATAGGAAACAAAGGAATTAGGTAAGCCCCTCTTATTCCTTATAGCTGAAACATTAAAAAATTATTGTCATATTGACCTTTTCGTTCATACATTTAGTAATTAAAAACATTTTGGCCGCAAAAAAACCTTAAAAACAAGTGGCATTATACCTCTCATCCTATAAAGGAAGTTCCAATAAAGCTGTGAGGTAACACATAAATTAACCTTTCAGGTCATGTCTGAACCTACACTACCGCCTACCCTCTCTGCCCTCCATTGCACAAAAATGTAGGATCTTCTTTAATTTTGTGTAAGTTAAAGTTTTATAAATAATGTACTACACAAAATGAAGAAAAAAAAGACAAACTAAAAAACGCCATTGCACACCTAATTAACACCGATAGGATGATAAGTTCAATTTATAGCTGCCCAAACCCAAGTTAAAACAAAAGGGCGAAATTTTTCTATGCACTATCATTACGCTTGACAAGGAAGATATGAGAGTTGAATTACAACAAGGATTTACAATCAATACAAAAAAAAAAAAAAAATACTTTTGGTCATACTTTAGAAAAAAATCCCGAAATAAATTTACGTATAGAATATATGCTTTTCGAGTTATGTAAAAAAAAAAATTTAAGATTGAATGTTGCAACAAAATTCTATAACTCTTTCTGGGGAAGCAACCAAAGCCATATTGAATTAATAGACCGTCACATTTAATCAATGCCAAAATATAACCACCATACACTTTCAATACTTCATGGGCCAAAAAACCCTCTTTAGACCAAAGTAGCAGAAGCTAATTTCTAGATGAAAAGCATTAAAAAATTTCGGAAGAAATGTAGAAACTGCTTCTAGAAATAGAGATACAAAATTTCACAAGCAATAAATCAAATGGTAAAATAAAAGAAATCAAACCGCCACAAAATTGAGTTAAAGCAAGCACTAATTTAAGTTACAAAATGCAGAGGTAAAGAAACACCTTTTTTCATAGAGAGCATCCAGACACTTCTCAAGCGTGAACTCCTGTGAGTCGACTCTCTCCGTCTCGTGAGCCCAGGGAATAGATCAGAGAAAGCCCGTAATGAAGAAGAAACTTACACGCTATCAGCGTCGCTGCTGTCAAACTGATCAGCTTTCTTCTGCTTTCCTGTAAGAAACTTCTTCATCAGAATTCAGAACCACCCAACTCCACGAAACAACCAAAACAAACCATCCAGGAAAAAAAATGAAGAACCCTGAAGAACTTCAGATTTCTCCGACAAATAACACCAAAAAGATCCGATGGGATTCTCTAAAAAAACACCTTCATAAAAAATTCAGGATGGGAAAAAAAAAAAAGTTATCCAAAAACTTACGTTTCCCATGACAGAATCTTCCCTCTGTATCCTTGAATCAAGAGCAGGCGAGAAGCGCGTGAAAAAGAAGGCAAGAGAAACGACAAAACGTCACAGCAGGAATCGGAGAACTTCAGAATCTGAGTGAAATTCGCGATCATATTCAATGAAGAAGAGGAAGAACCGACGGCATGAAATCTACCAGAAAAACAGCAGAAGCCATCTTATAATCGTGAGATCAATTGACAGAAGCGATCGGATTGGGGATTACGTGTGGCGGCGTTTAGCAGGAAAATCGGATAGATGGAATGGACGTGGGCTAATAACCTTTCAGAAACGAGAGGCAGTTTATTTGATTGAAACCCTAGAAAACCTCCCTTGATTTTACGTACGGGACTCGGCAGTCGTTGGCATCTAACCATCGACGGTTTTTAGGATCCTGCGTTCGTTTAATCCGATGGGAAGATCGTGACCGTAATATATTTATTTATTGTAATTTTTGCCAAAATAGCATGTTCCGCAAAATACCAGCAACAAATACATGGCACGGTTAGTTTAATGATTAATATTTGTGATAATTTTTCTCGCTCTTATCTTCACATTAAAAATAATTTTTTAAATTTAAGAAATTAAAATGTTTAAACTAAAAAATTATCTTGAGAATTATTAAGAAGTCATCTCAAATAAAGCCTCACTATTTTTTTTTAATTTATAATTTTGGGTATTAGAAAAATATAATTAAAAAAGTAGTAAAAAAAAAGTTCATCTCAATTGAAATCTAAATTGTAATAACTCCTCCCCCCCCCTCCTCCCTCCCCCCACTATAAAACTATCCAGACTTAAATTACTTGTATTAGGCCATTTAGGACAAAAAAACATTAAAGCAATGCTCTGTCTCCAACCCCCATCCCCCTCCACATTCGTCTGCCTTAACTTCCGGAACTCCCCACTCCTCGCGGGCGGACCCCCCCCCCTCCACCCCCCCCCCCGCCCCCCCCCACCCCCCCCCCCCACCACCCACCAATATAAGTTTAACGTCTTATAGCATTGTACGAAGATCAAGCACACAAACAGATAAGATGAGAGAGAGTCGGCATTCTTAAAGAGGGAAACCTGAGCAGTTATTAACGTTGGAACCCTGAAAAAAAGGGAAAAATCCACTGGGCCGGATGACTTCAATTTGAATAAATCCAATATATTATTTGCAGTCGTATATACAAAATAAGGATCCTTCTTTAGGGAGTAGGCCATGCATTTTTATGTACAATGAGCGTCATATAGAACAGAATTAAACTCTAGTTACTGGGAAGACATGATCATTTACGACCCTTAATGGTCGTACTTCAAACTATCCAAGCAGTACAAAGTTTGTTTTTAAAAACAAATTTTCATCTTATAACTTTTGAAATATCTATACTAACTCTAAGTAGTGAAGAGACCATAAAATGATATTGAAACATCAACAAAACTCCAAAATTTTAATGATATTAAAACTCCTTGATAACACTATTACACCAATACAATAAGAAGACAGGGGGTGTTTATTTTCCTAAGAAAGGAAATTGTGTTCATCATACCTCTATTTTTACTCGCAATCCACTTGTTATATAAAACATCCCATCACCAATCAATTACGAGTTAGATAAATGATCGAATTCGGTCATTAAGTGCCATTAAGTATTGGTGGTCCTCAAAGACACAAATTTTCCGCGCCATCACTTCTTTTGCTCTGCATGCCACTCTCAGAGCTAACCAACTCCCCTTTACTATTTCATCTTCTACAAGGAGTTGAAACACTTAGAAAACTTAATCGCTCAAACTGTATTTGAGGACTATAAAGAGTAAACAAAACATAACAATTTGTATTTAATCTGGTAATTAGCCTGAGTTGTCATTATCCTATTGGTTATCCACCCTTGAGACTTAGCAATGCCTGAGAGACTTATATATAGAGGAGGAACGTCTCTGTTAAAGGTGAACACGATAATAAATTCATTTCTTTCTTCCTTTTTCCTCATGGCTGTCATGAATACTCGTTTTCCGCACATCAAGGGTTTCTACATGGTATCAGATTAGGTCGTTGATCCTGATCTTCCTCCATGGCGCACATATCCTATCGCTCCTCGCTCGCCGGCCATATCACGACGACTGCTCTTTTCCGATCCGTCATCCTCTTCCAACCAGAAATTTTCTAGTTTCCAACATCAAGAATGATCTCTCTATTCAGCACTCTCTCCGACAACTTTCCCCTTGGAAATCCGCAGGTGCTCAAAATCCTTTAAAGCAAAATGGGTATCCAAAAGTTTCTTGATCCTCCTATTCCACCGCCATCTACATCAATCTCCACGTCCTAAGGGATCATCATCTCCCAACCCTCAGTTTTCTTCAATGGTCTCATACAATCAAAATCGTCCGCATCTCTGTGCTCTACCCATCTCTCCCTCTGTGCTTCCATACGTTCTTGCACTGGAGTCTACTGCGGCCATCTGGACCGCTCTGGAAACCCAGTTCCAATCCACTAATCGCTCAAAGGTGATCCAGTTAAAGAATGAGCTTCACAACATCTCTCTCAAGAACTCCACTATGACTCAATACTTAACAGAGATCAAGATCCTCGTCGACAAAATCGCAGCGGCTGGCTCGGTCGTGGACACAGAAGATGTTATCCTCTACATCCTAAACGGCCTTCCCCCTTCCTACCAGTCCTTCAAAACTGCGATCAGGACAATGCTGACACCGATTCACCTTGATCAGCTGTATCCACTGCTTCTCAGTGAGGAAGTCAATATTGCTAATGACGCCGCCAAAAACCATCGGCAATTCAGACCCGAACATGGCTCTGTTTGTCTATCGTGGTCGCGGTAAAAAGATCTCGAGGACGAGGCTCAACCAACACTGCAAGAGAATCAAGAAACTCAAACTCAGCAAACTTAACTTGCCAAATTTGTCTAAAACGGGGCCACTCCGCAGCTTCGTGCTGGCATCGGGCGAACCTTCAGTATACACCTCAGGCGAATCAACAATCAACGGCGCTTCTCGCTACTAACACCACTCCCGACCCAAGCTGGTACCTGGACTCCGGTGCCTCAGCGCATCTCACGAACTCCATGGACAACCTGTCTATTTCCCGACCGTATCAAGGCTCCGATACAATTACAATCGGAGATGGCACTTCGGTCGGCATTACCAATACAGGGGCGGGTCTTCTCCCCGACCCCGTCACGTAAGCTGCATCTATCAAACATTCTTTACTCTCCTGCCATTCGATATAATCTTATTTCGATTTCACAACTTACTAAAGATAACAATATTACTATTATCTTTAATCCATCTGGGTTCATTTTGAAGGATATGAAGACTCACAAAGTTCTGTTTCAAGGGCCATGTAACAATGGTCTTTACATACTACCAACAGGAACCTCTTCGGCAGCAAATAAAGCTCTTACGGCGGACCTCACTAAGGCAGAGTCATGGCATCGGAAGCTCGGACATCCCAATAAGCATACTTTTGATTTAATATCCAGATGTAACCCAAATCTTAATTTGGGAAAATCCTTAAATCAATGTGTCACATTGTGCTATGTCCAAATGTCATAAAATGCCTTTTGAACTTTCAAAACAAAACTCTACTTCTACGTTAGCTCTCATTCACTCTGATGTTTGGGGACCTGCTCCCACGATTTCGAACCAAGGTTTCAAGTATTACGTTATATTCGTTGACGATTTTTTGCGATTTACCTGGTTATTCCCTTTACGTATGAAATCAGAAGTCTTTCAAACGTTTATTAATTTCAAAAACCAGGTGGAAACATACACTAACAAGAAAATTAAAATGCTCCGCACCGACGGCGGAACAGAGTATATGAATCATGCTTTTTCTACTTTTCTGTGTTCTAACGGAATCACTCATCAGTTGCTAAACAATCCAGCCACCTGTGGACATAAATTAAATTATTAAAAAAACACAATGGCAAACTGTAAATCATGACACTTAGCAAAAGTCTAGCAAGGTTTAGGACTTTACAGATGTTCTGATTGCTCAGGCCCGATATGGAGAGCACGAGAAAGAGATGGTATTGACTCCTCCATGTTTCATGTGTTTCTCTCCATTCCAGCGGTAAGGCAGGAAACCTTTTGGGAGAAATGGGCAGAGTCTGTTAGGAAAAGGTTTAAAGTGTCCACTTTCAAAGCATGATGAGACCTTACCAATGGCACGAGCAGCCAAGCAGACCTCCTTAGCCTGGCGCGTTTAATAGATTTAAGATAAAGATGTAATAAGGTGATGCAATCTGCGACACAAAAAATAATCTCCTGTAAGAGGATAATCTGATATGGGAAGCAATCAAGAAAAAGAGAAGGGGTGGGGCGAGGAATATGTCTTGATACATGCAAATATACAAATAGAATCCGTAGATGTGAATAAGGTTCTGATACTCAAGAAATACAATACAAAATTAAACCCACTGATATTTATTATGCACAAATCAGGAAAAGATGAAATTTAAAATGATGAAATGTAAGAAATATAGGCTAAAAACATAGTAGGCAGAATTGTTAAGAATCATAAAAAAAATGATGGTGGGAGTTGAACCCCTTGCCTCATTCTTACCATGTCGGAACAAATACCATATGAGCTAATGCTATAAGAGCGAAAGATAGTTTTACTAAGGATATAACCTAATGTAGCAGTATCTTACCATTATGTGCAATAAATAAATGAAAAAAAATAAAATAAAAAAAATGTGCAATAAACAACTGCAGGATATGATAACTACAATGATGGAAGGAATATTTACACAGTTAACAGCACTTGAATGCTCACCTGTTTTCTATGAAATCAAGAAGCACATTTCCTTCAAAGGCACAAACAAGCCCTATCAAAGCCTTCTCTCTCGTGGGATCCCCTATAATGGAGAAATAAGAACGACAATTAGATAACAGGAAACTCCTTAACTTATCTTTCATGATGCCAATAAAATAAAATTTCCTACAAAAGCAAAATAAGAGTGAAAATATATCTAAAGCAAATTTTGTTGGGCTGGGACTAAAGGTATTGATGATGAAAGCTGCAAGAATAAGAACAACAGGAGTAAAAATGCTTCAAAATATGATCAATATATACTGAGAAATAAATAACCGAAGATTTAGAACCAGTAGGAGCAAAACTCAAGAATATGACGACCCAAATTATCAAGGTTTCATTTCCACATAAAAATCATAAAAATCAATTTTCTTTTTCAAAAAAATGTTTTACATCTACAAGCATTTTTTGGTAAAATTTACTTTTTTTTAATTTCATATTCTAATCAATTAGATGAAACCAAATTTCTTCAGTTTGTTAACCTTTTTTTTTAATTATATTATGTCTGTCATGAAGAAAAATTATAACAGAATATCAGAAATAAAAATATGATATATTAGCATAACATTTGCTTTAAAATAAGAAAATATTTTATCTAAATCACAGGATATTTAAATAAAAAAAATATAAAACATTGGCGATTACTTATTAAAGACACAGAATTTAAAAATTCAATAATTTTATATCGAATATATTTGTATCTAAGGTTGATAAATAATTCCCTGAATAAGGTGAAATGCCTTATATATAGACGCATTAAATAGGTGTAATGAACAAGAAAACAAATAGTCCTCATTCCTTGAAGCCTAGGAAAAGTCGAGCAATAATTATGCAAAATTTCAATCATCTATAAATGGAAAAAATTATTATGTGCGGAGTCCAGACCCCAATGGAAATGTGCCCACGTCCGGTACCGAGCTTAGTACCCACTCGGTACCTAAGCGTAAACCGGACGGTTCTCCCGTCTGGTGTCCGCATAGAATAATCTCTCCTATAACTGAAGTACAAGTCACCAACAAAGCAAAATAAAAGCTTTTAACAAAATGTGTAGAAGAATCACAAGTCTAAGCAGCACGGCAGGCGCTCGACAATACGCTGAACAATTCTTCAGTCTACAGTAAACCAAAATTAAAAAACTTGCTAATCACCTATTATACTCAAGCCCTCCCACACGACTCTTCAATGAAAAAGACAAATCAGGGTGAGAGAAAGAAAGCCATCGTCCACTTCAACATGTTCAATAAAGTATAACAAAAAAACTTCACTTTAAATTTATCTTAGAAGAAGGCTGGGTTTGTTGCATCAGTAATGTGTTCAATTATGAATCAATTAACTATAAGCAGAAGCATTTTCCAACACCTTCTCATTATTATGTAACATCAGAACAATACCCCATCCTCTATTGAAATTGTTATCATTAATGCATACATTACTTATTGTACTTTTATGAACCTTGATCATCCATTCTCAATTGATTAATTTGATTCCATGAGAATTGAGGTGTAATTTTCTGAACATAGTCCCAAGATGTAGACTTTAATGATTGACTTAGTCATGTTTGGAGTATGATCGATATTTTTATGGGTAAAAAAGTGATGTTTAAGTTGTCAAGGCACTGATCTTTTTCATTTTTAACATATACTTGATGATAGTTAAATGGGCATGAAAGTGGATTATACTCAATCCATAAGTACTTATAACTCCTTAAATGAAATGAAGGTATAGTGGAGGATTTTAGATGATGGATAGATTTAAAATTGAATTTAGGTCTCTTTTATTTCTAGCTATAATGTAATTAGTTTTAATTAATTTTGTTATCTAACATATTATTACATAACCATAGTCAACAAGGGCAAAATCAGCTTTACTTTTAAGGGTGAGCAAACTCAATACATGAATAATTAAAAATAAAATTGATACACTATTAAAAGAAAACTATATTATTTTCTGCATACCCTTCTCTCTCATATATTTATGAGGTTTCAAAATGAACTCTACCGATACAATAACAATGTAACAAACAACGATACATCATCCATGGTATGGAAAGAAACAATTGGAAATATTACCATACTGGCAAGAAAAAAAAATCAAAGCCCCATTCTTTATCATGGCTAGAACCTTAAGGCTTTGTTTGTTTGAGCGTTTTTTTGCCTTCTCCGTTTTCGAAAACGGAGGAATTTTTTTTGTGTTGTTTAGTTCGTCAAATCACGTTCCCAATAACTCCTTTTTTTTCATTTTTCTGCAGTTTTGAGAAAGTTTTTTATATGTGCTTCTCCGTTAGAAAACTCCATTTTCTGAACTAATGTTTTTTAAAACTGTCTTTTACAAAAGCACAAAAAAAACAAACGAGGCCTGAATAACAACGCTAGGTTTCAGAAAATAATTTCAAATTCTCAAAAAACCTGGTCCATCATTAACCTTTGACAAAAAGTGTCAGGGAATCTAATCGCTTGCCAACCTTTTAAAAAAAAAATCAAGAAAAAAAAAATCTAGCCATTACCTTATTTAGCCTCGCTCATCCCTTAAATATTTTTAGCCTCCAGATTTCTTCTCCTTCAAATGCTAGGGTGAGCTGTGAGGGGTGCAGCGTGAGAGTAGAGCAGGAGAGAATGAGATGGGGGCAAGGTGGCGTTGGAGTAGTGCTAAGAGTTAGGGTAGTTTTTTTTTTTTTTTTTTCATTATGGGCAAGAAAAATTATTGGGCATGCAAAATTACTAAATAACCCAACATATTAAGAAAACTTTCATCTTTTTATGAGCAGGCAATTGCCCACCCTGGGTTGTGCATGGGTTTTCCCTTGATAGGCATTAAAATTTGTAGTACTATGCCATATTAGAATTTTATATTTTCATCATAACCTAGCCAAATATATTTCAATTTTTGTTTGCAATTAAACTTATACATCTCAGAAAATGCAAAAACAAAATGGTGGCAAACATGATCTAGGCTTATTGAACATAATTTTTTTTTCACAATAGAGCAATAATAATACTAATCAACTAGTGAAGAAGAGTAACCATGCTTGAAATGACAACCTGCAAGGTAGTGCTATCGGGCTAAACTCCACATTGCAGCAACAAAACCTACTGATGACAACCAGTAGCTCAAATAAGTCTAGAGCTGAGCATAAATAGGTTCATATGAAGAAGTGCAAAAGGTTTTATACTTTTATTCTTTAAGGGGGCACATGCCAACTGCATTCATTTTGGTGGTGAAGTGTGGGAAATTGCATTGTGTTTTTTTTATCATAGAATTTGTATTATTTAGAATTTCTAGTGTTTTTTTGGTTGGATGAAGTTTAAATTTTTTTGTGAATTTATCAGCCTATATTTTGAAATGTGAATTTTTCAACGTGCACATTCTTTGTTTTCTTAGATGTGATTTTTATTTTTAAAATCTTTTGTTTGAATGGATGTACTTCAAGTTATTGAATTTCCTAAATTGCACTTTAATCGGATATTGTCAGGACATGATCAGACTCTTTTGCGTCATTTGATGATTGCTTAGCACTTTTTGGAGCTCACTGGAATATGGCATAACTTCAATGGAGTTGGCTGAGGCTTGCTAGAGTTCTTCGTTGTATGGATTGAGGCTACTAAAGTTCATTGGAACCCAGTTGGCGTTGTCGAGTGGTTGGATCTTGCCAAAGCCCAAAGAGCTATGGCGGCCTCTTTTAGGGGTTTTTATGGACTTCAAAATTCTTATTGATTTCTTATTGCATATAATAACATCATGTAATCTAGCAAATTCTGTTTTTTTTAATTTCTTTAATTTATAACAACCAAATGAGCCGTAAATGGAAATCATTTTTCAATGATCATGTTGATTATGTTTTGGTTGTTCTTGCATATTTGATAGTGTAAAAGTACTTTTTTATGATTTCTAGGTTTTTCAAAGATGACACACAAATGAAGAACGTAGAATAGAAGGGTTAATTTGCAAGTGTTAGATAAGAATTGTGTTTTTAGGTAAATTGATTCACTTTGTTGCTCATTATTGAAAATCAACCATTAAAAAAGCGGACGAGGCGTCCGCATTGAGTCGCTCCTCAAGTCGAGGCGGAAGTCATGCGTATCGGGGCTTACTCCTCGAACCATCCAGCGAAGCCTACGATTTTTTTCGCACTAGGCGTACGCATTAGAGCGTAACCCTCAAGGCAGTATGAGGTACCGCCTCGAAATTTTTTTCTTCGGTATATATGTAAATATGACGCAGCCGATTCATGTTCGTGTATTCGCGTTTAGGATTAGGGCTTCCTGTGAGAATTGAAAGGCGAACTAGAGGCGAAGCCATAAGGGAAAGAGACGAAGCCATGAGGGAAGGAGACGAAGCCGTGAGTGTAGGAGACGAAGTCGGAAGGAGACGACGCAGGGAAAGAAACGAAGCCAAAGTTGTGAATGCAGGAAACATTTAGGCATCGGTTAGGTCGGAAGATCAGGTACGTGGTGTTGTGGCCTTGACTTTGACGTGCAGTAACGAAAGCTTGAATAAACACCTGATTCGGCTTTCTTTCATTCGTCTGCTCAGTACAAGCTCGGTAACGAGTAGGTACATGCTCGGTACCACTCAGTACAATCTCGGTACCGCTTAGTACATGCTCGTTACTTAGCGGTACACGCTCGGTACCGAGCAAGTACACGCTCGGTAACGAGCCAGTACCGCTCGGTACTACCGAGCGAGGATCGAGCAGTACATGCTCGGTACGCTCGGTATTGAACATATACAACAAGCAGAATTTCAAAATTACTCTTATAATATAATTTTGTTCCGGGGGCGCTGCAGAATTTCAAAATTTTAAAGGTATTCTTAAATATAATGAATTATTTTGTATGTTACTATTGTTTCATTTTAAAGCTAATGAAATATTAACTGATATATGAGATAAAGGAAAAAATATTATAGATGAAGAAGAGTTGGAGGATGACTTTGACATTAATTATGAAGATTTTTCTGAAGACAATCAAAGTGATGATGAGCCTGCTTTGGGTCTTGATCCTAAGGGGATGTTTTATTTTTAAGTGAGTTTATTTTAAATCTTGTATTCCAGTATTTATTATCTTAAAACAAATCTTCAAATTCATAGTTGACATAATATTTTGTTATTTTTTGTCATTATTTATAATTTTAAATTAATTTATTTTAATCGTTTTGAGGCTTACGCCTCGAGGCTTACGTCTCGTCTCGCTTAGAAAAAAAACACCTCGATTCCCGATTTCGCTTTTTAAAACCTTGATTATGATAAGTGATAGCCAGTTTAAAACTGCTAAAATAGCCTCTTCACCATATATGGGGCAAGTTGTGTGTATCAAACCCTTCCTAGAACCATCATGATAGGAAACAAAGGAATTAGGTAAGCCCTCTTATTCCTTATAGCTGAACATTAAAAAATTATTGTCATATTGACCTTTTCGTTCATACATTTAGTAATTAAAACATTTTGCCGCAAAAAACCTTAAAAACAAGTGGCATTATACCTCTCATCCTATAAAGGAAGTTCCAATAAAGCTGAGGTAACAATAAATTAACCTTTCAGGTCATGTCTGAACCTACACTACCGCCTACCCTTCTGCCCTCCATTGCACAAAAATGTAGGATCTTCTTTAATTTTGTGTAAGTTAAGTTTTATAAATAATGCTACACAAAATGAAGAAAAAAAAGACAAACTAAAAAACGCCATTGCACACCTAATTAACACCGATAGGATGATAAGTTCAATTATAGCTGCCCAAACCCAAGTAAAACAAAAGGCGAAATTTTTCTTGCACTATCATTACGCTTGACAAGGAAGATACTGAGAGTTGAATTACAACAAGGATTTACAATCAATACAAAAAAAAAAAAAAAAAACTTTTGGTCATACTTTAGAAAAAAACTCCCGAAATAAATTTACGTATAGAATATATCTTTTCGAGTTATGTAAAAAAAAAAAATTTTAAGATTGAATGTTGCAACAAATTCTATAACTCTTTCTGGGGAAGCAACCAAGCCATATTGAATTAATAGACCGTCACTTTAATCAATGCCAAAATATAACCACCATACACTTTCAATACTTCATGGCCAAAAAACCCTCTTTAGACCAAAGTAGCAGAAGCTAATTCTAGATGAAAAGCATTAAAATTTCGGAAGAAATGTAGAAACTGCTTCTAGAAATAGAAGATACAAAATTTCACAAGCAATAATCAAATGGTAAAATAAAAGAAATCAAACCGCCACAAAATTGAGTTAAAGCAAGCACTAATTTAAGTTACAAAAATGCAGAGGTAAAGAAACACCTTTTTTCATAGAGAGCATCCAGACACTTCTCAAGCGTGAACTCCTGTGAGTCGACTCTCTCCGTCTCGTGAGCCAGGGATAGATCAGAGAGAAAGCCGTGGAAGAAGAACTCACGCTATCAGCGTCGCTGCTGTCAAACTGATCAGCTTTCTTCTGCTTTCCTGTAAGAAACTTCTTCATCAGAATTCAGAACCACCCAACTCCACGAAACAACCAAAACAAACCATCCAGGAAAAAAAAATGAAGAACCCCTGAAGAACTTCAGATTTCTCCGACAAATAACACCAAAAAAAGATCCGATTTGATTCTCTAAAAAACATTCATAAAAAAATTCAGGATGGGAAAAAAAAAAAAAAAGTTATCCAAAACTTACGTTTCCCCATGACAGAATCTTCCCTCTGTATCCTTGAATCAAGAGCAGGCGAGAAGCGCGTGAAAAGAAGCAAGAGAAAGACAAACGTCACAGCAGGAATCGGAGAACTTCAGAATCTGAGTGAAATTCGCGATCATATTCAATGAAGAAGAGGAAGAACCGACGGCATGAAATCTACCAGAAAACAGCAGAGCCATCTTATAATCGTGAGATCAATTGACAGAAGCGATCGGATTGGGGATTACGTGGCGGCGTTAGCAGGGAAATCGGATAGAAGGAATGGACGTGGGCTAATAACCTTTCAGAAACGAGAGGAAGTTAATTGATTGAAACCCTAGAAAACCTCCCAATTTTACGTACGGGACTCGGCAGTCGTTGGCATCTAACCATCGACGGTTTTAGGATCTGCCGTTCGTTTATCCGATGGGAAGATCGTGACCGTATATATTTATTTATTGTAATTTTTGCCAAAATAGCATGTTCCCGCAAAATACCAGCAACAAATAACATGGACGGTTAGTTTAAGATTTTATTTGGGATAATTTTTTTTTATTATTTTTAAAAATAATTTTTTAATTTAAGAATTAAAATGTTTTAACTAAAAAATTATCTTGAGAATTATTAAGAAAGTCATCTCAAATAAAAAGCCTCACTATTTTTTTTAATTTATAATTTTGGGTATTAGAAAAATATTTTAAAAAGTAGTAAAAAAAAGTCATCTCAATTGAAATCTAAATTGTACTGTTTATTTTCTAAAAATTAAATCGTCCCATATATATTTACGGATTAGCCATTTGGAAAAAAAAAATTAATAGGATTGTCACAAAGTATTACTCTTGTTGCGTCCTAGATTATTCGCAGGCGGTAGAGAAATATATAGTTTAACGTCTTAGCATTGTACGAAGATCCAGCACACAATCAGATAAGTGAGAGAGTGTAGCATTCATAAGAGACACCAGAGTTTTTTACGTGGGAACCCTGAAAAAAGGGAAAAAAACCACGGGGCCTGACTCAATTTGAATAAATCCACTAGTATTTGCAGTCGATTACAAATAAGGCCCTTCTTAGGGAGAAGGCCTTGCCTTTTATGTTACAAATGTGCGTCATATAGAACGCATTAACTCTAGATACTGGAAACATTATCATTTACACACTTAATGGTCTTACTTCAAACTATCAAGCCTTCAAAGTTTGTTATTCAAACAAATTTTCATCTTATTAGCTTGAATGATCTATACTCACTTCTAAGTAGTGAAGAGACCAACAATGCTAATGAAACATCAACAAATCTCCAAAATTTAATGATAAAAAACTCCTTGATAACACTTTTTCACAATACAATAAGAAGAAGGGGGTGTTTTTTTCTAAGAGATAGGAAAGTGTGTTCACAAACATCTCTATTTACTCCAAATTGTGATAGAAAACATCCATCTACATCAATTACGTGTTAGATAAATGATCAATTTGGTCATGATGCCATTAAGTATTGGTGTCACACAAATTTCGTCATCACTTCTTTTGCTCTCTCACAAAAAGGCTACCAACTCCCCTTTTCTATTTCTTCTTCTACAAGTTGAAACACTTAAGAAACTATTCGCACAGATGTATGAGGACTATTAGAGTAAACAAACAGAACATTTTGTATTTATCTGGTAATAGCTGAGTTGTCATTATTCTATTGGTTATCCATGTACATAGCAATGCCTAGAGTCTATATATAGAGGTGTACGTCTCTGTTAAAGGTGAACAAGATAATAAAATCATTTCCTTCTTCCTGTTTCTCTGGCTTCTTGAATCTCGTTTCCGCTCATAGGTTTCTACATGGTATCAGATTAGGTCGTTGATCCTGATCTCCTCCATGGCTCACTCCGAGTCCTCCTCGCTCGCCGGCCAGATCACGACGACTGCTCTTTCCGATCCGGTCATCTCTTCCAACCTGAAATTTCTAGTTTCCAACATCAAGAATGTCGTCTCTATTCAGCTCTCTCCGGACAACTTTCCTCTGTGGAAATCCCAGGTGCTCAAAATCTTTAAAGCAAATGGGTTCCAAAAGTTTCTTGATCCTCTTTTCCCTCCGCCATCTGAAATCATCTCCACTCCTAAGGGGATCATCATCTCCCAACCCTCTGTTTCTTCAATGGTCTCATACAGATCAAAATCTGTCCGCATCTCTGTGCTCTACCATCTCTCCCTCTGTGCTTCCATACGTTCTTGCACTGGAGTCTACTGCGGCATCTGGGACCGCTCTGGAAACCCAGTTCCAATCCACTAATCGCTCAAAGGTGATCCAGTTAAAGAATGAGCTTCACAACATCTCTCTCAAGAACTCCACTATGACTCAATACTTAACAGAGATCAAGATCCTCGTCGACAAAATCGCAGCGGCTGGCTCGGTCGTGGACACAGAAGATGTTATCCTCTACATCCTAAACGGCCTTCCCCCTTCCTACCAGTCCTTCAAAACTGCGATCAGGACAATGCTGACACCGATTCACCTTGATCAGCTGTATCCACTGCTTCTCAGTGAGGAAGTCAATATTGCTAATGACGCCGCCGCCAAAACCATCGGCAATTCAGACCCGAACATGGCTCTGTTTGTCTATCGTGGTCGCGGTAAAAAGATCTCGAGGACGAGGCTCAACCAACACTGCAAGAGAATCAAGAAAACTCAAACTCAGCAAACTTAACTTGCCAAATTTGTCTAAAACGGGGCCACTCCGCAGCTTCGTGCTGGCATCGGGCGAACCTTCAGTATACACCTCAGGCGAATCAACAATCAACGGTGCTTCTCGCTACTAACACCACTCCCGACCCAAGCTGGTACCTGGACTCCGGTGCCTCAGCGCATCTCACGAACTCCATGGACAACCTGTCTATTTCCCGACCGTATCAAGGCTCCGATACAATTACAATCGGAGATGGCACTTCGGTCGGCATTACCAATACAGGGGCGGGTCTTCTCCCGACCCCGTCACGTAAGCTGCATCTATCAAACATTCTTTACTCTCCTGCCATTCGATATAATCTTATTTCGATTTCACAACTTACTAAAGATAACAATATTACTATTATCTTTAATCCATCTGGGTTCATTTTGAAGGATATGAAGACTCACAAAGTTCTGTTTCAAGGGCCATGTAACAATGGTCTTTACATACTACCAACAGGAACCTCTTCGGCAGCAAATAAAGCTCTTACGGCGGACCTCACTAAGGCAGAGTCATGGCATCGGAAGCTCGGACATCCCAATAAGCATACTTTTGATTTAATATCCAGATGTAACCCAAATCTTAATTTGGGAAAATCCTTAAATCAATGTGTCACATGTGCTATGTCCAAATGTCATAAAATGCCTTTTGAACTTTCAAAACAAAACTCTACTTCTACGTTAGCTCTCATTCACTCTGATGTTTGGGGACCTGCTCCCACGATTTCGAACCAAGGTTTCAAGTATTACGTTATATTCGTTGACGATTTTTTGCGATTTACCTGGTTATTCCCTTTACGTATGAAATCAGAAGTCTTTCAAACGTTTATTAATTTCAAAAACCAGGTGGAAACATACACTAACAAGAAAATTAAAATGCTCCGCACCGACGGGCGGAACAGAGTATATGAATCATGCTTTTTCTACTTTTCTGTGTTCTAACGGAATCACTCATCAGGTCTCTTGCCCACACACACCCGAGCAGAATGGGATTGCCGAGCGTAAGCATCGTCACATTACCGAGACTACTCGCACACTTCTGCACACGTCTTCTATGCCGTTCCAATTCTGGCCCGATGCTGCTCTAACAGCAAACCATCTCATTAATCGATTACCGTCTCCAACTCTTCACAATCTGTCTCCGTTCGAAAAATTTCACAACGCCAAACCAAACTACACCTTCTTAAAAACGTTTGGTTGTGCGTGTTATCCACTTCTACCATCGCAGCTCAGACATAAATTACAACCGAAAGCTTCACCCCACGTGTTCCTTGGCTACTCGGACATGTACAAAGGATATAAGTGCCTTAACACAGCCACAAACAAGATCACATTCTCAAGGCACGTCTCATTTCACGAGTCAAGCTTTCCGTTCTCTGTTCAAACTCCCAGCCAACCGGATAAACCTGCAGAAATTCCTCCGCTACTGCTTGCTCCTGCTTCAACCACCAGGCAGTCTAAACCACCTTCAACAACTCAACTCTGCCCTCCTATATCCACCACAAGTAGTGTTACTACCTCTCCATCGCAGAACTTGGATGTGGGCAACTTATCTCAGCCCCCTAGCACGCAAATCATATCTTCTCACCCGATGACTACCCGCAGCAAAACCGGATCTCTTCGGCCATCTGTTCGTCTGAATCTGTTGCATAAGCAAGCATCGCCGATCCATCCTACTGCTCCCACCGCGTACACAGAAGCCATTCAACATGCTGAATGGCGTGAGGCTATGGCCATGGAATTTTTGGCGTTGCAACAGCAAGGAACGTGGTCTCTCACTACTCCTCCGCCGGACGCATTGATATTAGGATGCAAATGGACGTTCTGACTAAAGCTGCATGCAGATGGGTCGATTGCAAAACACAAAGCTCGCTTAGTAGCACAAGGAAACCATCAAGAATATGGGATCGACTACACCGAGACATTTAGTCCGGTGGCGAAGCTGCCAACAATTCGGGTATTCCTAACCGTGGCGCTTCACAACAACTGGCCCGTTCAACAACTTGATGTGGCTAACGCCTTTCTTCATGGCAAACTATCCGAGACGGTCTATATGACTCAGCCTAAAGGATTCGAGGATACAAGTCGCCCGAATCAAGTATGCAGACTTCACAAATCTATCTACGGATTAAAACAATCGCCGCGTCAATGGTACAATACCTTTACTGAATTTCTTGGCACTATCGGGTTTGTCCATAGCCAATCGGATCCATCTCTTCTTCTATACAATCAAAACAACTCAACCGTGTTTCTATTAGTCTACGTCGACGACATACTCATTTCCGGCAATAATCAAGAAATCATCAGCTCAATTCTATCCCAACTACAGGCCAAATTCTCTATGAAGCAACTCGGCGAGGTGAGCGAATTTCTGGGTATTAAAATCACGAAATGCTCACAACATTATTTTCTGTCTCAGGAACAATACGCCATCAAAATTCTGCAAGAGGCGGATCTCATGCAATGCAAACCGCTGGCCAATCCGACTTGCACAAAACCACCGGTTTTCTTTCCCGCAGACAAGCTCCTTCAGGACGGCAAGCTATACAGACGTCTCACGGGGTCGTTACAATACCTTACAATTACTCGTCCCGATATTGCTTTCAGCGTCAATCAACTCTCGCAACATATGCACAACCCGCAACCTCAGGACATCTATATGCTTAAACGCCTTCTCCGATATATCAAAGGTACGCTCAATTTTGGTATTCCGATTACAAAATCTAATTTACTTCTCACTGCCTTTTCAGATGCCGACTGGGCCGAGATCCGATATCCCGCAAATCCACCTCCGGCTTCTGCTCTTTTCTAGGAGACACGATCATTTCGTGGACCATCAAGAAACAAACTACAGTAGCACGATCATCTACGGAGTCCGAATACAGATCGCTTGCGGCACTAACAGCTGAGGTCATATGGCTTAGACGACTCCTTAAAGACTTCGGCATCCATCAGCATCTTCCAACTAAAATCTATTGCGACAACACGTCAGCTATCGCTCTAGCAAATAATCCGGTCTTCCACGCCAGAACTAAACATATAGAAATAGATCAGAGATTCGTTCGGGATCATATCCAACAGCAGCATATCTCCGTTCTACCCATAAGCACGGTCGATCAGGTGGCTGACATTCTCACCAAGTCCCTCTCTACAACTCGGTTTCAAACCTTAAGAACCAAACTGACGGTATCCTCGGACCCATCAGTTTGCAGGGGCGTATTAGAGTAAACAAACAGAACATTTTGTATTTATCTGGTAATAGCTGAGTTGTCATTATTCTATTGGTTATCCATGTACATAGCAATGCCTAGAGTCTATATATAGAGGTGTACGTCTCTGTTAAAGGTGAACAAGATAATAAAATCATTTCCTTCTTCCTGTTTCTCTGGCTTCTTGAATCTCGTTTCCGCTCATAGGTTTCTACAAGGACCTTCTTCAATTATATATCTCTAAACAAGAATTTCTATGTTATATATTTTGTATTAATTAATATATTTGCTTGTACCATATGAAAGCAAATATGAAACAATGACCAAATTCATAAATTTCAAAATCACTCTAGATAAATAACTCTATTTTTATCATGATTTTAAGATTCGATGGATGAGGCCAATACAACAATAAAAAACTTCAAATTTTCTTAGCTCAACGGGCTATTGCATATCATAACAGTTACCTACTTGACTTTGATCAAATTAGCATAGATGAATGAAAACACCAACACATCATTGAAATTACATGAACAATAATGCTTGATGCAAATCTACCTCCTCCGATTGACACCCTTATAGCAATTTCCTATCTCATTAATAGGCTTCCTTCTCCCATAATAAGTAACACTTCTCTGTATCAACTTCTCTACTAAAGCCTCAACAATAATCTCACCAAAAAATAATCAGCTGCTTTTGCAATTTATAGTTGCAATTTGTAACAACCCGATTTTTTGAAATGGTTAAAATATATATATAATTCCTGTTTGAACTATAGTGTAGCGATGTTGTACCTTTGAGCACTAAGAAAATGGGGTCTAGAGCATAATGGCGCCTAGAATGACTGCTGCGGTGTTGAAGTCTCTATTATATAGTAATTCTGAATTTTACATGCAATGTTGGATCTGAGAGCTGTAGTGCTAGGCCACTAAAATCATTTTTATTCCACTCAGCTGCTCACTCCCCTCGCCTGCACCCACCGATTTGCCGAAGGAGGGGGGGGAGGGAGAAGAGAAAGGAGGAGAGAGAGAATGAGAAATCTTATTTTTCACCACCAGATCGCTTTACCGCTTTTTAACGAAAATTATTCCAATCAAGGTATGTGACTTTTTATCTAGTTCTACTTTTAAAGATTTCAAGTTTGACCGTTTGATTCTCTCCATAACTGATTTTATTATATTTTTCCTAGTTTTAACAAATTTCTATTGTACAACGTTTTGTATGTTATAGTGTCGAGCATCACGGATATTTTGACAAGTTAACTTCTGAATTTCACCGTGTAAAATTGAATTGATATTGTATTTTGTACAATTTGCATTGAATAAATAATTGTGTTTTTATTTAAGCATATTATTATTATAGCCATTGAGAATGAAAATAGGTGTATCACTGAGTAATAACTAGTATTTATTACTGTTATATTAATTTGATAAAAAATGTGTAAAAGATATGTATTACTTGGTTTCATTGACATTGGATGGAGATTGTTACTAACCTGTAAAGGATGGTAGGCCGACGGGATTTTCTTTAAATACTATGATTTGATGTTATCTTCTATTAATTCACATGATTCAATGTTTTGTAGTTATAAGGAGATATTATTATGCCGATGGACAAGGAGTGATGACTCTATTTACTGATCCAACAGTTACTAACAACTAACTTATTACTGAAAAAACATTGCTTTGCAAGACTATTTACTTATTTAGTATGAGTATTGAAATGTATATTACTGATTTATTATTACCATACGACTTTACTATTATTGTATCAACTTATTGTATTGATTTCTATCATCGTATGAATTCATTGTTATTGTCAATGTTTATTGTTACCATTATTGTGATGTTCTATTATTACTATTATTTATAAGATTAATACTGATTCATTACTACAACTACTTTTACTGGTCCATCAATATTATTTATATTTACTATTTAATATTTATTATCACTAACTATTAGACGCTAGTTATCTTGAATGTGTGATTGTTATGTTGATTTAATATATGGTTGGGTTTATTGCATTGAAATGACTTCGACTATTTTATTGATTCGACATACTGGTTCATTAATTTACTGGTTTTTCCCCCACTGTACAGCTTTATTGTTTTCTATATCGTACTGTTTTATGGTTCACATATTTGATAACTACTGCTTATAAGCTTTACTATTTTTGCATAGTCTTTATGATCACATTGCTACTACTATGACTTGACTATAACATACATATTATTTCTTTATAGTGCTTTAAATTTACTTGTATGATTTAGTGACCTGATGGGCTATTGAGCTAATTATAAATGGTTTAATTGATTTTTGGTCAAGGCATTAGATCAAGAGGGAGAGATTCACTAAGATTCTCTAAGTTTATTATTGGTTTAATTCTTTCTATTTTTTAGCTATTCTTTTGCACTCAAGATTGAAATGATATGATGTGATTGTATTGATAGTTTCTAAGTAATCTATATGATTTTTGGAGTAATAAATATAGTTATATTTTGAGCTTTTGATTATTAGTTTTAGTTTTTGCTATTATTATTATGAAAGTAGATAACTCTGATATTTAAATTTAATAGATAAAAATGCATTCTTTCAATTTAGAATCTGAAGCGTCACACAATCTCATACTCCCCATAAATTTGCACTGAATTCTTTCCCTTGTCTTTCTTGGCTATACCACCTATCACAGAAGGGAGCTAAATGCTATGAGCCCAACATTAATAAAATATGCATATCGTCATATTGAATTCCATGAAAGGATAAATTCTTTTTTAGCAGGATAAACCCCTCCCCGATCCTCATACACACCATACTTTATACGTCCCTTCACTCTTTTTGCAACACCCAACATCACTCACTCCATACTTTATATGTCCCTTCACTCTTTTCTCTTTCAAGCCTCCTATATATATTCAAACTCTACTAGCAAACTCAAGCACTATCCTCTAACCTTCAACCCATGAGCTTGATTCAACAGCCTGAGAGCCTAATGCACCATCTTTCATCTCACCATCTTCTACCACAAGCCCACCTCAACATCCCTCATCTCCTTCGCTCCTAACTAAGTATCCTATGATAACATAAAATAAATAGGTTGCTCAAAACATGATAAATTTATAACCTCACTCATATACTTGTGCAGGGGCGGAACCGACTTTAATTTTGAGGGGGGGCAAAAATACAGCACAAAAATAATTAAATATTAAAAAAATATATATTATATATCTATACATTATGAAAAGTTTTTTTAAAAAAATTAAGCAAGAAAAATAAAGAAAAATGTGTGTAATTAAATTGTTATTAAAAGCCTGAAAGAGAATATTAGAACTAAATGTAAAGAAATATATATATGTATTTTAGGGCAAGTTAGGACAAAAGAGTACAAAAAAAAAAATTTTAGGGGGGGGGCAAAAAAAAATTTAAGGAGGGGCAAAAAAAATTTTTTACTCTCTTATATTTTTTTTTTTTTTTTTCTCCTATAAAAAAATTTTTTTTTTTTTTTTAGGGGGGGCAATTGCCCCCCCTAAGCCCACTACAGTTCCGCCCTTGTACTTGTGTATCTCTTAAAACCTACAATTTTAGATGGATTTATAAAACCAGGCTCAATTCATATATAATAATAACATGGCATAAACCAAGATTTGCTGCTCAAGGCTACAAATAAAGTAAGGCTTGATTTCAATAAGATTTTCAATTCAGTTGATAAGATCTCGTTATCCTTTTTTCTTACAATTGCTTCAACTCACAAATGGCCTATAACACAACTATACATCTCTAATGCATTCCTTCATGTTAAATTGTTAGTGACATTTTGTATGCACTAATCACTAAATTTTTTAAGATCCTAAAAAATTAAATCATGTGTACCTCCAAAAGTAGGCTATACATGGCCTAAAATATGCACCCCACCATAAATTCTCTACCCTCTCCAATTATTTCCTTCAACTCAGGTTTCATACAAGCAAGAGACTAATCCATCCATGATGCTTCACGCAAAAGGTACTTACTAGACATATTCAGTTATTTATGTTGATAATAGCTTAATTATAAGTAATAACCCAACTGTCATTCAAGCATTACTCAACCATCTTCTTTACACTTCAACTTGAAATTTTTTTGGATCCATCTCCTACTCCCTAGTCACTCAAGTACTACAAATATCCTATGGGCTTCGTCTAACAAAGCCAAATATTCCACCAATATCCTCAACCAAATCATGATGATAAATTGTAAGGCTTTCAACAATCCAATCTCTATCAATCCACCAACAATTACTAATCCACATGCAACATTTCTAGATACAACTATAATTTCATCATCTTGTCAGTTTTCTCTAGTGCCTATTAATTATAAGGCCTAATATATCTTTTGATGTCAATTCCATTAATCAAAACATGCATAATCTTCTCAAAATTCACTTCCAACTTCTCAAATGTTTATTCCAATATATCCAAGGAAGGACACAACTTGGTCTTCCTGTTAGAAAGGGTAATATCTGCTTTTATGCTTATCTTAATTTTGATTAGGCAGTGATTCTATATATTGAAAGCCAACAACAAGCCACTATGCATTTTTGGAAAACTATCTTGTCATCTTATAAGTAAAGTAATTAATTACCGATGCTAAATTGTCTATGGAAGTTAAGTATCATGTTCTAGGAATGATAACCACTATCATCATCAGGCTTCATTTATTTTTTTCAAGACTTCAATAATATCACACATAAACCTACCTCACTCAGCTGTGATAATATTCCAACAGTTGCTCTTATTTTGTATTTTGAGGATCACTATAGCATTTTAATGAATTGAAAAAAACAATCGAATAAAATTTAGTTTTGTACACAAGGCATTTTCTTTTCAATATTTTGTTTATTTAGTGTAAACATAAAGGATGATGAATAAAGAGCAGTGATGGGGTGCTTTAAGATTAGTGTTGTATATCGAAAGTTGTATTACACTAAACTCAAAGCAATTGAATAATTCTAATGTCCATCTTAATAGAATTTATATAAGAATATTCATACACAATTTTTTTTTTCATTGCATGCTATGCATAACACATGAATCATTCATATCTGAGCCATTTGAAAATAGCTGGAGGATGCAAGAGAAAAAATGGTTAGCCCAAATTTCTAAGAGCACTTCATATTTGTGAGTAATCATTAATTTATATAATTCAATTGCACCCGAAAATAAATTTTATCATATATAATTCATATTATAATGAGTTTAAAAAAGTATTAAATATATTTTATATTAATGTTATAGACGACGTGTCTACATTGTACTAATCTCAAAATAGATCTAATAATTTTCATGTCCATTTTAATATAATTTATATAAGGATTTGAGTACATAAAGTATTTTTATTACATCTTATGCATAACACATGGATCACTCAAGCTTGAGCCCATAAAGGGGTTTTTAAATGCTTTAAGTATTTTGATACTTTTATAATCATATAATAAAGATATAAATCACATTGTTCATAAGATTTATAGATTACATACTCTTCATTGAATATATTTTAGTCCTTTTGTTCATCTAGATGGGTATATCATTTATATTTGACCAAAAGACCCCTTCTTTGGGCGCCATTATAATCCTCCATTCACTTTATTTATATATATATATATATATATATATATATGTTAGATGATCTATCTTCAATATGAAGAGGTTTATTTTACAAAGCAATTCTAGGTTTTTATCAAAAGTTAACTCTTAGTATAGCAGACAACAATTAATATTATGCTTTTTTATATTATATAAAATAAAATTATTATAAGTTTACATTAATATGTAAACTACTCCAGTACTCCGCATATTTAGCATATGCAAAGTAAGTCATAAAAATTTGCAAATATAAAATTATACTTTTTAATAAATATTTTCGTTTAAATCAAAAACCATTTTTCGAAAAAATTCGCTCCGTTGCAAACAGAGAGAGAGAGAGAGAGAGAGAGAGAGAGTTTTTAAGGAGACCATCTCTCCCGCTGATCTTCGTCCCCTGGTTGCAACCGAAGCGCAATCCTACCAAATGCTCCTCCCCGCAGCACTACCTCTTACCCACGATCCGGCGGTTTATCCACCGGAAAAATTTTTCAGCGGTCGAAATGTGGCCAATTAATTAGCCTGCTTCCATGCCCGACCCACATTTCTCTCCCTCCCCTGAGTTTGTTCCTCAAGTCTCTGTTTGCTTTCTTCATGGAGCTCTTCTGTCCGGAAGACGGCAATCGCCTTGCTTTCTCCGACGAAGAAGATGATGAAGCAAACGAACTCATCTTTTCGAACAGCTCCTTTCTCTCGCAAGCAGAGGACGAATATATAGAAACTCTCGTATCCAAAGAGACTACCTTTTCAAGCCCAACCCATTCTTCCTCCGGCGACCGTCTGCACAGCGAGAGATTCGAATCCGTCCGTTGGATCCTCAAAGTGAGCTTGCTCTTGTCCATCTAACACTAACTGTAACAATCCATGTTTAAAAATCTCATAGTTTCTTATTTTTTGCGGCTTTCTTTCTGCTCTGATACAGATGAAGTCAGGCTTCGGTTTCAGCTCACAGACCGCGTACCTCGCTGTGACTTTCTTAGACCGGTTTCTACTCCGGCGGACCATCGATGTAAGGAAGAATAACTCGGTCTTGAGGTCCATTTGCTTGTTTTTTATATTTTTGTTGATTTTCCACTGATTAGGAGGGGAAGATCTGGGCGATGAAGCTTTTATCGATAGCTTGCTTATCCCTGGCGGTGAAGATGGAGGAATGCAAGCCGCCATCTTTGTCGGAGTATCGATTCGAAGGTTACAGATTCAGCGGCAAAGTGATACAGAGAATGGAGCTTCTTGTCTTGGATGCATTGGAATGGAGACTGAACTCAGTCACTCCATTTACTTACCTTAGCTATTTTGCATCAAAATTTCACTTTGAGAACTGCTCGAGGAAGCTACTCCCCATTGCCATCAGATTCATCTTTGTGGTTGTAAAAGGTGTTGGTTCATTCTGTTCTTGTTGTTCAATCAAAAAGTGATTTTTATGCTCTTTTTATCGAAATGCAGCTATTAATTTGATTGATTACCGACCTTCAACCATAGCTGCCGCGGCTATCTTAGCTGCATCAGGTGAGGAATCAACAAAGAAGTTATTCGAATCTAATACTAGTGTATTTTCACTCCCTGAACCTTCAGAAAGAGTAAGTTAAATACCCAGCGATCTCTGTTATTTTCTAAATAAACAAGCAGGCAAAGGAAATGATGGTGATAAAAAAACAAATTTTCGATGCTAATTCATCTTTCAGGAGCATATATTTACCTGCTATAATGCAATGATTCGCGAGTCACACAGAAGGAGAAAACGAGATCTCAAAAGGTTTTATTTTCATTGGAAATATCATCAAATTGTGCTAATCTACCAAACTTAAATGAATTCATCGATATCAAAAATTTATCTGCCACCAGCAAGAAGAAGAAAAGACTGCAATCACCTCATGGTTAGTGGAGTAAGTAATTATCTTGGAATGAAAAAGAAGAACCTTCACTGTTTTAGTTTCACTGTATAAAAACGATGGGAGCGAAAGTGAAGCTTTTTTTATCGCAAAGTCTCAAAGCTGACAGTACGTTTGAAAAAGGAAGATGAAGACAACGAAGAAACCATTGAAGAGTATTTACTAATAGGCTTGGAGCTCGAAAGCTAGGTTCTTTTGGTTCAAAGCCCTTGTCATTCCTAGATGTAAGCTTACCCGTTATTCATTTCATTGCATTCCTTCTTGTATTTTACCTGATGGAGTTTCATGTGTAAAGATGGCAATGGGGTGAAAGAGTAATGGGCTTGTTTTTGAATTGTAGCTCTATTTATGAGTAGCAGCTTTAAGAGTGTGGGGAAAAGAAGGTGAAATTGTGTGTAAATTGACTTGTTTGAATATTGGGAGACTGGGAGTGGATGAAGGTGTTTTTTTTTTTTTTAATGATGAGATTTTCTCGCTCAATTATATTATATAAGGAAAAAAAAAACATTTTGATTACAAAATTTTAAGGCGACAGAATCATCAGATTCAAAGAATTCACTAAACAATGGCGCCCCAAGAAGATATGAGAATATACAAAAATAATAGGAAAAGGCTTGGGCAAATGAAGAACACCACCTTCCAAATGAAACAGAAATCAGTCAGAGATTAAGGGTTCGTTTGAGACGGTTTTTTCATTGCTTCTTAAAGCAGTTTTTTAATACAAATTTTTTAATTTTTGTATTAGAAAGCTGTTTTAAGCAGCAACAAGAAAATTATCACAAATAAAGTCTAAGAAGTAGATCAAAACAGAAACTCTTCACAATATGTTTAGTCATGAGATAAGCATCAAATATTTTCCCATGGCCTTGGATTTTCATGTACGATTAATAGTCTGCAACATAATTAGAGAATTGGATGTCACTTGTTTAAATACTGCCATTACTCCCTCTTTTTATAATGAATCTTTACTTGCCAGAGCAGCATGTGGCTTTTAAGACTTTACTACAAACAGTGGAGATCCGAGAGGGAAGCGCAGTTTATCACTGAGTATAGGTCATCCATGACTCAAACTATATTAAAAAAAGCAATGTACAAAAACAAATAACATGATAATAATAAAAAAAAAGACACACTATACTCCTTTGAACGTAAAAGTAAGCAGATTGTAAATAAAGACAAGATAAGAAAGCTAAGACGATTCAGCATATGGGCCAAAGAAGATCAGCGAGTATCAAAACAAAACGCCCAAGCTACCGGTGTGAATCCGCATTGTTGTACAAAAGAATTATCAAGTATTACTTGGGCAAAAAAAAAAAAAAAAAACCCCATGGCATAGAGAAATTTATATGCGGAGACCGGACGACAATAACCGTCCGGATTTGCTGCATTTTAACTGCACTTTTGCAAATGCTCAGCAAAAGAGCAGCAAATATGCATTTTTGCTGAGTATTTGAAAAAGTACAGCAAAAGAGCAGCTAAAGCGCAACAAATATTCTACTAATTGAATATTTGTTGCGTTTTAACTATCATTTTGTTATGTTTTTGCAAATACTCAGCAAAAGTGCATTTATATTGCACATTTCGTGCTCTTTTGTTGAATATTTGCAAAAGCGCAACAAAAGGACAGCAAATCCGAATGATTCTCGCCGTCCATTCTCCCACCCAGAATAATTTTTCCATGACATAGGCCTCCAAAGTGACTTTGACTTTCCATATGATAGAAACACATCACAGCATAATCATCATCTTCCATGATCATTTAGCAGCAGTGAGAAAATAATACCAGCACAACCAAAATCAAACAATAGCCTTGCAGCCTTGAAGTAAGATAATCCCAAGAAGAGGAGCTCATAGAAACAAAATTTAAGCCATGAAGTTAAGGAGATGCAAGAGACCCGAACGGGGCTTCTATATCTAAATTTCGGCTTTCAACAACGTAACTAGTCCTCAAGATGTTGGTGGAAAGGTTGGCGCACTTGCGACCATATCTTCTATCATTTTTTTCTACACAAATAATATAGATTTGATGTATTATCCATGGACTGCAAATGTTCTAACTTTTGTAGGAGAGAGGGCTGAGCAAAAATATTGCAATCCAGGCATAACTTGAGCAAAGCATAGGAGCAAGAGCAGGAGAAATAGAGATGATTGATGGATTCAACATCATCATTCCAATGCCGACACAAGCAGTTTTCAAGCCCCTACAAATGGATAATTATTATGTGCAGGCGCCGAACGCCGTCCGGAGACCAGTCAAAGTGCGCCACGTCACCCATGTGCTCGGTACTGCGGCTCGGTACCGATTACATGGCGCATTCTGATTGGTTTCCGGGCAGCAATCTGCATCCGGTCTCCACACACAATAATTTGTCGGGCAAATGAGAAGCCAAACATACATAGAGAACTTGGGTATATAATTTTATTGTCAAATGAATTTATGCCAAGAGATATTTAATCAGTTTTGTAAGCTTGCTAGATCAAAATAGTTTCACAACTTAGGAAAGAGGTTATGTACATATTATATCCACAAATTGAAATCAATTGAAGGTCTCCAAAAGGATGGCTTAAACCCATGCTGGCGAAATTCCCAGAAGAGCACAGTATGTCTTAAAAAAAAATAAAGAGGTTGCTTCCTTTGGAGACGAGAACTCTCTCTCCAAACAGTAATAGATTCAAAACAATTCAAAATTAGAAAAAAAAGTATTCAATTTACAAAAAGTCAAGGAAATGTTACCAAGGCACCTCATGCTTGACCAGGTCAACACAGCATCATTATTTGTGGTCTCTGTCAGAGATAATTCTCTAGGGAAAGAAACAGGGACCTGCATCCGGCCTCTTTTTGCTTATTTGCCTTCTTTCAATGAGTCTGGTTTAGGCTTTTATATACTCTACCTTCTGATTTTTAATGTTCATTTATAAACAAATCATGTCATGATTTCCATCTGTAGAAATATTCTCCCGAACGAACTTTGTGTAATGGCAGCTACAGTGCTTGGTAGGGGAATTGATGATAGGTTAGGAATTAACTAATCCATCAGCGAATTTGCAGAGGTTGAAGGAGGCCTTCCTCTTCTTCTCTCACACTGGGAAGTGAGGGCTCAACTTATTTTGAACAATACTGTAAATAATCTAAAGCTGGAAAAAATCCATCACAAGAATGGTTGAACTCCAGATCCCGGTATTGGGTACCCATATCCACACCCACCCACATACCCATCTATACCCAATGGGTATGAGTACGCCCATAACCTCGTGGGTAGGTATATATGGTTGAGTACTCAACATCGGGAGATAAACCGATTAACATTACTAATCATTGTATACTGTATAGTACCGCAATCCTTGTTATGCAATGCGCATCACTGAACGTTGCTGTGACCACAATAAATTGTGATATGCAACTTGAAAGTTTGTAGTCAAAGCAAAGGGCAACAAGCCTCAAGGCCATCAGTTCGTGGCGGACTGCTTTCAAAAAAACATAGAAAGTGGGTGGGTATGTGTGGGTAAACATCCCGAAAGTCACCATGGGTGAATGTGGGTACCCAACGAGGACCCTATGAAAGGCTTTGTTGAACTCCCACAATCTCCATCTTTCATATATATATATTTCATCTTCCATGTGAGCAAAATGAGCCACTTGACCTTGTTGAAAATAATATAATCCTAAATCTTGAGGATTATAACATTTTGATTACAATAAATTAATTTAATTAAAACTTAAAATATCATCACATCAACCAAATTAATGGACTATTCATGATCAACAAAAATAAACCTCTTTGAAAACCGAAAACCTAATAAGGGAGCATAGCGAAATTTCAACAAGACGATATAAACCAAAATACAGAGTTGATAAGCTGATGAACCTGTTTAAAAAAGTGGCAGAAATGCTAAGAACTTAAATAATATTTATCCAGATTTTTTCAGCAGTTTTGCCTCATTGTACACATATTTCAAATTTTCAATGATTATGTAATATTACACAACTTTATCTTCTTAACAGAAAAAAGATGATCCTATATGCCATGATGATTACAGAGACATTTAAGCACAATTTAAAATGTTAGGTGCTGGAAAGAGAGTTTAACAAATAAAAGACAACAACAGTTGCATCAATATAAATTATTCAGCATCAGTGGAAACAATAAATCATGGACAGAATCAGAAAATATTGTACATTAAAAGACTTTAAAGCAGCTGCACACAAGCCATAATACATTTACAGAATCCACTAAAAAAAAAAAACTAGATGGGCTTCAGAAAAATACTTTCCCACCTCCTCTGTCAAATCAATCTGTTTACATATAAAGATACTTTACCAAATCCTGCAGCTGGCCTCAGAGTCCTTCAGCTACAATAATTGGTACTCCTCTCTGCCTTTGGCTGCAAGTACAAACCAAGGTCAAGTGGCTAAACGACCATACCATTAAGATGACATGGGAAAGAACTTTTAAAAGGCCATGAAAGGAAAATAAAATCTTCTCCTTTACCAGATTTGCCGTCAACACAACTTCACTGCGATCCCACATGAACTTTTTTTACAGCAGCAGCAAATGGCATTCCAAGGAACCCAATGAAAACAGTTATGAGCCATTGTGTGAATGTCAGTGGTGTGGTATTGGCAAAATCGCCAAGGAATTGAACAATAATGAACTGAAAAATGAAAGTAAAGGAGAGGACACCAACGAAGACATAGTTCTTCAGAATGCCTTCAAAAACATTTATCTTCTCCATCTCCCTTGAACTGATCTCATTAAACAGCTGCAAAATATCAGATAAAACCATGCCTTTAGCCAACGACAAAACAATATGCTTAAAAGCTCCATTCAAAGCATTAAATCGAGTCTCACAATTTTTTAAACAAACACTAAAACAACCCTTTCTCCGCAATTTTGAAGATGCTAAACCAAAAGATTATAAAAAGGATTAAGTAAAATTAAGGTTGAAGGTAATGCAATAAGTATGTAAGGATTCTATGGCAAATTGGATCCAAGATCCCTTTTGAAGTGGCCCACTAATCCAATTAAAATAATAAAAAACATAACCCCCGCACACACAAATGACATTAAGATCAAACGTTGTTGAAATCAAATCTATTTGGTGGAAATTAGCTTAATCCTACTCCAATCTACTTAAAGGTGCCAAGAAAGATTCTTCTTTGTGAACAACTCGTATTCGGCTCGCTAAAGAGCTTGTACTTGATTTGTTCGATAAGTAATCAAGACAAATATGAACATATAATTTGAGATCGCTCTGTGAATGAGTCAAATAAGGCATATCATTATTTGATTGTGTCGAATAATTTTAGTATCGAAATTAAAAAGCAAACAAAAAATAACATTCATAATATATATAATATATTGTTGATTTTACTTTTTTTTTTGCATTATTTGTATTTTTAATATATAGTGATATTGACTTTTGTGCAGGCTGGTGAACATGTTAAAAAATATAAGTTTAATTTATTTAATCCCACATCATTTGAAAGTTGAGTTATACTGTTTATAAATAATTAATGACAAAAATCTATTACCTAGCTCAGTCCCCTGAGAGGCCAAGCTTATAACGATGAGCCATGTGAGAGCATTTTAATCGCATAAAAAAGATTTAACAAGTTTTGAGAAAAAAAATAACAAGATTATTATCCCTAGTTGTGAATTATAAATGCTTCTTTTATAAAAAAAATTAATATTCAAAATTTTTTAATCAATTCGAGTAAATTTTGAGTTGAACAAGCTCGATTACATGAAAATAAATCGAACACAAACAAAACATTCATGATCAATTTCAAATCAACATAAAATCAAATGAACCAAAAACAAACAAGCACCCACCTTGCTCAAACTTGGCTCATTTACACCCCTAAGTCTATTAGGATCACACTCATCAAAGGGCTCAAAGGGCAAGATTAAGTTTCATAATTCAAGATCAAGGGAAGAGAATCAAGTTTCTAATAATATTTTAATGAATTAAGTAAAAATCTCAAACAACATCACATTCAGACAAGTAGCCTACCAGATTACAATGAAATAAGATGGAAAATGAGAGAAAAATATCCCAAAGAAAATCCAAAAAAGAAAAAGAAAAAAAATCCTTGTGGTTGGAGACTTGACCTTATTATTAATAAGGGGTTATTAAGATCAATAATATATAGGCTAGATCATAAAAGAGAGCATTGTATTGCAAATAGGGCAGTCAGACAATTGGTGTGGTCAGCTATGTAGCTTTATTTGGATTTGGCACCTACTAGCAAGCGGGTTCACCTAAATGGATATCATTGTTTGGTGCAAGAACTTGATCACATTAGATAAGAGTACTTTGATAGATATCATAGATCGAGTAGCAGCAGTCAAAAATTACAAATCGAACATCATTGCACCTGCATAGGTGGTTGACTTAGCTTTGTCGATTATTCACTTAGTTCTCAATCATTTCTTGAGCAATTTGTAGCTAACTCCCTACTCAATGACCCTTGATGGCTGAATTAAGCCAATGAACCAGTTGGGTTAGGCTAAGCAAATCTAGGATAATAGACCTAACTTTAATGGTGACTCAGCCCCTCTAAATGAATAAAATTTGATCAATTTGGCCCAACCGATATGTGCATACAAATATATATAATAGGCTTCAAAGAAGTTTCAACAGATTGGATGCTATATCACGTCTGATGCCCCACATTGATTTGATTATACCTGTAAAAACTATAATCCCCAGTTCCCCACAGACCCAAGTGAATGAATCTTAAGGCCAAAGGTATTTTAACAAACTTGAAAGGATTTTATTGTAAATTGGATCCAAGATCAAGTTTAATTCCGCACATATAGTCTAATCATACTAGTAAAATATATTACATCTAATGCCCAAGTTGCCATGAAGTAGCTATGCAATGCTTAATTGATGAAATTGTTCCCTTTTCACGCAGGAAACACCAACACTCCCCATGGCATTCATCATGGCCTTTCCTATAATAGATTCTACGCTCCTACTCTTCCTCTAGCAACTCCGCTGCTAATGTTATTATTACAGGACTTGGGCTTCTCCTCTCTCTCTCTCCTCCATCATAGTGGAGGCCCCACAATCACCCATAAGCTTCCACCTAGTTCTCCAAATTATTAATTAATTTATTTATTTTCAGAAATTGTTCCCTGATTCCTCCTTCAATGACTACACCGTAAAAGCCTGCATAGATGTAATCCGTTTTCAGGAGGACGCCCAATTAGACTTGTGCTCGTAAGGCTAGATTGTATGATAACAGATCAACTCCCAATCAACCCCTCAGTCCCTCACTTGAATCAAACCCCATCACAGCATAATTATTCACGCAGTAAATACAACACATCAAGCCTTTGTCCCAGTGTCCAGTTAAAAGTCATATTCTCATTTAAATCTAATAAAGAAAGATCATTTCTAATATTTTATAACTAATTCTTTTTAGGTCTACCTTAACCTTTCTTAACATAAGTCAAATCTAATACCTCAACTTTCCTAACATGGTATTATTCACTCAGTGAATGAATGAAAAAAAAAAAGATGATTCCATGACCCATTTTCTCCATTTGCAGAATTAAAAAATAAAGAAGAAAAAAAAATCATAAAAATACCAGACGCAGGAAAATTACCTGGCAGAAGACAAATGTATTAAAGATGAGGGTATTCAGACTGGCATCAGAACCAGGGCCTTCAAGCCCAAAGAACCTTTTCCCCTCTGTTTGGAGATACCAAATCACAACAAACTGGTAGAAAGCCTGTCCTAAGATATTTCTCCACATTACATTGCTAATAAAATTCCCTTTCCTCCCAACAGGTGTTCTTTTCATCAACTCATCATTAGGAGGTTCAGTGGCAAGCGCAAGTGCTCCCAGTGTATCCATAATCATGTTGACCCATAGCAATTGAACAGCAGTGAGTGGAGCTTCTCCTGGAATAGTATTTAAGCATAACGATCATAAGAATGATCTTCTAGGTAAAGAAAAAATTTGATTACAGGATGGTAATTTTGGTTACCAGTAAAACAAGCTGATGAGAAGTTAACAATTAGAGCAACAACATTAACAGTCAGCTGAAATTGTACAAACTTTTGAATGTTTATGTAAACAGAACGCCCCCATTTGCCCACAGTCACAATTGTGGAGAAATTGTCATCAAGAATTATGACATCAGCACTTTCCTTTGCGACCTGCATAGAGCAATGAACGAAATTTACCACTTATTTTTTAGTTAAGTGATAGAATTGACCAAGCAATTCAGGCTTCATTTGGGAGGGCTTTTTTACTACTTCTTAAAGCAGCTTTTTAGTATAATTTTTTTAATTTTGTACTAAAAAGCTGTTTTAAGAAGCAGTAAGAAATCCGTCCCAAATAAAGTCTCAATATATTTCACATTAGAAAGCGTATAAGGCATGCATTTCTATAGTATATTATCGGTAAATAGAATAACCATCATCATATTTAACTAAAGGGTGTAACATCAAGATAGTGGCTGTTTAGTATGCATATTCATGTTCTATATTTTGAATAAGAGTGTTCATTCTGACCTTGTTGGATATATATATATATATATATATATATATATATATATATATATATATATATATATATATATATATATATATATATATAAAGTGTAGCAAGTGCATAAGGCTCATGCTAATATGAGGTTCTAGGAATGGTGATCATCATATCTTCTAGTTCAAAATAAGGCTCCAATAGCACATCAAACATGACTTTCTGGCAACATTTAGATCAAAATCCACCTAGTTTCTTGGTAAGATTGCACAAGTAATACATTCAAGCTGCCGAACATCAATTATGATAATCATCATTTGCTTTATAAAAAAAAAAATTTTGGGTGTCACCCTTGTGAAATTAAATATAATGGATGGTAATAGTTGATCTTCACAAACTAAAAGAACTAATAGAGTGCATGAATTTGAAAAGTCAAATAAAAAATTTTCAGAATCAATTTATTCACAATTTTTTCCCTAACAAAAATAGCATCCATGAAAAATTATAGGACTCTAATCACTTTACTCAACATCCATATCCCGCAATCATCCACTCTTAGTGATTTCAGGATAAGAAAGATTATATATTAGAGCTATATTTTTAGTTTTGTCGTTGATGTTGCTGCTGTCTTGCTCTTGTAGCTGGAGTGAAGAAAGAAGAAGAATATATAGCAATATTTAAAATCCTTCAATTAAGCAAGGATATAAGAAAATTTAAAAAGTATTTAACCATATAACAATAAACTTTTATCACACCACGTGGAGTTGGCTACATTTCTTTTTCCCCTTTGTGTCCTATTCTCATTTAAATCTAATAAACAGAGGTCATTCTTCATACTTTCTAACCAAATTTTTTTAGGACTATCTCTATCTTTCTTAAAAAAATAATTAATCATAGAAATAGAAAAATAAATAAATAAAGAAAAATAAGCACCTCAGTTCCTGCAATTCCCATAGCAAGCCCAATATCTGCCTCATGAAGCGCTGGAGCATCATTTGTACCATCACCGGTCACAGCAACTACCTCATTTAACATGGTACGGAGGTGCTTCACTAGTGTATGCTTATCTAACGGTGATGATCTAGCCATAACCTGTGAAATATACATATTCAGTCGGGACCATTGCAAATTAAAAGCAGGGCAAAAAGCTATGATGCATAGACACGGACACGGCAACACGAATACGACACGACACGGACATGGAACACGTCAATTATTGAAAATATAGAACACGGATACGGGTTGGATACGGTATTATAGTTTTTATATTTTAAAAATAATGTATAAAAATTGAATAAGTATAATTTTAAAAATAATTTAGAAATAATAAGTTATTTAACCAAAATTTGTGCTTAAAATAATTAATATTAGGATGCCAAGAGTCAAGCGTCGATGCTGTTTATCAGTCACCGAGAGAGATGACAATGTTGTTGAGAGTCGAGCATCGATGTTATGCAGTAAATATTATTATGCGTCAATGTTAAGAGGACGTTTATCGTCGTGTCGGACTCGTGTCGGTCTCGTGTCATGTCGAATAAGTGTCGGACACTGCACGCTCCTTTGAGGAGAAGTGCCGGTGCATGATGGGCAGAAACTAGAAAGTAATTAACAAATAAAAGATGGACCTGTATCTTTGGAATCAATTCCATCATCTCTTCAAGACTCTTTTCCCTAAATTCTGAACCTTCAATAGCTATACCATCATCTGTAAGAATACCACATTCTCGAGCAATGGCCTTTGCCGTATTGATGTTATCTCCTGTAACCATTCTTACTGTAATGCCAGCAGACCTGCAAACTGAAACAGATTCCTTGACACCAGGTCGAACAGGATCCTTGATGCCTACAATACCTATACACGTGTAACCATCTACAGGAATTTCTTGCTTGGCTGAAAAATCACCTTCAATGTCCATATAACCCAGACAAAGCGTACGTAATGCTTCTTTAGCAAAACCTTCAATCGTATCCTTGAGGTGCTTGGCTACTGCATCATCAATTGGAACAGCTCTGCCTTCAGCATCTAAAACTTTGCTACAAGAAGCCAGAACTATTTCAGAGGCACCTTTACAGTGGGCACGATAGCCTCCCTCAGGAAGTTGTATTACCACTGCCATTCTCTTCTTTGTAGAATTGAAGGGTTCAACTTTAACAAGCTCAACCGCCTGACGCTCTTCATGAAAATCACCACCTAGAGACAAGCCAAATTCCAATATTGCCGTTTCAGTTGGTGTTCCTAAAATTTCAGTTTTTCTTTCTTTGTTGATCACAACTTCTCCTCCAGTGTTGGTGAATATAGACTGTGAAAGAATTTTAATCACATCATTTGGAACTTGAGAGCAAATGCTAGATGCATCCACTGGATTGGATAGTACATTGATATTTCCACCGATGCAGGCTTTAACAACGGTCATGTGGTTGGTTGTCAAAGTTCCTGTCTTGTCACTGCAAATAGACGTAGCTGATCCCATTGTTTCACAGGCAGCAAGGTGACGGACCAAGGCTTTCTCGTTCATCATTTTCTTCATAGCAAAGGCAAGGCTCAAGGTCACAGCTAGAGGCAGACCTTCCGGAACTGCAACAACAACAATAGTAATTGCAATGGCAAAATACTCTAACAAATGCAGTGCATCATCTCCTGTCCAACTCAATAGTGTGCCAGCTTTAACCTTATCCCTCATGAGAGATTCTGCCAGCACTGCAAAAGTTACAACTGCAAAGAGTAAGCCAATTTTTCCAATAAGAGTGGCAACTCCATTCAGCTTAACTTGTAATGGGGTTTCATCATATCCTCCTTCACTAAGTGTGGCCATCAGCTTACCCCATTGAGTTCTCATGCCAACAGTTGTCACCATCATTTTACATGAGCCATCTTGAACTTTAGTTCCAGATAGAAGAAAAGGATTTTCAGCATCAATTGCGACGGGCTCGCTTTCCCCTGTCAAACTAGATTCATCAATCAACAAGGAAAATCCAGATAGGAACAATCCATCTGCAGGGACTTGATCTCCAATTGCTAAATGGACAATATCACCAGGAAGAAGATCATAGATTGACATTTTCTGTCTAAACCCATTTCGTGTTACTTGTATCAATATTTTTTCTTCTTCTCCTTATCCAAGTCTTTAAACTGCAAAGATTGACGGTAATCACTTGATGCAGTAACAAAAACAACTAACAATATGCTTGCAACAATTCCAAGGCCATCATGAGCACCTTTTGGCCATCCTTCTGTGAGCACACCAACAATCAGAGAAATAAAGGCACAAGCACCAAGGATTATAAGCGTCATGTCTTGAAATGCTTCCCATAAAAATACCCAGAAACTCCGGATTACGCTCTCAGTAAATTTATTTATTCCATAAATCTCTTGCCTGCCCATCAAGCTTTCTTCGGTAGTGCACAGGCCACTAGCTGTTGAAGTTGATAATTTGTTTGCTATACCATCCACTCCACCATGTATTTTCAGCTTCTTGATGTCACGTCCTTCGACTATGGATCCCAATTCGTCGGCACAAATCCCAAAGCCAGCTGCCTTGACTTCATCAGGTATGGTATATTCACTTGAACATGTAATAACTGGAGAATTTGAGAAGGTTATGCCACTGAATGATCCAACGAAAATATAAAGATGACAGAAGTAATCAGTCAAGAAAAAGGATGCTGGAAATATACCACTGATAAAACAGAGGGCAGCTTTTGAAACTAATACAGCAACCCGAATTTTCTCCTGCACAAGGTAATATAATATCAGTATAATTTTCATTAAGGAAACTGATTCCGGCATATTACAGGAAGCAGTGGAGGTTAAGGCTTCATTTGGGACGGCTTTTTTACTGCTTCTTAAAACAGTTTTCTAGTACAAAAGTTAAAATTTTAGCACTCAAAAGCTGCTTTAAAAAGCAGTAAAAAAACCGTCCCAAACGAAGCCTAATCAAGATATAAGTTTCCCCTGAAAACTGCAGGCAACCAAGAAGCAGAAATTGAAGTTTGAAATTTCTGATAACTAAGGTGCAAGATAGCTTCATACTATATAAAAAAAAAAGATTCTAAAAGCTTTTCTATAGCAGAACTTTGGTTTACTAAAGCCTTATTTTGTTTAAGAAATTACGAGAGATGAAATGAGAAGTACATGGAATTCAAATGCTAAAAAAAGAAATTTAACTAAAATTAGTTAATTAGATTTCACCACCTTGTTTAGCAGATGAGAAATTGAACAAGAGAATTTTTTCCACTTTATTGTTCAGTTAACAAGAATTTAACTATTATTTCTTATGAGGGAACAAATGAGCCACACTGATAATCAGATAAAATTTTCTTCTCGTTTTTACTAAGTTTGGGTAGTGTGAATGACAGAAACTCATTAATAGTTAAGGAGGCGCAACAGGTCCAACAATAACAAAAACAACAACATCAAGCCTTTATCCCACTACGTGGGGTTGACTACATGAATTCTTTTTATCTATTGTGTCGTATTAATTAACACAATTTCTTAAAGGATTCATGTTATTATTATTCGACAAGTTTTACACTGGCTGTCGACAACCTAATGCAACCCTCCATTTTTCTCATCCAGAACTTGGGAGCTGGCAACGGCAGGAGGCGCCACAGGTCCGTGGGAGGGAAAAGATGGAGAGGGTCTAGCTTTCGACCCAAGGTGCTTCGTGGCTCAGGAAAGTGAGGAGAAGAAAGGAGGGCTAGTTGGCTCAACTTTGAAGGCCAACAAAGGAGGGCTATTTGGTTCAACTTTGTATGCCAAGAAAGGAGGCTGGCATCTTTAAGAAGTGAGGAGAGGAATAATAAAGCATCCACAACACAAATAGTTTATGAGATTCAATTCTGTACTCTATGCCCATGGTGCATGGAGTGGAGAAATCCACCATCAAATGGGGAATATAATATATAATGCAAGGGAAGTTCAAGATCCTACCTATACAAATTTGGGGGCAATGAGCTTTTATAAGGTGGGCTCTCATTAGCTACCAAAGGAGTCATTATAATCTCCTGAGAGCAACACACACACTTTCTTCTCTTAGCAACAAACAATTATATTTGTAGGATATGTGGCACTTCACAATTGAAGGTTAAATGAGATATGTTATGGCAAATCTGATAATGGGTGGAACGTGCTCTAAATAAACTACTAGTGAGTGGCATAGTGTCAAAGGCCTGATGTAAACATTTTATACCAGTTGACACAAGTTGATTGGTAGGGTACCTGGGGGAGCTATTGGATGTAGAGCGGACAGACATAGCTAGAGATGCTATTTGGGAGCTAAGAGATGGGCTATTGTGTTATCCACAATGAAGCCAGTTAGCACGGACATTGGAGAAGTCAATAAAGAAACCATGGAATGTTTTTTAGGAGAATGCATGTGATATGTTGTACTTTTATCTATGATCAATCAGTTAGAACCAACAAAAAGATATTCAAATTCCATTTCAAATGTGCCAAACAAGGCAAGAACTTCACTATAAACTAAAGCGACGCTAGATATGAACCTCCAAGCTTGGAATTTCTCTTGCACGCCCAAGCACTCAAGCCTCGATCTCCCATAGGGGTGTAAGTGAGCCGAGCCGGCTCGAGCTAGACTTGTTTATGAGCTCGCAAGCCGAGTTTATCGAGCTCACGAGTCAAGCTCGAGCTCGATTTCAAGCTTGAGCCGGCTCAGCTCGTGAGCTTGCGAGCCGGCTCGATTAAATATTAATATTTTTTAAATATTTTTATTTTTATTTATGAAATTTAAATATTAAAAAATTAATAAGAACCACCTAAATTTTATTTAAATGTTAAACATTTCATCTTTTTTTTTTCTAAATTTTGCCTAAGTTTTAAAAATCTCTTTTAAGTTTTAAAAATACCGCCTAAGTTTTAAAAATGCAGCCTAAATTTTAAAAAATCCAACCCATGGCTCGCGAGTCGGCTCGAGTTCGTTTACAGTGTGACGAGCTTGAGTTCAAGCTCGCCTGTCGATCTCAGCTCGAGCTCGAGGTCGAGCTCACTTTCTGACTGACGAACCTAGCTCGATAAGGCCTAAACTCGACTCGTTTACACCCCTGATCTCCCATAACAATCTCTTTTCAACATAAAGCCTTTCAAATAAATGAATCATATGCTCAACCAAGGAATTTGAGCTCACAACCTTATCAAAACCCGACCCTATCAAAACCCAACCCAAACTTAATAGGCTCAAACTGGGCTATCAAACGACTCGCTCAATCACTAAGCATACATATAAAATATATTTATATGTATATATAATAATTGTCCAAACTACATACATATAAAAATAAATACATTTCAATCCATTTAATGATAATTTTTATTATTTTGCAAATAATAATAAATAATAAATAAATATTATTAAAAGAGAGAATCTAAATAAATTATTTTAAAAACTACTAATTAGTCTTTGGCTTTTTCACATTTTTGTAATTCCCATCATCATTATTTCTCTTAATCTATGGCATCTGTGTATGATAGGCACATATATTATTTATTTATCATTTTTTAAAAGAAAATGTTACGGCATGTCTGATATGTGCAAGACTTGTCATACTTTGCATAAGTCTGATATAAGACACTTTGACATTATAAAGAGTCAGTGCATCATAGTAAAAAAATGAAAGATGCGTACCATATAGCAACTTCATTTTCCCAAAACTTTAATGACTTTTTCCGAAACCTTAATAGATATTAAAGTCCAATTATGAGCATCACAATAAATACAAAACATTAATGCAAAAATTGGCAGAAGCTATGGGCGAAAAATATAGAGCCAAATAACAAAACAAAAATTATATTAGTAGGTCCAAACGAGAAAAAAATATCATGATCTGTTTAAATTTAAGTCACGTGCCTGAAAATAAAAAATTGAAAGACACTTTATTAGAGACTAGAAAATAGATTAAGATTTATGAAAGACATTTTTGAATTTAAGAAATTTGAGGGAGAATTATTTTTTAATTTGTGGAAACGTGAAGCTAGTATCAAATTTAAGAGAAATTATTTTGTACGGAGACCGGAAAGCAAGAACCATCCGGATTTGCTGCATTTTATCTGCTCTTTTGCTGTGCCTTTGCAAATACTCAGTATGCTTTTGCTGCTACCTTTTGTTGAATATTTGCAAAAGCGCAGCAAAAGGATAGCTAAAGCGCAACAAATCCAGACGGTTCTCGTAGTCTGATCTCCGCACAAAATAATTTCTCCAAACTTAAAAAATTGTGATATGTTTCCAACCAAGACTACTCGATACATTTTTTTTTTTTTTCATCCAAAAGCCACTGAAAGGATGGCATAATAAAACGCTTCACGATGAAACTTCACTTCTTCTCTATTCAAATTAGAACTTTTAGCCAATTTAAAATTTTTCAAAACAAAATAAAGAAAAAAAAAAGGATAGATTTTCCTTCTTCTTTCAAGGAGAAATCACTTCTCCCTCAATTTCCTCAAAAACGAAGTGCATAAACAGCTAAAAGCAACAATTAGGTTCTATCAAATAAATTTCAGTGTCTTTTTTATTTCTTACACAACTTTTATTATAATATAAAAATTGCAATCATTGCAACCTGTAGAAGCTACATAACAGGTCCCTACTTTTTTTTTTTTATAACAAGTCCCTATTTATCATGGCTTGAACTTCTAAGGAGGGAACGAAAAGAAGGTCGCAAAATTGAAATTTCGGGCAAAAGAAAAACTAGACCTGGTTGGAACGCTTCATTGCCGCGGCCTCCCATCGCTTGGAAAGGTTGGCTGTGAAGCGAAACCGCCGCTTCGGGTTCTTTACTAAGCCGCAGAGATTCCGCCACCGCTGGAGCGCTTCCTCCGACGAGTTCTTCGACAGCACACCGCTGAAATTCTGGTTCAGGTAACTCTCCATATCCTCTTGCTTCTTCACCCCTGATCTCCTCCCTCTCCCAGTCTCAACTCTTAATATACTCCTCGAAAAAAAGCTTCCTTCTACACGAAGATTCAAGAGATCGAGAAGGAGAAGAAGTTGTGTGGAAGGAGCGGGGCATTGGGGCGCGTGACGGAAAATGGAAACGGACCAAAGGCCGAAAAGGATGATGCGGTAAATGGGTCCGATAATGTCTCAAAATGGACGAGTATTCATGGAAGGAGCGATGAAAGGTTACATGGATCCGATAATGTCTCAGAAGGGGACAAGTAGGATTCATGGAAGGAGCGGTGGAAGAATTTCCTCGCGAATTTCAGGGGACTGCCCTTCTGAATCCTGAAATTTAGCTGGACGTGTGAGAGAACTTCTCCGAAAAACCTTCCGCAGAAAAATATCGAGCGAGACTTCGAAGTCAAAAATTACCGTATTTCCTTCTGATTTGCTTCGTCACTACTTCTCCCTTCCCGGGAATGAGACGAAGGATTACCCCCATTGCCGAATATATAAAGATATATAACGCACTTAGCACGTCAATAATTTTTTTAAATGTGCAATTATTTATTTAATATATTTTTTAAATTTAATAAAATAAGAAAATTCTATGATATACTTAATCAAATAATTCAAAATTATTTAATATATTTGATATATCATCAAAAAATTATTTTGATCGGGCACGAATCTCTAAGCATAATTAAGTTGAAAACTTTAAAAATTAAATTCAGGAGCATCTGAACTCCGATTTCAACAAACTTATAGTCGAACTAAACGTCTTGAAAATACGAACCCAACGACACCAAATTAGACTCAATCTGAGCCCAAATGAGTCCAAATCAAAGGCCTGAAGCACATTTGGAAGGTTCAAACCCTAATTTTGATAGCCAAACGGCTTCAAATGTGACATGCTATAGTCGAATCGAACGACTCGACAAGACAAATCCAATGAGCTCAAGATCGCCAAATTCTAATATCATTAATACATTCAAATGTCTAATAAATGATATATGATCAAGGGAATCAACATTGGCCGTCCATTCAAACAACTCTCAATTTACCTCTGATCTTCCTCTTATTTATTAGTCATACCACTCTCAAAAAATTATAAATAGACACCTCATTTCTCATAGATAGGGGGGGTTCTCAAGCAAGAAGAAAATGAAGAGAGCTCTCTTTCTGAGAGCATAAAAGGGAGACTCAAAACCAAGAAAGGAACAAGAAGACAATGCAGGAAGGAGAAAGAGAGAAATGTATTTTAGTTTATTGAATCAAATAGTTACAGCTCGGTAGAATATAAATAGAGAAATAATGGTATAAGCTGTAAATACAGGTTTGTAAATACAAGTATTATGCTGTTCTTATATCGTCCCTCAAATTAAGCATTCGTGGGGCGAATGGTTAATTTGGTACGAAGCTCGTTGAACCGAGTGATAGAGAACGGCTTAGTGAAGATGTCGGCGACTTGATCTTTAGAGGATATGTGAGCCAATTTGATGTCGCCGGCGCTGATCTGTTGACGAATGAAGTGGTAGTCGATCTCTATATGTTTGGTCCGAGCGTGGAAGACTGGATTCTTTGCGATTGCGATGGCTGAGGTGTTGTCGCAATGAATGGTTGTAGGATTCGGTTGTGGAAGATGAAGCTCGGCAGCCAGTCTGCGAAGCCAAACTACCTCCGAGTTAGCTGCGGAGAGAGACCTATATTCGGCTTCGGTAGAAGATTTGGCAACTGTCGCTTGCTTTTTCACAGTCCAGGATATGAGATTCGGGTCGAGGAACGTGCAGAATCCAGAGATTGATTTTCTGTCCGAGGAATCCGATGCCCAATCAGCGTCGGAGTAAGAGTGCAGCTCGAGGGATCCGGGGGAAATTGGCAGACCGTGCGAGAGAGTCCCATTGATATACCGGAGAATGCGTTTTAGATCTTTGTAATTTTGCTCGGTCGGATTTTGCATATGCTGGCAGACACGGTTGGTTGCGAAGGCAATGTCCGGCCTTGTGATGGTTAAGTATTGCAGCGATCCGGCGAGACGACGGTAGAGCGTGGGATCAGGAAAAGGTTGAGTAGTCTGTTCGAGCTTTGTGGGTGAAGGAGCTATAGGGGTCGGTGCCGACTTACTATTCTCAAAGCCTGCATCAATAAGAAGTTTTGTGGCATAGTGTTGCTGAGATAGAAAATATCCATTTGTGGATTGAAGTACCTGGATACCGAGGAAGAGGGAGATGTTGCCGAGCTGTTTGAGAGCGAATTGAGACCGCAGCTGCTGAAGTAAGATTTGAATTGCGGTTGGATCATTTCCTGTTACTAAGAAGTTATCCACATAAATGAGAATAAAAATCAGAGAAGAATTGGAGTCAAGAATAAGGAGAGAGGGATCAGCGCGGCTGATTGTGAATCCTTTCGATTGGAGAAAGCTTGTTAGCTTTTGGAACCATTGGCGAGGAGCCTGCTTGAGACCATAAAGAGACTTATGAAGTTTACAGACCGCCGTGGGATTTTGTTGATCGACGAAACCGGGCGGTTGACGCATGTAAATGTCTTCCGGGAGATCGCCATGGAGAAAGGCATTGGCAATATCTAGTTGATGTATGGGCCAATTCCGATTGACAGCAAGAGCAAGAAGGAGACGAATCGTGGTCATCTTGGCGACGGGACTGAAGGTCTCATTGTAATTAATTCCGAATTGTTGGTTATAGCCGAGTGCGACCAAGCGGGCCTTGTATCTGTCTATGTTACCGTTAGGTAGTAATTTGATTTTGTAGGTCCACTTACATCCAAGTACCTGTTTGTTGACAGGAGGCTGAACTAGAGTCCACGTCGCTTGCTGTTTCAGGGCATTGAATTCGGTGAGCATAGCTTGCTGCCAGTGAGACGACTTAGCGGCCTGATTGTAGGTAGCCGGGGTGATAGAATTGTTACTGTGAGCCAGAAGATTGAGAATTTGTTTTGGTTTGTGAATGCCGGACTTGGATCTAGTCTGCATGGGGTGAGTGGGAGGTCCGTGCTGGATAGAGACAGAGGGAAGGAGGACGGTTTGAGAAGCTGGATGGCTGGCTGAAGAGATTGGATCGGGAGAAGAAATGATATTGTTGACAGAATTGCTAGGAGGAGAAGTGGTAACGGATTGAGGGGTCATGTGTATGGGTTGAGCCGAAGTGGGAATTAGCAGAGTCGGAGGAATGTGACTGTCAGGTAGAGGAGTAGAAGTTCTGTCGGATGTGGTGATGGATTTATAAGGGAATTGGTGCTCGTAGAAAACAACATGACGAGAGATATGAGTTTTCCCTGTGGATAGATCATAGCATTTATAACCTTTGTGGATAGGGGAATAACCGACGAACACGCAAGCTTGAGATCTAGGAGAAAATTTATCGAAGATATAAGGTCTAAGCCATGGGTAGCATAAGCATCCGAAGGTGCGAAGAAGATGGAAATGAGGGTCTCGGCCGTGTAAGAGTTTGAATGGAATGCTGCCGGAAACAGCTTTGGAGGGGAGGAAATTGATTAAGTAATTTGCAGTAGATATCGCCTCCATCCAGAATTTATTAGGGGTCCCGGATTCTAACATGATAGCACGAGTGATATCGAGGAGATGGCGATGCTTACGTTCAGATAAACCGTTCTGCTCGGGCGTGTAGGGACAGGACAATTGTTGTAGAATACCGTGATCTTGTAAGAAGGTTTTAAAAGCGTGACTAGTGTATTCGCCTCCGTCATCAGAGCGAAGGATTTTAGGTGTGGTGTGGAATTGAGTGTGCACCATTTTACAGAAGTGTCGAAAGGTGGCAAGTACTTGATGTTTGGCGTGCAAGAAGTAAATCCAAGTGAACCTAGTGTGATCATCTATGAAGATGATATAATATCGGTAACCATCGGTCGAAGGGAAGGCCGTAGGGCCCCAAACGTCGGTGTGAATTAAGTCAAATGGTTTAGAAGAAACTGTAGTACTTTTATTGAAAGAGATCTTATGGCTTTTAGCCTTATTACAAGATGCACAAGAAATAGATTTGTTTACAGGAACTAAATCTTTAATCTGTCCTGCAAGTTTGATGAGCGTGTCGTGACCGGGATGTCCCAGACGCGAATGCCACGGAGGAGAAGGCCTGTTGATGACCGTAAGAGCCGTTGGAGAGCTGTTTCCGAGAGAGCTGATCTTGTACAGACCGTTATGAAGTCGACCAAGAAGAAGAGTTTGCTTGTCCCGAAGGTCCTTTATGATGAAACCGTTAGCATCAAAAGTAATAGATAAAGAATTGTCCTTAGTTAATTTGGATACAGAAAGTAAGTTGTGAGTAAGTTCCGGTACATGTAGAAGATTATGAAGGACAAGCTTACGGTTTGAGTCCGGGAGAGGAAGTAGACCCGGACCATTGTTGTATATGGGGAGTGTGGATCCGTTTGCTGTGGAGACGGTGTCCGAGCCTTGATAGGTGGTCGGGTACGTGAGATGAGAGATATCCGGTGTTAAGTGAGACGTGGCCCCGGTGTCGAGGACCCAATCTTGATTACCGGAGTTGTTCTGAGTGGCAAGAAGAGCGCGAGGCGGTCGAGAATCCGTCGGGGCGTATTTGGGATTGTTTCGATGCCAGCAGTTTAGAGCAATGTGGCCGACTTTGCCACAGATTTGGCAAGTCGGTCTAGCGAGATTCGTAGTGGATGGAAGATGCTGGATGTAAGTTGGAGTGACAGGGGTGTTCGAGGAGGTCTTTGGTTTGCCCGAGCGCTTGTTGTTGAAGGTGCGATTGCGGGAGTTGGTGGAGATGGCGGAGTAGAGTGCGGAAGCTGTGAGTTGTTCTTGATGAATTTCCTGCTGAAGATGAATGTCTTCGTTGCACAACATCGAGTAAAACGTGTCAAGGTCGATCGGGACGAGAGAGTTCCGAATCGTAGCCTTGAACGCATTGAAGGTAGGAGGTAGTCCGTTCAAGATATGAAGCATGATATCCTCCGAGTCGATTTGAGAGCCAGAGGCGGTGATGTTGTCGACGATGGTCTTAATGCGTGTAAGGTATTGTTGCATGTTCTGATCCTTTATCTGGACGCGATACAACTCGTTCTTGAGTTGCATTACGCGGGATCGGCTGGTGGGCTGTAGACGACGTTCAAGAACTGCCCATGCTTCGCTGGCAGTGGTGGTCGTAATGATGTAAGGCAGAATTGGTTGGGTTACCGTTGAGAAGAGAGCCGATAGGAGATTGTTATCGACGAGGCGCCATTGGGCATACTCGACAGAGGTGGTGTCGAGCGGAGGGGAAGCCGATCCGGTGAGGTGACCTTCAAAGCCGTTGGCCGTGAATTGTTGAAGAAGCTGTACACGCCATATGGGGTAATTTTCTGTAGACAGAGGATGGGGTGCAAGATTTTTGATGTTAGAAACCAAGAATTTGAGGGCTGGAGGGATGTGGTTGTTTCCGATGGAAGCTTGAACAGAGGGGGAAGGGGAGGAGGGTGGAAGAATGTTCATTGATTCTTGTTCTCCCATTAGAGCTCTGATACCATGAGAGCATAAAAGGGAGACTCAAAACCAAGAAAGGAACAAGAAGACAATGCAGAAAGGAGAAAGAGAGAAATGTATTTTAGTTTATTGAATCAAATAGTTACAGCTCGGTAGAATATAAATAGAGAAATAATGGTATAAGCTGTAAATACAGGTTTGTAAATACAAGTATTATGTTGTTCTTATACTTTCCACCAGACTCTTCCTCGACCACTGTTGGACTTCCACCCGGTAGCCTACCGTCGCTGAATTTATACGCGACGCATGACTTCTGCCCGTCGCTCGACTTCCACCTGTCGTTGGACTTCTGCGCATCATCAAACTTTCGTCAGACTTCTACCCAACGTCAAACTTCTGCCCATCGACGAACTTAATTCCAACCTCATCACTAGCCGACTACAGTCTTTCCGATCTCCTTCACAAGACAACATAATTTTTGACAACTGTCTCCTGCCGACTACAATCCTTCCGACATTCGTTGCCAAACAACGATCTTTCTGACCACTATCGCCCACCGACTACGATCCTTTCCACCTCCATAGCCAGATTGTAGTCTTTCCGACCTTCGCCGCCCGCCGGTTATGATTCTATTGACCAAATAGATGTACCAATAGTGATTCTTTCAAGTCCCAACTATTTATAATACACACTATATGATGTATATTTATTACATTAAGCTATGACCCTCCCCCAAAGAAGGGCCTCATTTGTACTCGACTGCACATAATAATGTATTCATTTAAAGTGAGCAAGGTCCCTTGGTTTTTCCTCTTTTTAGGATTTTCCACGTAAAAATCTTGGTCTTTTATGAATACTGCACCCTCTTTTTATCTGATTGCATGCTGGATCTTCATACAAAGTTAAGACGTTAAACTTTATATTTCTATGCCCCGCAAATATTTCATGATACAATAATACTATATTTATTTTATTCTACGTTTATTTCATCAAATCAAATAGATTAGAAATCTAACATTTATTTTTTATGTAAATTTATGATTAAATTAATTTATAATTTAAAAGTTATAAAATACATATTTTTTGAATTAATAATTTAAACGAGTTCGAATAGATAGATTTTTTTTTAAGAAATAAATTTTATAACAATTTAAAAAAACATCAAAATTGTTTTAATAATATTAAACATTTAATGAAATTTTATGTAAAAAATCAAATTGTCTAGTCGGTCTCTTTAAAAAGACAATGCTTTAATATTTTATGAGCTAATTATCAGCTTTATTATATTAAAAAAAAGGACATGTAAAGCTTATAATAATTCTCACACCCTAATAAATTTTTGAGGATTTAGATAATTAAAATTGTGATATTTACATATTTAAATTTCAAAACTATCTATTTGCTCATATAACACTATACTCTTTAAACAATAATAACAAAAAATAATCATCCTCAAACTCTCAATTACCTTCCATTTATGCACATTGCACATCCAATCTCAATGCCCTATCCAAGTTTGTTTTGCCTGGAATTGAGATTTTCATAACTCTTCTCTTTTTCTTACTACATCAATTATTTTCCTCCGCTATGTTTTATTAAGAGTCAAATTCTCATTTAAATCTAATAAAAATTATTTTTAACACTTTATAACAAAATATTTTTAGGTCTATCTCTATCTTTCTTAACATAGTCCGGGTTTAATATATCTACTCTTCTAACTGTGTAATCAGAAAGTCGGCAATTAATGCAACCAAACCATCTAAGACAACCCTCTCTAATCTCATTTGCCATTCGAGTTACTCTAACCTTTTCAGATATATACTAATTTCATATTCTGTCTTTAAGTGTAAAGAAAAATTAAACGGTTATGAAAAAGTAGACATTGTGTAAGACAAAAGAACTCAAAGCAACCACCACCGCTTAGAACTAGAACTGGACAAGTGAAGTATTTACATGAACCGTCAAAAAGAGCCCTCATCATACTGCTAAAAAGATCAGAAGTACAAAAGGCAATGGCTTGTATTCCTCGATTGGAAAACTTATAATTGGAAGATCAATAGATGTGGCAAAAAACATCATGAATAAGACTAAACTTTGGCATCAATGGATAGGACACACAAGTCAGTGCGGGCATAAAAAGCTACGCATATAAAGGGAGATTATTACGTGCGGAGTCCGGACGTAGAGAACCGTTCGGTTTTATGATTATGAACAGTAAAAGCGCAGTGGTGAATATTAACTGCGGTAACTGTATGGTTCCCTACGTCTGGACTCCGCACGTAATAATCTCTCATAAATAAGGGCTGCTATGTATGATAAAGTAGAGAGTTCACTGAGTTTTGGGAGAGGCTAAAAAGTTTGAAATTTAGTGTTGGATTATATAAATTTTGATTATTGGAGACCTTCAAGCATTGCTTATTATGGCGGAGCCATATATTTTTTGTCAATATATAATTGGTGATTACTCAAGAAGACTGAGTATATCTACTCAAAAACAACAATGAAACATTTTAGTAGTTCATGGAAAGGAAAAAAACACACAAAAAAGGTTAAGAAACTTAGAATTGATCAAGATTTGGAGTGCTATTCAGATTTGGTTGTTGATTTCTGCAGTAAAGAAGGAATGGCAAGATGCATGGAAAACAAAGGCTGATCATGCACAATCTATTATTGTATTGCCATTTCAGTATTTAATTCTAACTTGATCTTGTAATTTAGGGTTTAGGGTATTGCCGACAACTCAATTTCATCACATGTGATCTGTTCAACCTGTTTGACCATTATTGACTTTAATTAGTCAATGTTAGTCAACTTAGCCAGTCCCCAGAAACCCACGTCAATCAATCAGATGTTGACCAAAGTAAGATTTGAATTTGCAAGAAATGTTCACTTTTGAATCACCATGCAAGCTTTATCTTGTCTGTCTAAGATGGCATATCAGCAATCCCAAGGCTATAGTCTTCATGGTGATGTACACGACAATAACATGAAACCAACACTTCATATGGATATCTTTTCATACTCCAAGAAGTTATACAATGAGAAATTCAAGTTCAAAAATCATTAAAATCCTTCGAGAATTCCTACAATTCGTTGTTGATGCATTAGACTTACACCACAACCTTCTATTGCATCATAAGTCACCCACAAGACCTATGTCACAGCCATCACTTGCACCTAGGGGTGGAAGTGAGCCGAGCCGGCTCAAGCTAAACTCATTAAAAAGCTCGTGAGCCGAGCTTAGTGAGCCACGAGCTCAAACTCAAGCTTGATGAGGCTCTGCTCGTTAGCTCACGAGCCGGCTCGTCATTAATTAATTATTCAATAAAATATTTATACATTACCATAATATATAGCTGGGCGGGCGATAATTCTGATTTTCAACACTTATTGGGATGCGAATGAAAGACGGAACGCGGGCGGGAATTCTGATTTCCGATACTGTCTAGGCGAGAATTTTGAATGGTTTGGCAGGAAGCAAGATGGGCTCGCGTGCAGAACGGGAGCAACGGGATGGGCTCACGTGTGAAACAGCAACCGTGGAGGCTCGCGATTCACGGAAGGCGGACCGCAACACAAAAGATCGTAGTTCGCAGAAAGCGAACCAGATCACCGTACGCTCGTGAGCGGCTCGAGCTCATTTATAGTGGGAGTCGACTCAACTCGCTTACACCCCTACATGCACCAAAACCTTTTTTGCAACGAGACAGGTGACAACACAGTTGCACACAAGATCTACACTAAATCTTCACTTATGATGTAGACCCCTAGCTCCCTTAAGTGCACGTCACAATCATCTATTACAAGACTAGTGCAACAGCTACTTCCAGGTATGTCGACTACCATCCTACTTTCAGGTATGTCGACTACCATCCTACCTTGTCACTGCTAACATCACAAACATAATAATATTTTACATTCATGTTTTAATTACAAAGAACAGAGGCATTTTATAACCCTCTTATACTGATAGTGTTTAATCAGGCATGTCCCATAGTTTTTTTCTCCTCCCGTTTTTCACGTAAAAATTTTAAAACCCCCTCTCTAATTTATTTAACTTATTTTATATGTGGTTGAAAAGAGTAAAGTATATTAGAAATATCAAATACATCTAACTTGTGTTTTAAGAAATACATAGATACATTTTTGCTGTGATCATCAATAAAAAAACAAAATACAAAAACCCTCCTATAAAAGAAATTGGTGCAGGACCTCATAAATTAGTATATACTAACTCCTGCTTCTTTGACTTCACCTTTGAACTAGTTTCTAAAAAACTCATCCTTTGTTGCTTGTCATATACATAATCTTCACAAAAATCTAATTTATAAATTTTAAATCAAGAAGCTTTCTTCTAATAAAACATAAATGCATATCTTTCTTGCTAATATGGTCAAGCCTCCGATGCCACAGACTTCTAACAACATCTGAATCAGCTACTCCAATTGGATATGATCTTTCGCTGATAATACACAAGGTGTCTTCAATATTGTTATGAGCTATAACCACATCCCCTTTTGTCACATTCCACGAATCTCCTGTGAATGATGTTGCATGTCCTGAGTTTACAAGCTGACTTAAAGAAACTGAGTTCCTCTCCAAACAAAGAATGTTCCTAACATCCTTGAGTCTCCAAGCTGACCCATCTAGCATTCTAATATCAACATCTCTCTATCCTACAATCCTAAGAAGTTTATTGTCTCCCAAATACACTTTGCCCAAATCATCTTGAGTTTAATTTTTGAATGCCTCCCTGTTAGGACTTGTATGAAATGAAGAACCTGAATCTATAATACAAGATTCAGAATTATACAGAGACAAAATCAGAGAATTTGTCTAAAACCCTTCTATAGATATATTTACAGAGTGACTTTTATCTTGACCCCCACTGCTAACCTTCTTTAGAACTATACAGACCTTCAAGTGACTCTTCTTTTCACAGTTCCAGCATACAACTTTCTCTCTACCTGAAGTAGACTTTCCTTTCTAAGATTTAGATCTCCCTCTATATGAATTTCTATCTAAACCCCTTTCTTTGGCTTCAACATTCAGATCTCAATTTAAAGATTCACCATTTATATTTCTATGAACCTCTTCATTAAACACGAACCCCACTATATCCTCAAAGTTCAATTTTGAACTCCCTGAAGAGTTACTCACATCAGTAATCAACCCATCCCACATGTATGGTAATGAAGATAACAGCAGCAATTCTCTCACCTCATCATCAGACTTAATGCCTTCTGAACACAACTAACTCATCACAATATTCATATTATTCAGGTGCTCTGTATTGAAGTGTTGTCTAATATCTTCAGATTCAATAACTTCTTCATCAAGAACATTTTATTTGAGGCTGACTGCTTCTCATACATCTTAGCAAGTGCAATCAGAAGATCGACTATAGTATTTTCATTTACTATGTTAAATGTAACATATGATGAAAGTGAAAGTCGAATCCAACCTAGGGTTGCCTGGTCAAAAACGTCTCACTCCTCCATAGTCATTGAAATTCGACTTCTTGGTGATTTCGTCCAACAGTAAATATCTTTTAGTACAACAAATCTTTAATTTGTAATCTCCAAAATGCAAAGTTCTAACCGTTAAACTTCTCAATCTTATATCTTGCTTCGTCGGCCATCACTCCCACTCGAATTGAAGAACGTGGCTCTGATACCAGCTGTTGGGAAGAAGAAGCGAAACCATGTAACGAACAAAAACAAGAAATAAAAAATGTAGCGAAAATGATAAAACACTAGGATTTAACGTGAAAAAATTTGAAATCGGAAAAAAAAAAAACACAAAGCCACACCAAACCAAGAAATTCACTATGTAAATGGAGAAAATTTTGTGCAAATCTCTCTTCTCTCTCGCTCTCTCCTTGACTCTCTTCTTTCTTACACCGTTCTCATACAATAATAAAGAAAAAATATATCAACCACAAAGGGACGCCACCTTAATGAAAAACGAGAAAGAAAAAAATTAGGCCGCCTCACGGCGTTGTGATGCCAGATTGGAGCGTCGTGGGCCTCAAATCTCTGTCATTCAATCTGCCTAACAGCACCGTAACGCCATCATCTAAAGCGTCGCAGCGCTCAGTTCTCTATCTTTTTCACCTAGAAAATATGTAGCATTGGGCGCCAAAACCCAAACAGGGTAAACACCTCCTATAACCCCCCAGCAAGTTCAACATGCTAATTTGAGATATAAGACAATAGCATAACATAATTGATCAACACAATCAGAATCCGCACAAAACTAACACAAATCACTCAAACAAAAACAGGGAAAGGACCCCCTACAACACCCCCTCCGACATATTGAATTGAGGTTTGAGACAACAACACAACACAATCATATTCCACATAGAACTAATAGATTCAATTTGATATTATCTTTCATAAATAATTTGAATAATAATAATTAAAATTGAGACAATTAGTGAGCAGGAGAAAATAATTTTGAAGAACGAACAGAAGAGATTGAACCAAAGCATCAGCTCAATGAGAAAGGAAAAGAAAGGGAGCCCAGTAGAAAAATATTAGACAAACGAAGAAATAGTCAAAATATTTGAGTGATTCAACTAGTTGACTCCACCATAGGAGGAGAGCAAGCTTCATTATGCTGGAGGAAGGAAAGCAAAAAGAATAAAAGCTCTTAAGGCCTGGGCTACTGAGTCTCTCCTCCTTACAATAGGAGTTTGATCTCAACAATAAAAAGTTCAGAATTCACGGTTAGAATCCATAATCCCTCATAGAGGCCAGAAGAAGTATTTATGATGAAGGCAATGATAAGTGGAAGGCAACATGCGAGTCACACATAATAAGTTCTAACAAATATAGCGGATGTGATCCACATGGTCCACATGGTGAGATGTAAGGCGTTCATGCACCAAGTGGCAGCCTATGAATGATCTTGTCACTGGCGGTATGGGTTTTATAACCATGCCATGACAATGCAGAAGTAAATGCAATTAATAATATTTGTTGGGGATGAGGAGTAAACACCACAATGATAAAACAAGAAAGAAAGTAAAAGCAACGAAAAAGTAAAAGACGCACGAATTTAACATGGAAAAACTCAAAATAGGGGAAAAAAATCACGAAGCCACACCACACCAAGAAATCCACTATGAAAATTGGGAGAAATAAATACAGATCTCCCTTCTCTCTCACTCTCTCCTTGCTTCTCTTCTCACATGCACCATTCTCACTCTTACCCTAACTGAAAATACGAGAGAAAGCCAAGTAAAATAACTCCAAGGGATGCAACCCTTCAAAAAACAAGAAAGAAAACCATCCATTCTATCTCGCAACACTGTGGTGCAAGTTTGGAGCATTGCGGCGCTCAAGCCTCTGTCTTGCACCGCTGCAGCGCTCTGCTCTCTGTCGTTCAGCATTAGAGCACTTGGGAATACAACGTCAGGGCGCTCGGGTATGCAACGTCGAGGCGTTGTACGGAAAAAAATTTGAGTTCAAAGCACTCAAACCCAAGCATAGGGTAAACCACCCGTACCCCCAGTGTACATGACAAGCTTTGAGGTCTAAGACAATAGAATAACCCGATCTATCAACACAATCAGATTCCACACATAACAATATTGTTTTAGAGCAAGGGAGCCAATGATTTATGTGCTAGATAGGTAAATTACTACAATTGCTGCATATCTGAGGTGGTCGTGTGACATCATAGGAGTGGTTGGACTGGGTAGCAATGATTGTAAGCATGTAAGAGTCAAAAGATATCCTCAATGGAATTTAAAGAGTGAATTTGATTGGGAAAAGAAGAGGAAATTAGGAGGATATGCTAGGAGATGGTCCAATTGGTGTGTCTTGTATGATCTGAACATGCTCAAGCTTAGTGAAATTAGGTGGCGAGTCTTCAGATATTTGATCGATTGAAGGAGGATTGGATAGTTTTGAATTGATTTCCTGTAGGCTTCTTCTGATCCCGATTGGATTGAGGACAAATTGACAAAATAAAAATTCAAATAAATTATAACATATTGATGACCCTGATGGAGCGTAAGAAATAAGGCTTACACTTTTTTATATGAGCTAAAGCCTTATTTATATGAGCTAAAGTGGAACTAAAACACCTTTTGAGCATCGCATCATCTTCCTCCAATTTCTTCTTGTGAGAGCTCGATTCCTTCACTGATTGAAAGAGAGACAATAACATTCAACCTCGACAAGTTTGAAGTGACACTCATGAAGAAGTGGAAAATCGAAGAGAAGAAAGAGGTGGAGGAAGCAGGGAAGGAAATTGATTAATAGGTTGCAATGTGTTAACAAGTCAGTCCAATGAGCCTCATGCCCTACACAGCATAACGTGATCCACCTACCTCAGACTTGAACTACTGCTCCACTCACCTTGCAGGCGCAGTCTGCCAGAAACGAACTTTACTATTCTCTAACTATCTGTCTGCTGTATTATTATATAAACTCTTCCATTCTGTATTAAGGCACGATTAAGATATACGAAAAAACCCACGCATCAATGACAAACTTTCTTCCGCTATCTTCTTCTACCTTATTGCCTTCAACCAACCAATCGATCCCAAATCATTTAATTAAAAAACGAACTTCATTACATCTAAATGCGCAACCAAACTGTCACTCAATATCTCGCATGAGAAGTTTTATGGTATAAAGACAGAGAAGCTCTGTGTTACAGAGACAACTAAAAGTTTAGAGGAAGATGTATTCTATTCATTTCAGAGACCTGTTACATGTATTTATACATTTCGTGTGAGCTGTAACCGTACGGTACAGTTGTACATTACAGCTGTCATGTAACCGAATTGTCTTGACACTTTTTTGATTTGTCTAACCCCCTCCCTCAAGCTGATGTTTCGGTGGAAGATATCAGCTTGGATGATATCAGTCGAAATTGAGCTCTAGGTAGCGACTTTGTGAACAAATCAACAAGTTGATCTTTGCTAGAAATATGATTAACCTGAATTGTTTGTTCCTTGATACAATTTCGAATAAAGTGACAATTAATTTCTATGTGTTTTGTTCTGGCGTGGTAAACCGGATTGTTTGCTAATGCTATAGCAAATGTATTATCACAGTATAACGGAGTGGATTTTTTTTACGGACAGCCAAGTTCTTGTAGAAATTGTCTCAACCAGATTATTTCGGCAACAGCTGAGGCTAAAACTTTGTATTCCACTTCAGTCAATGATCTGGCAACAGTTGTCTGTTTCTTTACACTCCAAGAAATGGGGAAATTTCCGAGAAGATTACAATAGCCGGTCATTGATTTCCGATCCGATTTGTCACCCGCCCAATCTGAATCTACATATGATTGTAGTTTAAGTGATTCACCAAAAAGAGGTAGTCCATAGTGGCTCGTACCTTTGAGAAACCGTAGTATTCTTTTTAAGGCTTCAAAGTGACTTTCTAAGGGATGATGCATATGTTCACTCACTTTGTTTACAGCGTAGGAGATATCAGGTCTGGTTAAGGTCAAATATTGAAGAGCTCCCACTAGTTGTCTGTACAGGATATGTCTTCAAATTTTATTGCTGACTTTTTGGATTGAGTTGGAGTAGCCACCGGTTTACAATTCTGCATACCAGCTCTTTCTAATATCATTTGAATGTAGCGGTGTTGCTTTAAGATAACACTAGCTGGTGTATGCTCTGTGTGAATGCCGAGAAACTGAGATAATGAGCCCAGATTTCGCATTTTGAATTTGCTGTGGAGATGAGCCATAATTGACTGAATGGTTTCTGGGTGATTTCCCGTGAGCATGATATCATCCACGTAGATTAGGAAATATATTTGAATACTATTTTGGTGATAAATCATGAGCGATGGATCGAAAATGTTTGTTTTAAAACCAAGTGTATGTAAAACTCCAGATAGTGTCTCAAACCATTGGCAGGGAGATTGTTACAATCCATAAAGAGCCTTTTTGAGTTTACACACATGATTAGGATAAATGGCATCTGAGAATCCCGGCGGTTGCTTCAAGTTAACATTGTCCGTGAGTTTACCATGCAAAAATGCGTTGGATACATCTAGTTGATGTATGTTCCACTTGTGATGGAGAGCTAAAACAATGAGAACTCTAACTGCAGGTGTTTTAGCTACTGGACTAAAGGTCTCATGATAATCTAGTCCATATTCTTGCTTATAACCCAAGGCTACCAATCGAGCCTTATATCTGGCTATAGTTCCATCGGAATTATACTTTGTGCGGAATGTCCACTTAGATCCGAGTAAGTTTTGGTTGGAGCAAGGTGGGACTAAATCCCATGTGCCTTGTGATTGAAGAGCTTGAAACTCCTCTGACATGGCTTCCCGCCATTGTTTGTGCTTGCTTGCTTGACTGTGAAAGTCGGATCTTGATGATTAATTTGATGAATGAGGTTGAATACTGGCTTTGGTTTCAAATGACCTGTTTTGCAACGTGTTTGCATAGGGTGTATTGACTGGTGGTTGAATTTGGTGGTGGTTGTATCAGTTGGAATTAGGACAGTAGTGATATTGTTGGAATTGGATATATGATCGGGTGCAGGTGGTGAGAATTGACTTTGTGGAGCTGGATTGTGTGGGAATGCTTGCTATTGAGAAGAAGTTTGTAAGTTCATGGGACAAGAGACAGATTTTGTATGAGTTTTTGAAATTGCTGATGACGGTACCAGAAGTAGAGGTGATATATTGTAGGAAGTGTTTGGTTGATTTGGTGAGCTGGAATGTGATGTAGCATGATTATAACAGGGAAACTACTTTCATTAAACACGACGTGTCTAGATGTAAAGATTTTGTGAGTTTTAGGATCAAAACAATGATAGCCTTTTTGAGAGCCGGCGTATCCAACAAAGACACACGGTGTAGATAGTGGTGATAATTTTGATTTGGTGTAAGGCCAAAGCCAAGGATAGCACAAGCATCCGAATATCTTGAGATGATCATAAGCCAGTAGTTTGTTGTATATGCATTGATAGGGAGTTTTATTGTGAAGTTTGGAGCTTGGTATGATGTTGATGAGATGAACAGAGGTAAGAAGGGCTTGAGTCGATAATTCATGTGGAGCTTGGGCTTGAATGAGAAGACTTCGAGTTGTCTCAATGATGTGGCGGTGTTTGCGTTCGGTAACACTGTTTTGAGCCGGTGTGTAGGGACATGAGTATTGATGTGTTATTCCCCAAGCTTTGCATACTTGTTGGAATTTATGGTGTATATACTCACCGCCACCGTCTGTACGAATGATTTTGATAGATTTATTGAATTGACATTTTACCCAACGATAGAACTCAATGAATTTATGAACTACATCTGATTTTTGATATAAGAGGAATACCCAACAAAATCGGGAGAAGTCATCTATGAAAAAGACATAGTAGCGATAGCCTTGTATTGAAACACAAGATGATGGCCCCCATACATCCGAATGTATGAGGTCAAATGTAGAAACAGTGGTGGACACAGAGGAAGTGAACGGTAAATGCTTGCTCTCAGCAAGATTACATTTGTTACACTTCTTATTGGGTAAATCAGTACAGATTATATTGCTTTGATTGGCCATTATTATTTTGCGATGGTTGAGATGACCAAGGCGAGATGACCAAGGCGACTGTGTCGCTAACGAGGATGTGACTGTGGTCAGATTTATGGAGTAGAGACCGTTGTGACTAGGTCCCTAAAGTAAAAGACGATTGGTCCGAGAGTCCTTGATTTGATAGCCGGAGGAGGAAAATGATACAGTGCAAGCATTGTCCCGAGTTAGTTGATATACAGACAGAAGGTTAAATGAAAGATTTGGAACATGATGAATGTGATTTAGTTTAAGGTTACCTGTATGAGTTGGAAGTAGACCTTTGCCAGTATTTTGAATAGGTAGTTGAAGCCCGTTACCAATTGTAACTTGTGATGTACCCGTATAAGGTTCTGCGGAGCTGAATTGAGTAGAATCTGCTGTTAGATGAGTTGTCGCTCCACTGTCCAAGAACCATTCATTGGTTTGGGCATCATCTGATGGACTGAATAAAGCAGTTTTTTATGTTTCTTGATATGCCGGATTATGTCTATGCCAACATTTGATAGCTGAATGTTCTGGTTTTGTGCAGATTTGACATATAATGGATCTATTTGATTGTTTGTCCCCCGATCCTGCTGGATTTCGAGAACTGTTGTTGTTGCTGGATCGTCCACGAGAGTTACTGTACCGACCACGCCCGCGTCCACGAGATGCAGTTAATGCCATTGTTTTATCATAGATTTGAAGTAGTTGTAGATCACGAACAGCTTCTTGAGCAAGAGTTTTCTCCTCCGTGCAAAGAAGTGTGTATAATTCATCAAGATCCGTAGGCTGACGGCTAGTACGAATTGTCGTTTTAAATGCCTGATATGTTGTCGGTAATCCATTTAACGTATGAAGTATAATATCTTCCGGATCTATTTTACATCCTGCAGTTGCGATCGCATCTACTTTTGATTTTACAAGAAGTAGATATTGAGTCATTGTGTGATCTCCTTTTAAAAGAAATTGGAGCTCATTTTTCAGTTGCGATCTTGTTGAAGCTTGAAAATGATGATTGAGTATGGACCAGATCTCGGCGCAGTGATTCAATGAGAGCACATATGGTAAGATAGACGATGAAATGATGGACAGTAATGCCGTAGCTAGGTTTTGATCCAAAAATATCCATGTATCATGCGCCGATTGAGCTCCAGTAGATGAGGATGTTTGTTGCGACGGACATGTACATGATCCATCGAGAAATCCTTTGAACCCATTTGCAACAAATACTTTTTCCACTTGTGATCTCCATAGTGGAAAGTTATCAGAGGTTAGGATTGTTGATATTAGATTCTTGATATTGCCGATCAAGAACTTTAGTTGTGGAGGGATTTGGATGGCATTGATAGATGAAACGCTATCAATGGAAGGTGAGGAAGAGATAGAATCAGTCATTTTAGAATCTGGAGACGGAACGCAGAAGAAACGAGAGAGAGAAAAAAAATTTGTGGATCAGCGCTGCTCTGATACCATGAGAAGTTTTATAGTATAAAGACAGAGAAGCTCTGTGTTACAGAGACAACTAAAAGTTTAGAGGAAGATGTATTCTATTCATTCAGAGACCTGTTACATGTATTTATACATTTCGTGTGAGCTGTAACCGTACGGTACAGTTGTACATTACAGCTGTCATGTAACCGAATTGTCTTGACACTTTCTTGATTTGTCTAACATCGCACAAATCAATTCTCTAGTCGACAACATTGCAGCAGCCGGATCCCATATTGATACCGAGGATATCATCCTCTATATTCTTAATGGACTACCCTCCTCCTATAGCTCCTTTAAAGTAGCCATCCGCACCCCGCTCCACCCTATCAGACTTGAGGTACTCACTCATGTGCAGTGAAGAAATCAACATTCAAAATGAACTGCAGAAAGACACCACCCCTCCTATCGAACATCAAGCATTGTAAACTTCACGCAACAGCTCGTCCAGAGGCAAATCTTTCCCCTTCAACCCTTTCAGATCACCCCGTGGTAGAGGAGCTCCCTTCAAACCACCATTCTCCTCCAGTCGGCCTCTATCAGCACCCAGTTCCAACTTGCAACAACCAACATGTCAAATCTATGGAAAACTAGGCTGTTCTGATATATCATGTTGGTATAGATGCAACCTTTAATATGTTCCACCTCCCTCTTGGAACCCGCGAGCTCTACTGTCTCAGCAACAACTACCTCCGACCCTATGTTGCACTAATACACCTATTTATGAAGGCGTGCTGCATCTGATACACCGATACATGGATATGCCTCTAATACGACACTGATACGTGTCAGATACGGCAAAGCCGTATCCAATTAAAATACTATTTAATTTCAAAAGGATACACGTATTCGATAAATGTGTATATTGAAAAACAAAACAAAAAATCCGAAAAAAAAAAGACCAATCGTATTTACTTCCGCAGCTGCAAGCGAGGTTCTCTTATTTCCGAGTGGATTTGAGTCTCTTGATGATATGGGAATATTAGAAATTGCTAATATTTCACTTGATTAGTCTAAATTAGAAGCTATGATATTTATTGAAGATGATATAGAAGTTCAAAGACAAACCAATGAAGAAGCTAATCATATCATTCCTTCTATTGAATAGTTGAAACTTAATGTGCTAGACAATTTATGTTTATGCTTTTGTTGGTGTATTAGACATTTAATGTTTACTTTTATTTTGAATTTGATATTACAAGCTACAAGGCTACAAATGATGTAACTTTTTTTTTTTGTAATTTCAAATATTATGCTTTGAATATTTCTTAATTTTTATGTATGATTTATACATTATAATGTCGTGTCTGCGCAGTACTCGTATCCTATATTTTTAAGAATTGACGTGTCCCGTATCTGTTCCGTGTGGTATCTGTGTCTCCGTATCCATATCGGTGCAACCTAGCTCCTACCACTAAATGGGTACTTGACTCCGGTGCATCAAAGCACCTCACATCTGAAGCACACAACCTGCAGTAACTAGTTCCTTATCAAGGTGTTGACTCAATCTCCATTGCCAACAGCACCTCATTACCCATTCAACACAATGGTCAAGGACATTTCTACCTCTACCGGACTTTACCCGTAAGCTCCGCCTTCACAATCTCCTCCATGTTCCCTCTCTTTCTCGCAATCTTCTTTCTATCTCTAAACTTACCTCCGACAATAATTGTTCTATTTCCTTTGATGCTAGCGGGTTCATCATCAAAGATCTCATGGAGAACCGAGTTCTGCTTCATGGCCGCAGCCGTGACGGTCTTTATCCAGTTTGCACTACCACAGTACCCACAGCCATTGCATTTCACTCCAAGTTCGCTTCAACCCCTCTTTGGCATGCTCGTCTTGGACACCCCACCATTGTGTGTTGGCTATCTTATGTACGCTTATTTCTTCTCTATGTAGTACTTCACCATCTTTCTATGCAATTCCTGTAAAGTGGCTAAAAGCCACAAGTTAGCTTTTCCTAAGTGTTATAATCATGTAACTCAACCCTTCAACTTAATACACTCTGATGTTTGAGGTTCGGCCCCGATTTCCTCTTTAAATGGCTACAGATATTGCATCTTCATTGATGATAGCTCTTGTTTCTATTGGTTATTTTTAATGCATGTTAAAAATGAAGCTCAACCTAAATTCCAGTAATTCACACAAATGGTCAAAAATAATTTCAATACCCAAATCAAAACTCTCCGATCTGATGGCGGCCGAGAATTCACCAGTAACAATTACAAGAATTTCCTAATAATCAATTGCATCAACCATCAATTAAGTTGTCCCGACACTCCCGAGCAAAACTGGTTAGCTGAAAGAAAAGACCGCCACTTACTAGACACCACTCGGACTCTTCTACATGCTGCCAACCTACCTCCACACTTTTGGGCTGAAGCTTTGCAAACATCTAACTATTTAATCAACCAACTGCCTACATCATCTTGCAATTTTCAAATTTATTTTCAACTGCTCTAGGGTCATCCACCCAACTACAACCATTTGAAAACCTTTAGCTGCCTTTATTTCCCTTGGCTTCAACCGCAAGCAACCCACAAGCTCGCACTGCACTCTCATGCCTGCATTTCCTGGGTTACTCCACCTTCCACAAGATTTCGATGCTTCAAACCTCAAACACAGAAAATTCAGATTTCTCGACATATTATATTTCACGAGAAAATATTAAAGACAATAAAGGTACTGCAGTAGAAAAGGTTATGTTGAAGGCAGCAACCCCATGGAAAAATGGTTATGGAGGCAATCGTGTTGAACAAAGCAACAATGGAAGAGGACACCTATCATAAAAGGAAAAAAGGGAAATGGAGAAGTTGACAAAGGGCCTTAGCAGAATCATATAGCGAATGCTGTCTGCCACCTTTTTCTTCTTCTAAGCCTTCTCGGTCTGGCAGTTTTTCTTCCTCTCCTTAGCACACCCTTTCAATGGCTCCATCCAGCCATTGGCATCCACCAGGAGTGAAATGTTGCAACACAAGATAGTCTCTGAAATTAACCAAAAAACGTAACAAACACATGGCCAGAGGAACAAGAAGGGCGAATAACCCAGCAACAATCAGAAGAAAACAAAAAAACCAGTACCCAAAGAGATGTACAGCCATCCTAGATATACAGCCAAAACTATGCATCTATCTTGCAAAAGATTCAAAGGTATTTATGATGTCTATTAATATTCCTCCATTTGGCTTTTTAGGCAAAATTTAAGTGATAGTTGATTTTTTTTTTCTTGCAGCTAATTGTGGTCTTTTCCTCTGATCATCATCTATAACGTCCAAAATTCACAGCAATTCTAAATATCGGATATTCTGCCATCTACAGAGACTATTGCTACATAAAGCTATCTGAGTATAATTCACCACCAACCTTTAAGAGTCTCCATAGGAATGTAAAACAAAAAACAAAATTTTGAGCTTCCTTTCTTTTACTTTTTTTCAGTTTTTTACAGGTTGAGGCGCAATATTTCTATCAGAACGCTGCTTTGGACTCATACGTTTGACTGGAAGATTAATTTCTGAGAAAGCAATGCTTTTCTTTCCAAACTTCATATTAAAAATAGAGATATTCAATTTTTATTCATTTTGTTTAGGTGGATCAATTAAAAAATAGATCACAGTGAGAGTTTGTTTTATCATTGTTGTTGATCTATATAAGCAACGAGCATAAGCTGTGTGAATTTATTTGGAAAGCAAGGCCTTAAAGAAAGATCCAGTCTCATACAAGCTGCTCTTTCATTCTCATCTCCCACAGTAGCAGCTCGGAAAATATTTTTGTTGTTTCTAATTTTGAGTTTTTGTTTCGATAGGTGCTTTGATCCATAATTTACTACAGCTTCAGTTCTCAAAAGCTCTGCTTTTTCTTCAGAGGGTTGGAATTCAGCACAGCCTATAAGCTGTCAAAAAAGCAAACTTCATACCATTATACCACTATATCACTTTGTCCATATTAGTTAAAACAAATTTGACACACAACATATCTACTAGCTTTGCAATCCATTCTAATCACTTTTTGATCAAAATATTTTATAAAAAACTTTTATTGCTACTAAAGAGTCTATTTGGACCCACCGATGCTTAGTTTGGTTGGTGGACGAGTATAGTTGGGAACCCCCCAACCCGTGTTCGATTCCCCTCAAGCGACAACGCCTCTTAAGTGAGGTCTCAACAAGTGCGGGCCAGGAGATTATGTAGGAGTGGGTGCCTCTTCTAGGTCAGCAGAAGGATTAATTACTCCGTCAAGCACCTCCCAAGCTGAGGTGGTAGCGAGTAGATACCCCGTTACCAAAAAATAAATTTTTTTTTTTTTTTGAGACAGCTAGAGCTTTTTATAGAATTTGTTGTAAAATTATAGTGGAGAAAGCAACCTAGCTATTCTGACTATAAAAAATTGTTTTCTACCTCATAAATTTAAAAAAAAATAAAGAGAAAATGTCAAAATAGAAGTAGACAAAGAAAATTATAGTTGACATCTCAAAACTTTATTATCCCAAATAGATCCTAAGTCTAGTTACAAATTGGCTATGGACAGCTAATTAATCTCGAACTCAGTCAACTCACTCATATTTCTTATAAAAAACTCACTCAAATAATTAAATTTGGAGCATAGCATAACCCTTCTTGGATTTAAAATAATGTCATACTTACAACTTCAAAAATATATTATTAACAAAAAACATACAAAAATTAGTTCAAGATTTGAGGCGCTTACTCCATTTCCTCAAAAGATTTTCGATATCCGCATCCATCCGAGTTCCTCGTCCTCCCCATACCAACATGTGAGCCAGGTCCACCATCGACGAACCATCCACTTCGTGCACCGCCCTGAAACCCATCCTTGTATAGAAACGTACCAGCTGAAAATATTTTCCAATTAGCACAGAAGGTGTTCGACGAAATTCCGACCTGAAAAAATTCCTATCACGTCTTACTCTAGAGTGGAACGCCGGAGTATCATTAATGGCAAGGAGCTCGGCCCGGCGGCAACCGCAGTCGAAGCCATGGCGAATGGCCACAGCGCCGACGAAGAGTCCGAGGCCAAAGATGGACCTTTTCATGGCGAGCGTCTCCCTCTTCATGCGTATGGAGTCGAGGTGGAGAACCTTTCCGCCAAACCATGGATGGATAAAGCCCTCAGCTTTACCGAGCTCTGTTCCGGTGAGTCCTTCGGCTGTTACGCGGAAGAATGGACCGAGGGTGTGGAGGCGGAGACAGAGGCCTTGGGACCGGGAGGAATCAATGATCTCCGGCATAGTCGGAAGAGGTAGGTTTGGTGGAGAGGAGGCGGGAGGGGAGGAGAGAGCCATGTGAAACTGCGGTGGGTACGCCATTATCAAGAGCTCCCGAACACTGATCTCTGTGAAGTTCCTAATATAACACGACCTGATTTTGGTATTTGATTTTTGGCGATTTACAAACATAACAAAAATTATTTTCTATTTACGTATTTAATAACAAAAATTTCCATATTTACATTCATTATATTCTAATATTTAAATTATATAAAAATTTATGATAATATTAACTTTTAAAAAATGAAATATAATATTTAATTTTGTTTAAATTCTGAATTCTTCTTACTTTTTTTCAAAATAGAGTTTAAATTACGTTTACTTTTAAAATTGAGAAAATTTAGGTTGGATTTTCTATAAAATTTTGGTAAGGTTGATTTAAAAATATTTGAATTTATTTTGTGATGTTTATTATATATAAATAATTAATCAAATTTTATTTTATCATCTCAAAATAATTTCAAATTTTCCAAAAATCCATTCTACTCATAATTTTGTGAGATTATCTTCACCTAAATTTTTTTCTTCCTATTAAATCTTCTCCTTATCAAAAGATTAACCATATAAATCAAATCAAACATAATATGAATAAAAAAAAACTTTTAATTCTAATTCCATCCACACTAACATTCAAAATACTAAAGTAAATGATATAATAGACATTCAAATCTTAACTATTTATAAAACTAACCTCATTCTACCTCTAATTCATAAATTATCAATTAAATATTAAAATTCACAACAAAATTTAGCCTTTATTTTTCACTTTTATCAAATTTTAAACTATTTGATTATGACATGCACAAATATGCAAATTTGGTAGTTTAAAAGAATGACATGAATGTTAATATTGTCAAATGGATAAATTTGAAATATTATGCATATAATTCCTCAAAATAATAAATATTGATCAGCAAATAGAATACTAAGAAATATAATGTATCCAACTCCAAGGATCTAGTAGCTATATGGTACTTTGATTATAGACCTACAAAGAAAATTCAATGGGTTGAAAGTTTATGTTATGATGAACCCTTTAAACATATGGGATTCCTCAATCAAATTCATCCTAATTGTAGAAATCGTAGGCAATAGAGTTGATGAATATATGATTATGGTTGGACGCCTTTATAGAACCTTTTTTTGTTTATGAGATTTCGCCCAAATTTTGAGACGATCAATATCTGACTTTCTTCTAAGTTGATTTATATTCATGGGAATGACAAACAATTCAATATTTGAACAATATTTCATTTTTAGAACCAAAACCATGCCTATCTAAGGGGGAGAAGGGAGTTATAAAAAGAGAAATATCAATACACTAACTCTAGTTATTAATTCCATGATAATCATTGGAAGGTCAAAGAAAAAGCCAGAGTTTGAGTATTTCTCATAAAACTGAATAATATCGCCATTGCCCAATGTTTAATATTTCTAACAAATCATTATCTGATACTTAAAAATGTTGGGTGTACATTGTCGCAAATGTCCAAAGTTCTTCTTTATAGTATTTAATCTCTCCTCTTATATGGACAACAGCTGAGTAGACTATCCATCATTAACTAATGTAAAATGTTCCCAGTCGAGTGTTTTTCAACACCTATCAGTGTCTGGCATTTAACAACCAACAATGTCTTATAGATAACTTCTTAGTTGTTGATATCTCCTCTTACAAAATGAAAAACCTTATTGATTAGTAGTCGTTGCCTAGCATTTGCTAGTGACTGACACCTAGCGTTCAACAAATAAAGATATATGATGCTCATCTTCTTTGTCACCCAAACTCCTCATGCGTAAGTAGATTGACTAATATGACTACCTACCATCACCTAAAGACAACTTTGACATCTCAAAGCTCCTACTTTCACTACGCAAATAACATTTCATAGCTCAAGTCCAGTATATTTTATTAATATCTTCTCTAATTATGTGGAATGACATCCTTTATATAAAATCTAACTTATATTTATGAAATTATTTTAACATGACTAGAGTCCCCATATATCTTTTTTTTTTTTCTTATTAAAAGTATCACATAAAAAATATCATATCTAATATGAACTTCTTTTAACTTATCAATAGGTGTACATAATTTTCCATTCAAAGTAAACTCAATAAACTCTCTCTCTATTACCGCAAATACCTTAGCACGAAATGCAAATTTTGCACGATAGAAGTTTTATCTCCACTTATTAAAAACTTTGCAAAACAAATTTCACTTTTAAAAATATATGTAAAAATTAAATTATTATTATTATTAATGGATTCGTGAAGAGATTGTTGATTTTGTTTCTAAGTACAATTAATCAGATAAATAAATTTTGTTATTTAGTAAGTTTTCTTTTTATAAGCACTGAATGAATCCTAAATCAAGCACATCAGAATTTTAAATATGAAGCTTTCAAAAGTATTAGAATCAGCTTCAATAGCATCAAACCTGCATTGAAAATTAGCAAGCTCCTAGCGTTTGACAGTGATACCAAACAAGACTCCACAACTACTACAAGCTTTTAGTATTGGGACACTTTGAGTTGAGCAGAAACATCTCATGAATCAAGTATCTGATATATCTAAGGCTTCGTTTGGGACGGTTTTTTTATTACTTCTTAAAGCAGCTTCTTTGTACAAAAATTAAATTTTTTGTACTAGAAAGTTGCTTTAAGAAGCAATAAGAAAGCTGTCACAAACGAAGCCTAAGAGTCTACTTGAGATAGTTGTAGTTTTTATAAAGATGATTATACAACTGTTGTGGGAAAAGTAACTTTTTGAAAAGTTACTGTACAAAGTAGTGATGTAGAACTATATGCGTAATTGGAGATTTGCACAAAATATTTAAGAGCAATTTCAGATTCTCGTAATAAGCGATTAAAACAACAACGTAAAACAAATAAATGGTTTCTTTCGCTTAGGCTAAGCTACACAAGAGACTAAGCTAGATCAAAACACATAGGAAAATTAAAACATTGCATGCGAAGTAGTTTCCAACTCATCCCTTGTTTAACAACGAGATCTACGGCAAAGGAAGTAACAAATCCTACGAATACTAGTGGATGGCAACAAGTGGACACAATCTCTTGCTTTGAACAAATTCTCGTGAAGAATTTGGAATTCAAAAGTAGAAGAATCAAGAAGGAGAAAGAATCACCTTCACGGAGAGACGGCGTAGAGATCCCACGTACCTTCCAATAATTATCCGTCCAAAGCTAGATGAATCCTTCCCGAATAAACGTCGTGATGAGCAAGGTTAACTCAAGTGCCGGATGGATCGTCCATCTTCAATCGAAATAGGAGCTACACCTTGAGAGGAGGGTGAAGAGAGGTAGAGAGAGGGACGGTGGAGAGAGGATGGCCGGCGGGTGTGAGGAGGAGGGGAACGGCTAGGGCTAGGGGAAAAGAATTTGTCTTGACTCATAAATCTGAAATTATTTCAGGTTTGAGTGAATTTGGAGGGAAAATTAATGGGTTTGAAATTTCAATTATCATGTATTAACTCCCCTTAATAGAGCATTAAAGGGGATGGCCCATTAATGGGGCCGGCGGCATAGAGAGAGGGGAGAGGGAGGAGGGAAAGTGATTAAGCGTTTCCTAATCCGCCCCGATGAATTAATGACGAAAATTTCAAATCCGCCCAAATTCAAATTTGAATTTGCCACGTCATTGAAACTTTCCTAATTTGGCGTCGGCCAAATTTGGAAACTTCCACCTTGAATTTCAAAATTTGAAATTCATGGAGGTGGTAGGGGAAAGGCCGGTGATGGGTGGCCGGGATGGGTGGTGGCCGGTGGAGAGGCCGGCGACCAAGGTGGTGGCCGGCGGGATGAGGGGGAAGGTGACGGGTTTCTTGGAAGAGGGGGAAAATTCGGGAGGTAAGCTAAGAGGCGACGATTTGTGGTGGTGGAAGAATCACCTGTGGTGGAAAAAGAAGGTAAACGTAGAAAGAAGACTGGGGAAACCAAGAACCACCGGTGGTGGTTGTTGGGTACGACGGGTGGCCTCTCCTAGGCTCCACCTAACTCTCAACCTCTCTCTCAAGCTTCTACAAAGAAAGCTCCAAGAAGACTAATGCAAGAAGAAATTGTAATATTATTCATTAAACATGAAAATACAAGAAAGAGGCTATATATAGCCCATTACAATGTCATGAAAATAAAAGACTAAAATACCCTCGGGGGGCTACAAGACTCAATCCCTCAAGCAAGGGCAAAAAAGGGAAAAGTGCAGAAATAAAAATACATCAAATAAAATGACCAATCTAATAATCAGAAATACATCGGGCAGATCGTGGCCGTCGATCTACGACCACGTCGACGGTAGACTTTCCAACCGATGTCCCCATCAAGTAGCTTCTTAGCACATGAAATATTTCTTGAAAGCAGTAAGAAAATAATAACAAACGGAAATTATGATTTTTCTGAAATCAACATAGATATAGTAAGAGAGCTTTCTCAGAAAAAGCCTAAGTTGAAATATGATAAATTTATTTCATAACACAACAGCTGAAATCACACTGATAGTATAGCTGATCTTCTTAGACTTGGTAAAGTAAATGATGAGAAAGCTGTACTCAAAAGCACCGCCTCTCATTCAAGAACTTTTATTTTATCTAGTGAACGTACGCTCCTCTCGTTCGGTTTTAGATCAAAACAGCGCAATACCGAGTTTTTTTAAAAAACTCGGTACTCGGTATTGCGCTGTTTTGACCTAAAACCGAACGTAGATGAGCGTACGTTCACTGGATGTAATAAAAGTTCCTCATTCAAAGTCATACTAGCCAATGTAACCTTGGAAACAGATGAAATAAAGGCTTTGACAAATCCTTTGTTTCCGCTTGCTTTTGATTGAGACAGTTTTCATTATCTTCATTAAAACAGTGTCACTCTGAAATTGATTGATGGCACTGATTAAGGCTTCGTTTGGGAAGACATTCTTATTATTTTTTAAATCACTTAAAATAACAATAAGAAATTCTTCTCAAATGAAGCATAAGTTTTGTCAAGATCAATACTAGTCGAATGAGTTTGATTTTTCTATCTATAATTCATCCATCGTTCCACTCCGCCTCTTTGTATGAAACTCAATGTAAATATCAGTATAGGCTTCATTTCAGACAATTTTCTTGCTATGTTTTAAAGCAACTTCAGTAAAAAAACTTCTAATTCAAAAAATCTTTGTACTAAAAATTTATTTTAGAAAGCATTTCCAAAAAAGAAAATTTAAGAGTAACGCCGTTCCTTTCCTATAAATTCACATTTAATTTCTTGAGTCTATAATTGATGGGTTCAATTATAGTGAATGAGACATATATCAGCCTCATTATTATACCATAAAAAACCTATTTTAAAGTTGATTTATTTGTGGTTGAAAGTGAGACATTACTCATAAATCTTGTCAGATTTGATGTCAACTAGGGGTGTCAATTTCGGGTCACGGGTTTGATTCTGGTCGGATCCGGAACTGACCCGGGTTCAAACGAGTTTACCCTAGCCCGACCAGGTGGGTTGCCGGGTTGACACGACCCGACCCGGGAAAACTGAACGCGTTGGGCGAGCGCGGGCAGGATCGCGCGCCGAGCGGTCGCGCGGGGTCATGCGGGGGGGGTCGCGCGGAGCGGATCGTAGCTGCGCGAGGTTGCGCACCGGGGCGTGGTCGGAGGCAGCAGCGGCCAGCTGGGCGGGCAGCGGGGTCGCGGGTAGCAGCGGCCAGCGGGGTCGCGCGGGGTCGCGCGGGGTCGCGGCAGCTTGGAGTCCAGCGGGGTCGCGACAGCGGGGATTGCAGCGGGGTCGCGGGCTGTCGTGCGAGGGTTAGGTTAAAACGGGTTCACGGGTTTACCCGGCAACCTGTCGGGTCAACCTGAATCCGACCCGTTTTTCAAACGAGTCGATTTCTTGAACCCGAACCCGACCCGTTTAGAAATCGGGTTGGGTCAAACCCGGAATTTTCGGGTCGGTCAAGGTCGGGTTTTCGTGTTGTGTCAAATATTGACACCCCTAATGTCAATATAAAATTTAAGCAAAATATCAATATGCTAAAAGTTACTATATGGAGAAATTACTCTGTGTGGAGACCAGATGCAGAACGTTATCACAAGACCAATTACCGAGCACAGGGGTGACGCGGGGCATTCTGGTTGATTTCCGAACAGCGTTCGGAGTCCGCACATAATAATTAATCTAGTGTATGGGCTTGAGAAGAGACATCCATACATTACTCCTTGAGGGATAATTTATTGCTTAGGGGAAGGGTATACAGTACAATGGATAACCAACTCGCCTCTTGCTCAAGATATGTACTAGACTAAAATGCCTTCGAGTTGATGAACACATTGACGGAAGAATTAAGTAATAATAGAACCAAATGAGACCATTGATTCTATCTGACGGCTTGGAGACTATTGGATGGAAATATCTTCACATGTCTTGATGTGACAGGATGATCTAGGAGATCGTTAATGGGGAACTAAATATGAACACATACAAGAATTAAAAAAATTGTTGTGAAAATAAATAACAACAGGATTTAATGTGGAAAAATTTGAAATTGAGAAAAAAAAAACTATAGAGCCACTGAAGACCAAAAAATTAACTATGAAAATTTAGAAGAAATAATATAGATATCTCATATCTGCTCTCTCATGACCTCTTTTCACCCTTGCATCATTTTCATACAAACAAACAAAGAGAAACATACATAAACAAGTAAGGGATGCAACCCTCATGAAAAATGAAAAACAAAACTGTCTAGCCCGTCTCGCAGTGTCGCGGTGTCAAGTTTTGAGCGTCGCAACGCTCCACTTTTTGTCACCAATATGGCTGACAGTGCCGCAACGCTAGGATTTAAAGAGCTGCAACGCTCCATGGCAGCCCAAGGGTTTGGAGTGCTACAATGTGTTGTTCATTATCGGTCTCCAAGCAAATTATATAGCGTAGTAGCGCTCCAGTCCACAGTGTTGCAGCATTGTACAATTGCATGGAAAAAAATTCTAGAGCAAAGCACCCGAATCCAAGCTAGGGAAGGATTCCCAACAAGCTTGATTGTTGGAATTGAGGTCCAAGACAATAATACAACCCGATTGATTGATGCAATCAAATTACACACAAAACTAACAAGTAGGATCACCATCCTCTTTATTCTTGTTGAGGAGAATTATAAAAGCATGGATCTTGATCAAAATATCAAGATTAATCCGACCAAAGCACTTTTTAGGGATGCATATAACTAAAGTCCAAAAAAAAAAAATTAGAAGTCCATTTCACTGGAATTACTCCTCCTTGCACGATGCTATGACATAAATATAAATCGAATATAAGTAAAGTACTCTCCTAAATCTATATAACTGCCATACTTCCAAGTAAATATCCATTTTAAGCAGAATATCAACAATAACATCAATAGTCTAACTTTAGAGACACTCTCCGAGGACTACAGCTCTCAGGTCTTAGCTATGCCCAATATGTACTTTTCCTAAATAAGACTAAATTATAAAAAAAAATCTAACCAAATCTACACGGAAGTATTCCATCCAATATAAGAATAATCAAAAGAGAAATTGAAAAGCAGATACAAGAAAAGAACTCTGAGCCTTGAATTTTACCAAAAAAAAGAGTTTTAGTTGAATGAAGATCAACAGCTGCATGATTATAGCAAGCAAAATATAAAGTCGAGAAGAATTTTACTGAAATTTAAAAAATAATAATAATGTTCTGCTGCAATTTACAAATCAGATATTTCAAAACAGTAAACAGATATTTTCATTGAAAGGCTTGGGCATCTCCAGCCGAACTCCAAACGACTGTAAGGCATAGCTGATTTGCTCCATTCCCACAGCAAAAAAATCGTTAATCGGTGAGGGTAAACAGTGCAACGTCAATATTGGTATTGCACTGTTCACTACGCGATTTTTTTGTCTCAACCGGATTTGTCGAAGAAATGCACAAAAGAAGAGAAAGACAGTTACCTTCACATAAGCGTGCAAAATAGAGTTTGATTGGAGATGAATCACGATATTTTTGAGTTTGGGATTTTAAGTTGGAGATGCAACTCAACAAGAAAGCAATTAAATGCCCTAAACTCATCACTGTGCAGCTGGAATCAGATGATATTTGTATGATTATGGTTAAATCAGACCTATCATTTATATCGTTGACTGACATATTGGGATTCCAATTAATGATTTTGTTGTCTAAAAGATGTTCAAATTTTTAACCAAACTAGAAAAAAGCCATCTTGTCAGCTGAAAGAAATAAGAAATTATGGAACAGTGGGAAAACAAGTGTTCATTGATCGTCAAATATACTAATATTGTATCAACCAAAAAAATATTTCTTAGATCGCTCTGAAATTCTGATTTACAGATAAGAATTCACTCTGAAAGTTACTAAGCTAAATCACTGCAGCAAGCAAAAAGATGAAAGACAGAGGCAAATCATCAACAAACACCTTTCAGGCACTAACCAAGAATCACATAGAAGAGTAAATTCTTCAAACCATAGCATAAAGATCTGGAGCAAATGAGAACCAGCGAAATCCACAGCTCCATTTCTCCTGAAGTAGCGGACACTTAGGGAGCCAATGCCAAGTTCCTCTACCCAAATTGTAGAACAAAACCTCCGGCCATGTCGTGCAGCAAACACATAAGATCCCATGGTTCCAAATACAGTATACATGCGAGTAATTATGATAGCACACAGACACAAATTTCCGGCACATCAACTCCGGCAACCTCCCAATCTCTTCCCACCGCCTCTGTTCACCCTCCACCATCTCCCACACCTTCAAACTTCTCGATATTCCATCCCTTCCCACGCCACCAACGAGAAACAGCCTCTTCCCTCCGTCGCTGCTCACCAGCCGGACGAACGCTAGTTCATGCGGCAACTCGGGAGTCACCTCCGTTTCCCACCTCCCTTCGTTTAGATTGAAACCGACGACGCGGAACGGCTCCGGGGTGATGAAATAGAGAAATTCCTTGAAAAGGACGGGATCTTGATGCGAATTGGTGAGGGCGAGCAGGGGTTCCAAAAGGGGGGGAAAGCCTGTCCAAGAGCCAGAATCGGAGTCATATAGAAAGAAAGAGGCGGATGAGGACCTGGGGAGATAGATCTTGTAACCGTGAGGAGAAGGAGAAGGGTAGGAAATCAGGGACGCAGGACAGGACGACTGATTGGGACAGGCGATGATCTTTGAGGATAGAGTGAGGAGATTGTAGACAAGAAGAGAAGAGGAAGGTTGCGATATAGCGAAGCATAAGAGGCCGGAAGAAGATGAAAGAAGCTGGTAGGAGGAAGAAGAGGTGATGGTGATGGGAAGCTTGCGCCATGAATCGAAAGTAGAGTCGTAAAGTGGAAGAAAGCTGTGAGAAAATTGAGGGTGGGAGAGGAGGAAGTAAGCGGTGGTGCGCTGCCTACGCAAGTGGAGTTGAGAGAGGAAGGAGGGAGATAGGAGAAGGGAGTGGAAGCGCTTGCAGGTGGAGCGGAGTGAGAGAAGGGAATGGAGGGGGAGAAGGGCGAGGATGCGATCAAGGAGATGTTCTGGTAGCCGGCTCCAGATTGCCGGAGACATCTCCATGGCCGCCGTTGCTCTTGTTCTACCGGCCAACCCCATCTCGCTGAATCGTATGAGGCCGCCTCGTTCTCTATTACAAGGAGCCATGGATCAATCGGCAATGGCGGAAACAGGGGACACTGGATATTTAGCCTGGTCGACCAAGGAATGAGCAATAGAATAAGGAAAAGTTAAACTACTCCTTTCATTATTAATAATAATTATATTGTCAAGTTGCAATGTTATTATTTAATTCATCATATAATCCTATAAAACTCATTATTAAAAGAGAAAATATTAAATATTGCAAGTAGTCGCGTACTGCTCAACCAAGCTAGGATCAAATAATGTTTCAGCATCAACATCAACATCAACGATTCAACATTAGTAATTTTCTATTTTTTTAGGGATTTATATGCAAATCTCATTATTTATACTACTACAATAATAATAATATTAAGTATTTATCCTACTATGTGAAGCCGACTATTTAAATCATTTTCTTCATTATGTTTTATTAAAAGTCAAATTCTCATTAAAATTTATTTAAAAAATCATTTATAATACTTTCTAACCATGTCTTTTTAGGTCTAATTAATCCTTTCTTAAAATAGGCTAGATCTAATATGTCGACTCTTTTAACCGGGTTATTAGAAGGCCAACGTTTTATGTGACCAAATCATTTAAGGTGATTATCTCTAATCTTATCTGCTACTGGAGCTACACCAATCCTTTCCCTTCAGTACTTGTATTTAATATTTATATATATAATATTTTAATATTCAATCATATCTAAATTCGTGACCATTTGAATCCCAATTTCAACAAACATATAATAAAATTGAACATCTCAATTAGACGAACCAAACTATACTAAAGTTGGTCTAATACTAGCCCAAATTAGGAGAGTGGAAGAGCTTAATTGTATGACTAATGATAAACATTAAGCTCTTCCACTATCTACCGCCATAAATGTTCCAGGATACGACAATAATATTTTTATTGATATAAAATTTAACTGATATATATATATATATATATATATATATATATATATATATATATATATATATATATATATATATATATATATATATATATAAGAATTATGTGATATGCACAAAATTATGACATATTTTAGATTCATTTTAATTATTTATAATATTAGTTTCAACTTTCAATATTAATTATATCTAATTATTTTAACCGTACAATTTTGAATTTTCACACCTAATTATAATGAATAGTAAAATCAAATCAGATTAGGTAATTTGAAGAAATTTGATAAAATCAACGGTTTGGGATTAGTTCAACAAGACACCAAAACATGTGGCTCCACGCAATCAAAGTCCATAGTTACGTGAGCTTAAACTTGTGATTAGGTTCCCAACCATTTTGTTTCAGGAGATGTTACTCAATTATTTCTATTCTAAAATTGTTTCTTCTTTGTATTTATTTTAGTCTTACATATGACAAGTTTATTTGCTCACCCACTGCTGCTTGTCCGGATGGTGAAGAGCTAGCTGGGCAAAGCCTAGGTCCCGGGTTCAAATCCCTTGGCAAGCAGTGAAAGCCTTAAGTTTTGGCCCGTGTAAATTGGTGTAGGTTACATGCTAGATCGACCGGGGTTTTCACTGGCCTAAGAACAGTGCTTCCTCGTAAAAAAAAAAAAAAAAAATCAAGTTTATTTGCTAGTACATATTTCATACATTGCTATTTGACTAAAATATTACAATATTGGCGGGCATAAGCAAAGAAGTTCATATAAGAGCCAATATTTAACGATAATTATGTAATATTGATCTTAGCCATATTACAAACAAAAGATGAGTTTAGCATGAGGGGAATATTTATTCTTAAAAAATAAAAACTTCTAATTATTTATAATGAAAAATAAATTAAAAAGCTGCTTTAAAAGATCCGAGAGGATATCTTACCAAGGGAGCAAAGACCAAATACTTAGATTTTCAAAATATCATTCTATTCGAAGGCCAGATATGCTCAAATAATACAACATTCTCGACAATATAAAAATTTGCAGGAAAATTCCTTTGCTACCAGGTCCATACATATCATCATAAATTATCCCAATCCAAAAATATATAGCCTTTATTATATTAAATTGTATCAAACTAATATGCACACCATTCACCATGCTACTTATAGGATTAGACATTTATGAACTTATCAAGGGACAACATCCTTCTTCTAACAACTTAAATCTATAATAGGATCCTCTACGTTTCACTTAGCAAATATTATAGGAAAATCAGGGATTACCGGCGGCCTTTACCGACGGTCCTATTATAAATAGAAAATAAATTGTAAAAATTCATACTTATAACTTAAATTGTCAAGATGGGTAAACCTTCCAAGAGTAATGAACAAAGCACGTGTCAAATTTTGTAGAATAAACATAGGGTTGAAGATCAAACCATTTTAAATCTATTGCGCTCTATTCGTTTGTGTGCTTCTCTCTCTCTTTCTCTTTCTCTAACCTACCCTGTCGAGTATCTAAATCCTTTGATTTTTATCTCCACAATTAGGGTTGTCAATATTTGACACGACACGAAAATCCGACCCGAACTCGATCCGAAAAATTCGGGTTGGACCCGAACCGATTTCAAAATGGGTCGGGTTCGGGTTCGGGTTCGAGTTCCCGTATTTGACCCGTTTGAAAAAACGGGTCGAGTTTGGATTGACCCGGTGGGTTGCAGAATCAACCTGAAAACCCGTTAATTTTTTTAAAAAAATTGGATTCCCGCCCCCTGCCTGTGCAAGCCCTCGCGTGTCGCATCCACCCCCTTTCTCGCCGTCAGCCCGCCGACTTTCCGGCGTTTCGGCACCGGCAGAACCTAAAACTGGGTCGGGTCGGGTCATGTCAACCCGGCAACCCACCGGGTCGGATCCGGGTTCGGATTTCTGACATGTTTGTCTACCCGGGTCGGATTAGGGTCGACACGTTTGAACCCGGATCAGTTCCGGGTTCGACTCGAAATTGACACCCCTATCCACAATCAAATAATTTCTAGGATTTAATGGTCCCAAATTTATTAAATTGAATTAAAAAATAATACTGAATCCTTTTTTACTAAAACCTTAGTTGATACCAAACATCTATTTTCTTTGAGAAACATTTCTTTCATTATTTATTTGAGATAAATTTCTTATTATTTTCCTTTTCTGTCATCACAGTTTCTATTTTGGCCCATATGTTTTGTCAGGGGCGGAACCAACTTCAATTTTGAGGGGGGCAAATATAATATTAAAATAATTAAATATTAAAAATAATATATATATATATAAGTTATTTAAAAAAATAAGCAAGAAAAATAAAAAATAATGTAATTAAATTATCATGAAAAACACGAAAAAAAAAATATTAAAACTAAATTTGAAGAATAATATAGATATTTTAGGATAAGTTAGGACAAAATAGTTTTTTAGGGGGGCAAAAGTAATTTTTTAGGAGGGGCAAAAAAAAATTTTTCTATATAAAAAAAATTTTTCTCTCTTATAAAAAACAAATTTTTTTTTTTGAGGGGGGGCAATTGCCCCCCCTAATTATAACATGGTTCCGCCCATGTGTTTTGTCACTTTCACGAAATTTCTGTGCTTGCAAGCTACTTTTTACAATATATTTCAGAAAAAGCTATTTTTTCTATAACAATTTTACGATCATCTTTACAAAAGCTTGAAACCATTCCATACAAACCCTCAATCACAATATCAACCTATATTATTTTTGTTTTATTTCTAAATAAATTTAAAAAATAAAACCAAAATAAAAATTAATATCTCCATTCTATGATTACATAGCATTGCCTTCAATTGATTCGAGATCTATTCGGCTCCGCACCTAAAATTCTTCTTTATTTAAATATCGAAATAATAATAATAACAATAATAATAGTATTAATTAATTAATCTTTCACCTTTTTGTGAATGTCTCATTGGAGCAGCTCCACAACTCCCTATACCGTGCATGCAAGTCCAGTTTGAAGAGAGAGTTAGAAACTTCCAAAGAACAATGAATTTGATCATTATAGCTTTTTTTATACTTTTCAACAAAGGAGAGCTTTGAACGCAGTTCATCTTCATCTGTTGGTTGAAAGGTGATGCAGAGCATCTTATTATAGGAATAGTATCTCTTCTTGTATCCATTTTCTAGAATATTTTAGAAGTTTCTATGAACATGCTATATACAGTAGTTGTAATGAAAAAAGAGAAATGAATGAAATGTTACTTCTTGAATGATTATCTACATTAGGGGTGTCAATTTCGGGTCACGGGTCGGGTTCGGGTCGGACCCGGAATTGACCCGGGTTCAAACGGGTCGACCCTAACCCGACCCGATTAGGTAAACGGGTCAGAAATGCGAACCCGGACCCGACACGGCGGGTTGTCGGGTTGACCCGACCCAACCCGGGAAAGGCGTGGTGCGCAGTAGCGGCGTGGTCGAGGGGTCGCGCGGCAGCGGCGTGGTCGTGGGGTCGCGCAGCAGTGGCGTGGTTGCTCGGCAGCAGCGGGGCGCCGAGGCAGGGTCACGTCGCAGAGCCGAGTCTCGCGGGGTCGCGTCGCGGGGCGAGTGCGAGGGGCCGGGTCACGCGGGGTCTCGCGGGGTCGCGTAGCGGGGCGAGTGCGCAGGGGTTCGCGGGGTCGCACAGTTCGCGGGGTCGCGGGTTGACCCGGCAACCCGTCGGGTCAACCCGAACCCGACCCATTTTTCAAACGGGTCGATTTCTAGAACCCGAACCCGACCCGTTTTGAAATCGGGTCGGGTCCAACCTGGATTTTTCGGGTCGGGTTCTCGTGTCGTGTCAAATATTGACACCCCTAATCTACATCATTAAGAGGTCTTGAATTATAGTCTTGCGTATATGATGTGTGTATAATTTGATTGAATTGACTTAAATATTCCAAAAAATGAAAAGTTTTGTTGTACATGACTCAACATAAAAAGAGAACTTGGTAAGGCTTGTAAAACTTTTTTACACAGTGGAAAGAGAGAGGACTTCTACTTGAAAAATTATTGTGTGAAAAATATTCACATAATAAGAATTTTTTTTTCTCTATGCATTAGTTAATTGAACATTTGATGTTGTAACTACTTTTTTTTTTCAAGAAAAAATAGATGCATTAAAGAGTAAGAACAATACACCGCAAGACTAATTAATGGCCACATAGATGTAAATTACATCAAGAAGAGTACAATAAACGATCAAGCCAACTAGTCTAAATGAAAAGAAATAAGAGATTCCCTAATTAATAGAACTCAGACCGCCCCCGGTTGCCAAGCTTGGGACCATCCAAGGAGGGAAAAAGAAAACAATCAAAATACCACAGAACCACCTAGGTTGCCAACAAAGCCATGACTGTCCAAGGGGCTTGCAGGAAACCTCCTTCATCATAGTCCTAATCCAAAACTAATGCTGCCAAAAAGCCAAAATCAGTAAAAACCAACAAAGTAAAAAAGAGAAATGCCAAAAAGAAAAATCATTTCTGTTTGGATTTGCTTTTACTACACTTAACATTATTTTTGGAGAAACCACCGTCTATAACCAATTCTCACTCCAGAAAACGTTCCCCATCAAGCCAAAAATTGTCCTCCTCTAACCAACCGCATTGGCTCCTAACATTATTCTTCGCTAGATGAGCAACCAAACCAACATTAGAAATGACAGTAATGGGAACATCAACTAAAGGCTCCATGATAGCAGGGGGACAATTGTGGAGCTCAGGTGACACAAGAAATCCCAGCAAAACCCCAACCTCCTCAGAATTTAAGGAAATTGAATAATCTCCCAACACCTCTTCAACCTTCTCACTAGTAGGACTAACTATCAAGTTCAAGCAACTGCTATCAATATTCACAACTTACAAATGAACACAGCGGGCTCCACATCATCTCCAGCCAAAGTGGAAACATTCAAGTTATTGCAGCTTACAGGAGTCATAGCCCCATCCAGAACAGGTGACTAGTTATCCAGAACAACCAGAGCATCAACAATAGTCAAAGAGGCATCATGCAATTCAGGCGCCACTACACGACTTAACACAAAATCAGGCTAAATAGCCTCTCCAACAGAAAAGTTCAATTTTGAATCCTTAGATAAATCAGAAACAATATTAATTATTTTATCAACAAAATTAGTAACAATATTACCATAGTCCACAACATTCCCGTTATTATCACCAGTGGGAAACAAAATTAGAGCTCCATCATTGGCATCATAACAAACCGAATTTTCCACCCTATCACCCTCACAACTAACATTCACATTCAACGAGTTAGAAATTACAAGAACAACATTTGGCGGGACAACCTGAAGAGGTCGACAATCACCACTCAAATGCCCTAAACATTTATACGAAGCACAAAAAGCAAGGAAAGCTTCCAACGACACATGTTGAATATAGCCTAGGTTCTCAGGACCCAACCAAACTTTATATGGATAAGATTTTGTGATGTCAAGCTCAACAAGCACACGAGCTACAGACGGTCTAAAACCCACGGAAGTAGCCGAATCAGTCTTCAGCGGCTGACCAAAAATCGAACCTAAACCAAAAAGGATATGGAGGGAGAACAAATGAGGACGGAGATTATGAAAGGAGACCCAAATAGGGATCATTGGCTACTTAGACATAAAATTCTACAGTAATCAAGGTCGTTGTTCAACTTGAACAAGACATGCGTCTGATTAAGTAAATTGACAGAAACCTCACCCAAAAGCTTCAGGGAGAAGAAAAACCTACGAATAGAATCTAGTGAATGCCTCTTAGAAGGGAAAAAACCAATTAAAGAAAATATAAAAGACAGCGCAAGGGCATTGATTTCATCCTCTGAAATCCACAGCGATGGTAAAACCACGAAATGAAGAAGGTTTGAGGTCAGAAAAACCACCAACAGAGGAGCAACCAGCAAGAGCCTCGAGAAAAGACCGAGATTTGAACGATCCATCCAAAAAACCAGGATCGCACAACCATCATTCTTGGGAAAGGAGACCCAGATAGAGATCACTGGCTACTCAGACATAAAATTCTATAGTAATCAAGGTCGTTGCTCAACTTGATCAAGACATGCGTCTGATCAAGTAAATTGACAAAAACCTCACCCGAAAGCTTCAGGGAGAAGAAAAACCTACGAATAGAATCTAGTGAAGGCCTCTTAGAAGGGAAAAATCCAATTAAGGATAATATAAAAGATGGCACAAGGGCATTGATTTCATCCTCTGAAATCCACAGCGATGGTAAACCACGAAATGAAGATGGTTTGAGGTCAGAAAAATGACCAACAGAGGAGCAACCAGCAAGAGCCTCGAGAAAAGACCGAGATTTGAACGATCGATCAAAAAAACCAAGATTGCACAACCGTTTCCCCACCATTACGGTGCGAAAGACCAAAGGCGCCGAAATGAAATCAAAACGAAACACAAAAACACCACATGAAAAGAGAACAAGGGAAGAAAAAACTTCCCTGAAGCACTGAGGAGCGCACGTCCCAGTTGGCCGATGAGCGTCGGAATCGCCAAGGTGGGAGCCCTAGCAGAGAGATGCACTTATTATTATTTTTTTATTTTTGAGAATGCTGTAACTACTTGATAATTTAATTGCTTTATATATAATCTTTTTTAGATATAATTCCTACATTATTGATATAAATAGTTAGGAAAACTTTGATTGGATGTTTTGTATACACGTTTGAGAAAAACATAATTCCTTCTATGTTGGAAGAGAAGCAGCTTAGGAATGATTTTTTCTTTTCAATTTTGATGCAGGGTTTTGGCAAAATTATAAAAAAAAATGGTGATTGTTTGTTTTGGATAAATATTGACGACATAATATCATCTTCAATTGAAAACTTATTTTATACTCCAAAAAATAAATAATACTACAAAATATAATAATTCATCTACAACCGAACTTCATTTCATAACATCAAAAATATATATAACACTGAAAAAATGACGAAAAAATGGCGTTTGTGAATAGTACGATGTCAATATTAACATCGCACTGTTCACTTAGCATAAAAAGCTGCTGAATCTTTCGTTCAGTTGGAGCTTGCGGCGACTATAAATATCCCTTTGGCGTTAGATTGAAGGTGCACGAATCCGTCCGAAATTTTTCGCCGAAAATACTAGAGGACTGCTATTGCCAAAATTACCAGTGTTCTAATCCATTAGAAATTCTAGCAATTTTGACTGCCGAAAACACGTCAATATTTCCAACGATCAATTATGTGCAGGTAACTTGTTGGAATTTTTGTTTTTTTGCAATGAATTTCTTTCGGCCGGTATTTCCTTCGAAATAATTTTCGATTTTCCGCAATAAAATATTTGCAACCGTATATTATCTTTGGTAATTCATTCCTACTGGGATTTTAGTGTCGAATAATTTAGGGGTTTAATCGAGTCATATATCTTTGGCTTGACTTTGAGCTTGATTAATTAATCGAGGTCGAGCTTTATTCTACGAGTTCGAGCCGGCTCACGAGCCAGCTTATTTATTATGAAATAGTGAAAATGATTATGATTTAAGTGATTTATTATAATAAAATGGGAAAAATAATGAGAAATTATAAGAAAAATAATAAAGAATGACTTAATATAAAAAGTAATGATATAATTTTTAAAATATTTTTAATAACTTTGCATTTAAAATCCTAAATTCTAATATATTTTATATGAATATTTTTTAGACATCTCGGCTAACGAGCTTACGAGTCTGAGCTAGCACAATTGTGCAAGCTAGACTCGTTAGCTGATCAAGCTTGGCTCACGAGCCATTTATCGAGCCGAGCCCGACTCAGCTCACGAGTCAACTTGACTCACTTATACCCCTAGTCAAATATTTATCCGTTGACAATGAAGAAAGTTGTCCAAAACAAAACCTTAATTTCATAAGTTTTATTTTATTTTTTGGTTAAAAATGCTAAATTTATCAACTTAGCTATGCAAATTTCGATGCTCATAAAAAATCATTGAAAAAAACTCCATTTAATCATAAAATAGAGAATGAATTTATCCTAAAAAAGAGATGAACAACCGTACGTAATATTTTATTTTATGACAAAATAAGAATAAATTTATAAATAATATAATGTAATGGAAAAATTATAAAGAAATAAAGAAATGCCTTCCCATTTCTTACTTATTACATTTTCTTTATTCTCCTCTCTGAAAAATATCCTTTTTAGAGCTCCCCCGTCTTTGATAAGCAAATAATTCATGCGATTTTATAAGCACACATAAATCTGAAAAGTTTGCATTTATTCAAATATTAACAAAATATATCATTTTTTATATTTTATTTAAAGAATATTTGAATCGAGCATTTGAAGAGCATTGAGGTATTCTATGCTGAAGATTTCTTAATGGTTAAAGAATTTAGTTGCATGGTGCAACTTTTTTTTGATAAAATCCTCAAAAAGATGTTATAAGTCCTTAAAAGATCAAAAAGCTGACTAAAGTACAACATTTGAAGTAAAACCTAAAGGTGAATGGATCATAATTATTACAATCAATAAGCAAAGAAAAGAAACGGAAAACCAACAAAAGAACTAGCCGAGGCCAGAAGCAGGCAAATCCATAGACTGGGGAGAAGACGAACAAACCAACAAACATGCATGAAGAAATTAGAAAATGAAACCTGCAAGAGAAGAAAGAAACAAAATCCGCATGGCTACAAGCAGATCCAATAAGGAGCCACCATAAAGACACGCTCAAAGACAACAACAACTGTCCAAACAACCCTAGATAATAAGACAAACAACAGTCCCCAAAGAAACAAACCAGTTCTAGCAAGATCATAAAATCACCATAGTATCAACAACCAACATAAGCCCAGAACACCCACACAACCCATAACACCACAAGAAAATCAAGAAAACATTGAGAAAACAAACAGCAGCCCAAGACAAAGAAGACACAAACAAAGAAAAAGGAAATCCAAAAAGCAGATTATTATTATTTTTTATTTCATCCTTTTACGTTTACCAACTATTTTTAAGTAACCATGATCGAGAATTTGAATCACCTTTAAGTCATAGATTTTCCTAGAATTCATCCTTTGCACATCAATCTCTTCCCCAACATCCCAATTAGATGACGATTCACAATAAGCAAGCCAACCACCTTAAACCACCTCATTCTCCTTCGAATTAGCAGCTAATTGAGCTAACAAAGTATCGTTAGCTATAAGAGAAATATGAACATCAATGAGAGGAACAGTAAGAATTTTCAATAGAAGGTTTTGGGGTGAGATTTTTTTACTATTTTATAAAACAAATTTTAAGTATAAAAATTTCCTATATTTCAGAGCCTCTAAGTTATATGAAAATGATTAATGAAATTTTCCAACAAATTAAATATAAAAGCGCCAAAAGTATTTATAAGATGGACGAAATCAGCCTTTTAGAAAATAGATAGAACAAATTATTAAAAAACAAAAAAAAAAAGTTTTAAAATATTTTCTTTTATTATTTTAAATCTTAATTTAATTAATCACAATTCAATTAGACCACATTGGTTTAAAATTATAAATAACCCAAAATTATTTCTTTTGACTTTCTCCATCGCAAAAAAAGGAGCATTCGCAGTACAAAAATGACAAGGCATTCGTATCGTGATAGACTTTAATAAAAAATATTTGCAAAAATAATTAAGAAAATAAAACAGAACTTTCTCCGGTCTGAACAAGTAGTTTTTGGCGACCATTTATGGCGGCTAGAAGCCTCATAGTATTCTCATCTTGAGAAGAAAAGAAGATGAGGTCCAATTTAATTAAATGGATTTTTAATAATGATAAAAATTAAAATAAACAATTTATAATTAATTATATTTGACTCATCTTCACCTTCTTTCTCTTATTTTTTATTTATATTTTTTTATGAAGGGCGATAGACAAAAGTTATATTAGATTTTAAGCTCTGCAGAGATTAGGGTGACACCCCACCGGACTTAGGTGGGTTGGTGGGCGACAGTGATTAGGAACCCCCAACCCACATTCGATTCCCCTCTCAAGCGGCGCAACTCCTTAAATGGGGAGAAAATAGACGCGTGATTCGACAGATGTGGGGCTAGTTACCGCTAGGCCCATCGAGGAATTAGAGGGATTAGTTACTCTGTCAAACGCCTTCTCTACAGGGATGGCAGCAGGTAGATCTTCCCGTTCCAAAAACTAAATAAATAAAATATTAGGGTGACAAATTAATCAAATTGAGTGAAGTGAGAGCTTGTTTGAGTTTGTGATGCTTTGTCAAAATCCTTTAAGCAGTTGTAGTAGTGTTCAGGCTTAATTTGTTTTAAAACCAGACATGATCGCTAATCAAATGAGCTTTATAGAGTCACTTAACAAGTAATATTATTGAGCTAGTTGTTAGTTAATTGAACAAGAATTATTAAGTCGATTAACGAGCAACCTACTGAGCTTAAAAATAAGAATTTAATTGAATGAATTACTTAATAAATAAAATGCGCATGCAATATATGAAAAAGCTATTGTTTTAGTTTTCTTGTAATTGTTTATTAGTACATACTCTGTAAGATAGTTTTATCCCATTGACTTCCAATTATTATAGCATGCTTATAATTAAATCAGACGATTAGACAAAACAAAATTTATGATGATCATAATATTGTTAAGACATTCAAATTATTGATAAATAATTTATGATTAAAGGGATCAATATGAACGATGAGATGCTTTAGATTTCGGCTTTTGAATCCGGCCAACTTTACCAAATGCTCATCCAAAAATAGCTACAAAGAAGTCTTCATTCTCTAAAGGAGGGGATTCTAGAGTTAAGAGAACTAAATAGCCCTTTTATATTTTTCTCCTTTCATCGCCGCGGACCACCTCCAGCATTTGCTGACTTCGTCTCCAGAATTCTAAAAAGATCTAAGTCTGTTGTTGGGTTTATAATTATTCATTTGATGACATTTGAATTCTTTAATCCCTACAATGAGAATAAATCAATTGTTCTCAATTGTAAATATTCTCATATTCTTCAACCATAAAGATATGATGACTCTTGTATCCTTAATTCTATAGTGGATTATTACAACCACGCTAAGCCCCATGATTTTTTTTTTTTTTTTTTTTTTTGAATTTTCATGTAAAGCTTTCTAGCCACCTATAAACTTTTCTTTGCAAGCTTGACTTTTGTACAATGCAAAGATACTAAACATCGACTCTACTGTCACACCCCGACTTTAGAATGCGGTACATCTCGACAACACGGGACGCAATAAAGGGATATAAGGATTTGTTTTATACTCAGAAAGAAAAATATGCATATAAAAACTTTTGGTTGTTCTCACAATGAATGTTCATACTATGTGTCATCATACATCAAAATAACTTATTAGTCATTCATGCCACTTAATTCAAATATAGGTATACATAGATACATATGTACATATTTTTATAATTGATGTCAAGTACCCCTCATTGGGAAGGTAAACAAAGTCGCCACTATGTGAATCCGTCAATCCAACTAGCCAATTTTCAAAAGGGTTCTACTGACATACATTCCATTGCCGACATGTATATCATGTTTTTTTTATAAGCAATTTTTGTCATGTGCATTGTACAATTACTAAGAAAAATTTAGAAATTTCATAAGCTATATGACTTGCGAAAATACTAGTTATTACATTTAACAGGGATAACATGTATTCATTTACATTTATCATCACATAATTTAAATGAATAAAGCTTATGCAATAATTAATTATGTTTACGTTGGCTCTATATAGATGCTAATTATATCATCACGAATAATAAATGAAATTTAACATAGAACTGTCAACTTAAAATTTCTAAGATCTTTATACAAATATGATGAGGCCAATGGAGTAACCTATAGAATTGTGAAATTAATTAAGGCTCTATTAATCCCTAGTAATGCTTAGGTTTTCTTTGATACAAAAAAATTATAAGGTCTTCACTTAATATATGCAAGTATAGATGCTGAATCAAGTAATACAGTGATAGAGTAAAGTATCGATCTCACGATGAAGATGTACTCACTTACAAATACTAATGTTTTCTACTTACTAAAATTACAAAAATTATCATACTCAATAAAAATAAAGGTTGTGGAGATTCAATCACTTAATTAAAACAAGATAAAATAATGAATACATTGTAAAAATATAATGTTTTGGCTTAATGAATGTAAATAATATGTTTTTCCTAATGATTATAATTTAATTATGATGTTATTTAGAGCATATGCATCCCGAGATCCCTTTCGAGCTTTTAGGGACAAAGGATGTCTATCAAATTCCTATGTTTATATCATATTTTTAAAAAATTAGTATATTTCATACCCTATATGCTTAGGCATGACGCATACTAATTCAATATTCCTAGTTAGGTTTGGTTCCTTCTATCGAGGCCCCACATTACACATAATTTTAACTACACATATGACCACGATATGCACCAAATGAAGATATGATAATATTGAAAATATTTGTTTAATCATTTAAGAAATAAGAGAATAAATTAGTACTACACACGATACTTACATCATCAATAAAAAAAATAGAATTTAGTCATACATAGACGTAGAATTGAAGCAAACTCATTTTCATTGATAGCATGATAGAAAGAAAATATAAGAAATATATATCACAAGAATAGTTCAATGGATCTCATGTACACTACTTCTCTTTACTTATAGATTTGCTTCCACAAACACAAGACAAACACTATAATAATAATATTAAGTACTTCCTATATTTTCTTAGTTGTCACCATAAGGGAGTTTCATAGAAGCACTCTGAATTGGATTGAAATTATATAAATGACTGAACTCTCTTACAAACATAACACAATGACTATTTATAGGAAAACACAAAATAGTCCTTTGGCGCTACGGCGCTAGAAAGATCTATGTCGCTACGCCCAATCAATGAACTAATTTTGTTGCGTTGTTTTTCTGGTGCCGCTGCGGCACTTGCTAACATGAATCAGCTACTTAGTAAATAGCGCGCCACTTCGCTGACAGATCATGTCCTTGGAAAGTATGCTGGGGCGCTGCTGACTTTCGGACGCAGCGACGCCAAGAGGGCACTTTTGACACTGAGGCGTCATTGATTATGACGCAGCCTCGGCACTGTGATCTTGATATTTGATCGCTGCGATGCTGCTCGAATAAAAGTCGACACTAAAATGCTGATATTCTGGCGCTCTAATGGTGTCTTTGAAGGCACTACGGCGTTATTTTTTCTGATGCCACGACGCTATATCAAACTTAGAATTTTAAGCATTTTCTATATTTTTCCTGTACAATAGAATTAAAACAATATATTTTCACTGAAAATATATTACATTATTTGTATTTATCGAAATAACAATGGCATCATCCCTTACAAAGAATGCTATGTTTATCCCAAAATAAATAACAGTTACTCAAAGCTACGAGGGCAACAACTCCAAGGTCCTACAAGAAGTGAAGCAAAAAATATTATTAAGCACGCACTTTGAAACATAATGGTGAATATCCTAATAAATCTTTAGTCACACCAAAACACCAAATCAATTATCAAATAAAGCGGTCTAACATATGACATAACAAGACACCTTATAGAGACCAAATTAAAAGAATACGTACTCCATAAATAATGTTAGATTAATAATACACCTAAAAGATATAAAATAATATAGAGTTTTTTATCAAATCGAACATCAAACACAAATGAGACCTCCTCCCAAAGCAACTTAAAACGCATCATAATAATATGTAAAGGCAACAACAATCAAACCTAGCCAAAAAAAAAAAACATTACAAAACAGAACATTTATTTCAACACCTTGAGAACAAAGAGGAAGAAAGGAGGAAGGAGAGGAGAAAGGGAAAAGCTTTAATTCACTATTTGAAGGGCTTGGTGTAGGTGGTTGTTGACAGAAGAGGAAGAAAATAAAAGAAACAAGGGTTTGGCGGCTGCTATAGGGAGGAAGATTTAGATATAAGCGATGTCCTAACCCTCAATCCTTCTTAAATAGAGAAGAGAAGGCGGGAGAGCAGGAAAATCAATGTAGGCCTGGTGAATTCTGTGATTTTTGCGAATTTAGTGAGAGACAAAAGCGAGCGAGGGCGTTCGGCTGGTTGCGGTTTGAACGAAGATTTAGATATAAGCGATGTCCTAACCCTCAATCCTTCTTAAATAGAGAAGAGAAGGCGGGAGAGCGGGAAAATCAATGTAGGTCTGGTGAATTCTGTGATTTTTGCGAATTGAGTGAGAGACAAAAGCGAGCGAGGGCGTTCGGCTGGTTTGCGGTTTGAACGAAGATTTAGATATAAGCGATGTCCTTACCCTCAATCCTTCTTAAATAGAGAAGAGAAGGCGGGAGAGCGGGAAAATCAATGTAGGTCTGGTGAATTCTGTGATTTTTGCGAATTGAGTGAGAGACAAAAGCGAGCGAGGGCGTTCGGCTGGTTTGCGGTTTGAACGAAGATTTAGATATAAGCGATGTCCTTATCCTCAATCCTTCTTAAATAGAGAAGAGAAGGCGGGAGAGCGGGAAAATCAATGTAGGTCTGATGAATTCTTTGTTTTTTGCGAATTGAGTGAGAGACAAAAGCGAGCGAGGGCGTTCGGCTGGTTTGCAGTTTGAACAAAGGAAAACAGCAACTCGTGCGATCAACAAGTCATGAGAAAAAAAATGCCTGGACCGGTTAAATCCATATTTGACTTTTATATCTAGTGTCACAATTTTTTATCATGTAACTCATGTAAAGTGGTATGTTTCCCATTTTGTTTTCCGCTTGAAAGATGAAATTACCAATAAAATCTACTTTTTAATGTCATTATTCTTAACTCGCTAGTGAAGTTCAATCAGTCAAGGGTGAACTTTTTTTATACTGATTTCAAGATTTTGAAGTTTTGTTACAATACATAGCACCATTCTTCCCATAATATTTTTCTTCCTACAGTTGGAGTGATTATTGCTAGCAGTTGAAATGAACAAAATAAAAGACTACATATCCTGCTCAATTTCGCTTTGAAAATGTTTCTTCCTCACAAATGCTTCTTCCTGAAAAAAATGAGGATTATTGTTCTTCTCTGCCTTACATTCTACTTCTCTTTGGTCCCTGACAAAAGCATCTTACCTTGCCTATTTTCTTTGCTAAACCAGTTTTTCTATGGATTTTGTTTGCTTCTGGCTTTCTAGCACTTATGCTGGTGATTGATGAGCAAAAAATTTGATCTTTATCTGAAATCATATTTGCATCTTATGTGTGATGCCTTTTGGCAATTATATTTTATGGTCATCTCCAACCAAGCTGCATTCCTTCATATGCCGTCCGTCATTCATTGCATTCGAATTCTAAATCTCACGCCAAAATTTTGTATCTGAAATTCGACATCAATATTTGCGTCGCACTGTTCACCTACGACAAAAAAATTGTGTTTCCAAAGACGAGCCCGAAAGAGAAAAAAAGCGCGCGAAAGAGAAGAGAGATTGTTACCTTAGCATGAAGCGCGCGAAAGAAGAAAAAAATACAGTTCGATTGGAAATGAATTACAACAGTTATATTTTAGAGTGAAAAATGAGTTTTTCAGTTGGAGATGCCCTAAGAAGTTGTGCTTTAAAATATGATTTTGCTGTCTGGTTACAACAACAACATCAAATTTTTATCCTATTACGTGTAATTTTGTTGTCTGATTTATTTTTGAGCTCTCAACAATGAATCCAGCAAAAAATTAATTTTGTTGTTTGTCTTCATATCCTACACCAATTCGTATTGGTCTTAAAGTTGGAAGGAGCCGATTGTGCAGTACAAACATCTCACCCATGACCCATCCATTGCAGCTACTGTTGGTTCTACTGGGTTGACCATCTGATTTTGTTTATTTTCCCGTGAGTTTTTATTTCTTTACCCCCCCAATTAGTCCTCCCAATGCAAAAATCTAAGGTCTTTAATATTAAAAAAACAAGAACTGAGAACGAGATCGACAGGTGGTGTAGAGAAAGAGTAAAAGAGAGGACGCACGCACTTTCTCCTGTCGCACTCATCTTCTTAATACCATCACGAAACAGTGGCCTCATTCCTCCCAGATCAGAAAAAGCTCCAAAAATCACACCTTTTTTTCCGGCAACTGAAATCACCAATGTCCGGCCACTGACCACTGCGACCATCGCAAGGTTTCAAAATCTATCGCTCAATGGATCTATTCCCAGCTCCACTCTCCATTTCCTCTACTCTCTGCAACGCCGAGATTTCCGCCTCCTCGCACGCCATCACAGGTGGCGAAAGCTCCACAAAAGAATGGACAACTGAAATCAACACAATCGCCAATCACACCCCGCTCCCTCTGCTCTTCGCCGCTGAGAAAGAGTACTTACTCAGCTCCGACTATCTTCACCGCTCCCACGACTGCATTGCTCGCCGGGACTCCATCAACTGGATGCTCAAGGCATTCCTTATCCCACTAAAAATCGAATTTTTCATAGATTTAAACTGGAAAGCTTTCTTGTCCCAATACTTTCTGGATCCTAATAACTTTGTCCGTACTACTCTGTTTCTCTCAAGCAGGTGATCGAATTCTATAAGTTTAATCCAGTCACCGCCTACCGCTCCGTTGACTACCTCGACCGCTTCCTCTCAGCCAATTCTCTTCCGGTAGTTGTGCATCCAACCATCGACATATCATGTCCCCTTCTTTGATTTGATTATTTATGTGATCTGATTTGTGTTCTTCCGAGTTAAATGAAGGTAACCGAGGGGAAAAATGGAAAGAAACAATCCGGCGGCGGCTGGCCGATGCAACTATTATCTGTAGCTTGCCTCTCAATTGCGGCCAAGATGGAGGAGACTCACGTTCCCATGCTTCTCGATCTCCAGATTTTGGACCCAAAGTATGTGTTTGAACCCAGAACCATCTGCCGCATGGAGCTGCTCATCCTGACGGTGCTTACATGGCGAATGCGTGCCGTCACGCCGTTCGATTTCCTTCCAAACTTAGTAGCTTCCGTTCTTCCCGTCGACTCCGCTGCAATCTTGTCCCGGGCCACCAATCTCATTATCAGTTCCCGCCGTGGTAAATATTCAATCTTTTACCTCGTTTCGATGCAGTTGTTAGATTTTACTACCTGTCGCTTCATTTGACAATCTTTAGATTCCTTGGAAGCAGTTGTGGATTTCCTCAGATTCCGGCCGTCCACCATTGCCGCGGCGGCGATGCTATGTGCTTCTGTGAAAATCGCCGCTCCTTCGGCCTCTGACAACGCCGTTTGTTTCAGCTACTTCAGCGAGTGGAACAACAAGGTAATTTCCGACGACAATCGCCTATTAAAAAATGATTTTTTTTCAATAACCTCCCAATGCGGATTTTTGGGGCAAAAACCGACAAAGATTTCAATTTTATATTATTTTCTCAAACGGCTCGTATTTTTTGGATACAGGACGTGGTGGGGGAGTGTCGGCAGCTGATGGAAGAATATCTCATCGACGCGTGTCCATCTGAGTCACCCCCCTCACATAGCCCCGTCGGCACTGTCACCGCCGCGGCGCGCATCAGCTGCAACGTCGAGAAGTCTTCCGCCGGGGTCGTCAAAGCCGAACCTCCGTCGCTCAAGCGTCGGCGACTGGTCGACGGCGAGTGTGGTTGATGTTCCCAAAATACTTTTCAGATGAGTTTGAAGATATGAAAGCGGCACCTTCTCTGCTGTTGTACTTCGCGACTCAGTTACTAAGTTAGTACAATTTATCCACCCGGAGTTTTGTTCTCATCTATCGTTTTAAATAAATTCTTTAATGAGTGAAGGCTAATCATGTATATAATTATTCCATGCAATCGGGAGACGAATCAGAGCACACCACATCTCTCATTTATCGTGTATTGCAACTGTACCTGTTATGTACTAGGTGACGTGACATGCTCTGATTTGCCTCTGGACAGTCTAATATCCATGCATAATAATTTCTCATAGTTAGACAGTCCGACCTTTATGGTTTAAATAATCGGGCTAGAATTGCTATCTTCCATTACCATAGTTGCTCCATATTCTTTACATAGGGAGATAGAAGTTGTTCCAATTTCCTTTACAATTGTTTGTTCCATTATATATTAAATTTGTCTTTCCACTTCTTCCACCCCAAAAATTTTTATCACAAGACAAAATCCTTCACTCCACTCAAGAATTGTCCTCAGCCACAAAAAAATGGTGTAAATTTTCTTATTCTTCTACAAGCATAAAATAAAAATGTCAATTTAATGAACATTTTTATCACATATAAAGAAATTCTAAGAATTTTATGATCATCTCAGTACTACTTCTACATAGGTTATCATAGTACTACTCTAATAATTTGTTCATAGTATTCGTTGAACATATACTATATTACTCAATATTTATAGTTATAAGTAACTTAAACTCATAAGACCAAAGGCTAAAATATCTTCATTAGGGCAAGATGATCATTTATAACCTATATGTTACCAAAGGACTCATAACTCATCTTAAGTGTAAAGCCTTTGTACTAAAGGAAGCAACAATTGGCAATTTAGAAGATAGAAAGTCTCATACATCTCTTAATAAGACTAGAAATATTCCTCTAGTAAGAATGTAAGAGACTTTTGGGAGCTATCTTGAACTTCAATATTGTTCTTCTGAGATCTACTAAGTTATTATTATGTAAATTTTGTAATTTCATCGATGATCTTCTAATTGCACTCTATATTTAATTATCAATAATTGCTTTTCAATCTCTTTCTTCAGGGTGAATATAGACAATAAAATTGAATTACTTAAATTCTTATATTTTTGTGTTCTTACTGTAGCTATTTATTTCCCATCTAAACTTAAAAAGTAACTCTAGTTATAATTCCTATTTCTCTTACTATGTTGGTTTCGGTTTCTCCTTTGAAGGGTGACGAGCTTGTGACGCCTAATCCTAATGTTTGTGAGGTTGATGAACCTCACAATTGCTTAACTAATCAGGTAGTTTGTACTAGTGATATTCTTGTTCCTATTGGAGACATAAATGAGGGTGTTTTTAATGTCTCTCCTGTGGGTAATTGGTCAGGCGGTAATCGTTTTTCAAAGGGGTTGGATTCTTCTGATGCTTGGTGTATTGGGGTGGAGTCTGATGGTCTTTGGGGACATTTGGTGGATGTTCCTCTAACTGTTGCCTCTACTACTGGCTTGTTGGCTCATCTTGCTGGTGGTAGCTCTTTGGACCAATGTGATTGATTAGATCTTAATGAGGATTTTTATTCAGACGGTGAGGAGGAGACGAATGAGTTAGCTATGTGTGCTCTTCTAATTGCAGATGATGGCTTTCTTAAAAAGAATGATAGTCTAGAAATCGTAAGGCCAAAAAGAAATGATTTTTCCTTTGGGTATTTGACTGGCTTTGGCTTTGTTGGTTATTTTGGATTTGCTTTAAGAGCGGCACAGAATTGGGGTCTGGACAATGATGAAGCAGGTTTCCTGCATGTGCCTTGGATGGCCTGGGCTTGGTGGGCAACCTTGGTGGAGGTTTCGGTTTTGTTGGATTTTGGTTTTTTTATGCTTCTTTAATTCCTCCTTGGATAGCCCATGTCTGGTAACTAGGTGGCGGTCTGAGTCCATCTGTCTTAATTACTCGTTATCAAATGTTTTGCCCTTTCGAGAATTGTAATCCTATGGCTGTACTATTATTTTCATCGGCCTATTTTTTTTTTTTTTTGCTTGGGTCATCTGATGTATTAGTCTTCTTTTCTAATAAAATTTGGTTTTGATAAAAAGTTTGTAAAACAAATCTACCATTCATACAAGTGTGAGATTTAATCAAATGTTCATAAGTGGGTTTAGTCTTTTCTCTATCAAGATGGGTTGAATTTTATGTCACAAC